>JAGXJF010004542.1:0-365872 GCA_019208055.1 Stipa capillata | reverse complement strand
AGCTCTAGCGTAGCTCCGTAGACCTGCGCCTCCCCGGCCGAATCCCAAGGGGGTCCTTCCGGACCACCGATACCTGCGTTTGTACGTCGACAGAGACCGGCAGGCAAACCCTCATACTTGGCCACGTTATTTGTGGCCGGGAAGTCAATCTGCAGTGCATACTGTAGGCATTCTTTGGTTGGTAAAGTCAGTTCCAGCATGGGGCTAGTCGGCTATGGAGTTCATTGAGCCTCCAGCTCAGGACGCCTGTCGTCCGACTCGAGCGAAGATCTAGCCCCCGGTCGTGACGCTTCTAGATATAATCAACAACTGAAAATGTTAGTCGTAATTTGCTTTTACTGAAAACTAACCTTTTGCCTTTTTGCTCGCTTTGTCCAGGATCTAGAGGAGCGAATGGTCCAATCAGAAGCAGGAGCGGGGAACTGACTTCGACGCGAAGAGGTCTCGAATGGCTGGATGCAGATAGCTTGCTAAACTGACTTAACACTTTTTGATTAGTAACTGTGCTTAATGTGTGTGTTTTATTTTCTGAAAACCTGAACTCTACTGCTCTACGAATGTTTTTCGAACGCGAGGGTTCTCATAGACTTAGTCTAACTTTGCGTCCACTTTCCTTGACTTGGGCTTACGAGTTGTGCCTTATGCCGCTGACTGCGATCGACCAGGCCTTAGGTTTAGTCAGATGGAGGTCTCATTGGCTCCTTATCATCAGTAAACGTGATAAGGGGTCTTCGTACAGTCTATCATGACCATAGCAGCAACTTGCGTTCCCTTGTTGTAGGGATATTGGACGTCAGTTAGTAAGTCCCACGTTTGCCCTATTGGTGACAACATTGCACTCTATCCATGATGCCTTCTGTTCAAAGTAGTCGAGGATGCTGATAAGCAAGCTGGTTCTGTTGGCTTAGTCATACTCACACCTTCTCTTCTTCCTTTACTCATGGTCGGGGAACTTTACTATGGAACTGGGGAGCTTAGTTGACCAGGCCTTAGGTCTGGTCAGGTGGGGGGCTCAGTGGCTTCCCCTGTCACCTGCAGACATATTAAGGGGTCTTCCTCGCATCCCTGACGGTTGCAGCGCGGAACCCTTTCCCTTTGTGTAGGTCGAATCGTTGGTCACGTCTATGCATACGCCAGTTTTTTTTATCTGATGCCACATACTTATCCAGCCCCCGATTGTCTTATTCAAGAAGTTTCCCGGATAGGCAGTCTGAATAAATATCGAACTAGAAACTTGATATTAAAAAACTGTGAACTGACTGAAGTATCATTTACAAGCTACTGTAAGAAAAAACTGCTAGGAAAAAACTAGAAGTAGAAGACATCACCTCCTCCTCTCGAGTTGTCGTTGGTTGCTCCAGAGACTCTCGTGCTCTTGTCGTGACCCACTGATAAAGCTTGTTGAGTGCGCGTGCTGGGTGACGGCGCACAGAGCGTCTTATCATCGGCTTGTTCATAGCTTGACGACTTGAGGCTGGAGCTGGGGTAACCTGAGACAGACTGGCGATCGGAGGGGTAATGACTGTGCGATCTTACTGAAGGTGCTTGCACGAGGAACTCTCTAAGGGGACTCGACTATCTTTTTACTGCTAACTCGAGTGACCTGGATCGGGTGACTTTTCCTGTGGAGCCGTTGTCCTGCCGAGGAGAAAGCTCTTTTTGTCCCGGTTCCAAACTAGTCGTAGAACCTACTCTCCGACTTAGAGGGGTATTTTCCGAAGTCGTCGCTCGTAGTTGCAGTGGAGGTCTTGCTGACGCGGGGGTGCGCGTAGCGGCGTCGGAGTCTACTTCCCTACTCGAGAGTTGATGCTTTTTCCGCGAGGTCGAAGCTACGCTTGTCGGAGAGGGGTCTTCCCTCGATTGGAGCTGTGTGCCATAGACTGGAGTCGAGAAGACTCGACTTGGGCTTGGGCCTGCTGTAGTTCAGCCCCCAGCCATTGTACTCCATCGGGTGTGGTCAAATCTGCCGCCGGTGGTCGTGACAGTAGATTGTGCACCTCGGTGAGTCTTCGAGCAGTTCAAGACACATATTCCCCCATCCCTTGAGGGGTTATGTCTGCTGCCGTAGGCATATTCCCATTCCCACGGGGAGTAGCCGTCGGGCTTTGATGTTGTGAGTCCCCATGCTGATTCGGGTCCTCGAGATCTTCCCGACCATCATGGATCGCGAGAACCACGTGAGAGTCTGGATTAGATGAGGTGTAGTTCCACTCCATCGTGTCTTCCTAATCGGGAGGGATATTGTGATCGGGATCTTGATTGTTTGGTCGACCAGAAGTTGCAGGCGACAGTCTGGACATCGGGCTGGTCGCTCCTGCCTGGAAATCATCGGTTAGCACCAACGTTCCTCCGAAGGCCTTGGCACACTCGGTCCTGAAGTAATCAGCTTCGCAATCCGAGTACTCGCCAGAGGCGTATTCTCCAAGATCTATGCGATCAGTTGCAGGGTACAGATCTATCTAGCCGAAGTTGTCGTAGAAGCCCAGATCTAAGTACCTGGTACGCCGCGTGAGAGCGATTGGATCCCCCGCCGATCCTGCTTCTTCCTCCTCGGGTCGAACCAAGGAAGGCCGTGCAGTCGGCATCATGGGCTGATCGCGACTAGTTGCACATCTTGCCGACTCCGATACTTCCTTGATAGCTTGAGCCGGAGAGGTCTCCACGGTCGGTGCCATCTGTCGACGATCGGTAAACCGTCGATCTTACGGTATTCGTGGAACGGTGATACTTGGGGGGTAGGGACACCTAGGGCACAAGGCCAAGAGATCTAACGGCAAGGAAACACCCTTTTTATACAGGTTCAGGCCTCCTTCAGGATAACAACCTACGTCCTGTTCGTATATATTGGCCAAAAGAGTATCTTACAAGGGATGTGTATGTTAGTGGCTATCCTAGACCTAATCGTAGGCTACTTCGACTAGTTCCGCTGGGCTCGACTCCTTCGAGGCGGCGGGTCTTCTCGTGGGAATCGCTAGGGCTTCTGGATGGCTTCAAGCTTGTGTGCTTCGTAGATCTAAAAGACCTGTCTGGCTTCTAAGACTTGTCGAACCTGTCCTCCCCTATGGGATTGCTGATCCTTTTATAGGGGGCTTCCCGAGTCGTACCGGATATGGACTTATGCCCGAGTAGAACTCTGGCTTCCTTAAACATCGGGATTGACTTCCTAGTTTAAGGGGTGTCTTCCTTCCTTACCGGGGAGGGGGGGTTACCTTATCTCCTGGGAATCCTTACCGGATACATATTCCGATTCCGATAATCCAGGGAATCGTGTACGGATATCTCCTCGTATACATGATACTATACTATACATCGTCAGATCTTTTTTCTTGTGAAAATCAACTTAAGTGTGTGAATTGCATTTTATATTTTGGAAGTGTAATGGCTGGTAAATTGTGCTTTTGCTTTTATCTGTCTAGGCTTACGCTTTGTTACTTAAGACTAGCTATGCTTGAACATAAATTAGTTGAGCTTCATTGTTCTTCAGTATGGTATCACAATGAAGGTACTACACAACCTTTTATGTTTTAGGTGAGCTTCATTGTTCTTCAGTATGGTATCACACTGAAGGTACTACACAATGTCTTTTCTTTGGAACCAATTATAATCACTTGAGACCAATGTGGTTTTTTTGTGATGAACAATTGTATGACTTGCTCAGCCATGTTCTTTAGCTTTCGTCACTAGCTTTTCTGTCCACTTTGAGAAATTGATATCATCTCCCAACATAAGCTGTTGATCACACCAGAACATCAATCTAAAAGATAGATTCCTTCCTTACCTTTCATCGAAACCTGAGGCACATCGAGAGTAGCCGAGCAAGTCCGTTTGTTCATTTCATCTCCCTTAATTTGCTTATAAATTAAATATCCAAGTGGCCGGCGCTGCCTATGCCGTCCAAACAGACTTCTAACTTCCAAAAATTATACTTAGCAAGGGACCGCGGATGTGGTCAAGAGCCCTTTGCCTCTTCAACACTGGAACTCTTTGCACTCAAGGCTTTGTAGAGTAGTTCCGTGTTAAAATAGTTGTTAATTTCTTAATTTCTTAAAGTAGAATATGAATTTTCCTATTTTGAAGATGGCGTCTAGAGATGAACATGAAATGCCTCAGGATGAGCTGGACTTGTCTCCTCAACTAGCTCAACTCTTTCCTGAACAAGCTACGGAGGTATCGTCTCATGAGCAAGCAGATGAAAGAGGGGTGCAGAAGCGAAAGCGAGGTGGCCAAGGCAAAAACCAAATGCCCACGAGTCACCACACCATAACTCACGTCAATGAGGAGGGTATACCCATATTGCCTTTGAATGCTCAAGTGGCATTAATTCCATAGAGCATGCACTGCACTTGGGAGGACAAAGGTTTGGATAATGTACGCCAATTGGAAGACAGTGCCGTGGAGCGAAAAAGCATTCTTGTGGGACACAATCAAAAGTTTATTTGACTTCCCCAAAGGTACCTTAGAGGCCGTGCAAAGACTAGCCAAGATGGGCGAGGTGTGGAAGACTTCAAGGGAGAGCTTTACAAAACATATGTGAAGCAGGATTTTATGTGCTACCGGCAGGACCTGAAGGCTTATGGGTACTTACAGAATCAATGGGCAAAGTTTGTGGAGAGGTGCCACTTGAAGGATTTTGTGCACCAAAGTCAGGCTAACAAGGCGCGCCAGGCACACAACACTCACCCCCACAGGCTCGGCACCGATGGGTACGTGTGCAAAGATTTGGATTGGGATAGAGAGGATGAGCAGGCAGGTTGGAAGAATCGCTGCACACCATTTTCCCAGTTCCCAAAGAGGCGGGCTCGGAATTAGTACCAAGGGAGGGCCGACTTCTCGGCCAATGGCACCGTCGCCTCAGGAAATCCGAAACCGAGCAAGTGGCTGAAACGATCATGCGCCTTTCAGAAGAATCATCTCAAGGAACTTCCGCCCATCTAGGGAAAAAGATATGCTAATCTTAGCTCTGGGAAACAAAGAGCACCCCGGTTGCACGCGTGACACAGGGGTTACTGTTCCATGGAAGTTGGGATTCCCTGACGACGCTGATTCGTACAGGTGCCGAGCGAGAACCAAAGTTGAGCGTGAGGCAGCCGGGCATGAATGGATGAAAAGGAGCTCGTTGTTGTATTCAGATCTTGAAGAAAGGATCGATGAAGGGTCGAAGAGTGGGTACGGCAGATCGGACAACAGGAAGTAGCCGCTGAGGACTTACGCAGCCCCACGAGCTTGGGGACTCGGCACTAGAGTAGCTGTGCATCCACACAACAAGACTCTCCAGATGGTGGCCCTAGTGAGAGATTACCTGCTGAAGACCCCGCATATGACATCCATCGCGGCGGCAATGACTTTCCAGATGACGTCCACCCCAGCGGCAACGACTTTCCACATGACGTCCCTAGAGATAGATTTCTTATGGATGACATAGATGTGGCAAGCTCCTCGTGCCCACCCGCTTTTGGCTCTGATCACATGCTTGAGGCTAGCATAGGGTTGGCATTTCCATGCGGCGGAGAACAGACGGTGCATGGAGTCCGTTGTCAACGGGTAATGCCAAGGTGTCAATGGACATGGTGCATCCGAATTTCTTGTCATACCCACTTCCCATACCCCCAGAGGACATCATCACGACACTAGGGCAGGCCCACACATTCATCCAGTGGTCGAAGAAGTACATCTCCATGGTTGCTCCTACACCGCCTTCATGGTCGCTTTCTCCAATACATGATGGGAAGGCCTTCTCAGTTCGTGCTCCTCCACCAAAGATGAAATCCGCTTATGTACAATCTCAGCAAGAGCTGTCCAGCAAATCTGCCCAGCAAGTCTCCAAATTGGCAGCTCTCACCAAGCTATGAGAAGGGGCAGCCATTAGTGACACAGACAGAGTTAGAGCGACTTGGTTGGGCATCTCAGATTGTGCACGATTTTTACATGAAGAGGATAAATGAGGAGAAGCATCTTCCAGACAATATCAGCGCTAGGTTCAAGCGGCAACATTTCCTCCATGTAGGTGGAACCTTCGTCGTGCCCTTCAATGAGTTATCATTCCTCTTCCGACGTGACGCCCTTAATATCGGCCTACTAAGATGCTGGACATTGTAAGTGTTCTGAATAATGGTCTATGCTAAATGAACTGCCTAGCTCATTGATACGCTCTTTCAATAACATTACTCTTATGTGTAGACATATGATTCAAGAAGCCAAGAAAGACAATCTGAATATCGGATTCCTCGATCCACAAGTGTCTTATGCACACTAGTCAAATACAGGCCGAAAGAGGTCAAGGAGTACATTATGCAGGTGGTAGAACTTTGGGTGTCCCGATCTTTCGATGAGAAACACACATCAGTTTGGTGGAGGTGACTTTGACGATCCGGCTATACTCGTACGACAATGGAGCACCTGGGCAATCGCTAAACCAACTCCTAGAGGTTATTGACCTTGTTGTGGGTACGATCAACCTGAACACGAGGTTCTTTATCCCTGCAAGAAACCGAAGAACGAGCAAGAATAATTGAAGGCAATCTGAAATTACAAATATAAATGAAGTACGATATATTGATAAGGTGGAGTTCTGCAAAGTAGTCGAACTAGGTGGTCGCAAGACACAACTAGAGACAATGTTGTTTGGCCCTAGGCAACAAAACAATGCTCAACAAAACCCAAAGCTAAAGAGAGAACCCTATGAGGTATTTAAAGAGAAGAGGTGATCTGTTACAAAGATAGTCTCAGACTGTTTTGGTAATTGCTGCATGCTTGTAAGGAATTTGGAGATGGGGCTGGACAGGTTGGAAAGAGCACGAGATAAGATTTCCAAAAAGTCCAAGATCATCCAAATCGGAGTCCGTATGCTCGAGATATAGAAGTTTGAAGTCAGGACTGTCTCAGGAATCCGAATCAGAGTTCAGAACTTGTTGGACTTGATCTCTAACTCTTCTTGGACCAAAAGTGATGTGGCAGATCTCCTTGTACAGCACAAATCCATGTGAGACATCTTCATTGTCACATGAACTTCATTTGCTCCTCCTCCTGAAAGTTTGAACTTGACTCCTCGCTTGTTCTTAACTATCTTCACGGACCTCCTTTTATTCTTTATAGCTTGAGCAGCGGATGTAGTTGAAGTAGTGGAAGTAGAGGTGGCAGTGGGTGCATCCATGGGGGTCATGTCCTCATCAGCAGGCCATTCTCCTTCTCTGTACTAAGTGCCTCATTCTTCTATCCTACAACTATGGATTTCACTAGACGCTTGTTTGTATCGATCCACAACATCAACATGTCGTGTACTTCGACTCCAAGAACTACCCACCAGAGAATTACGCAGATCTGACGACGATGTTCAATGGGGCATTAGCGAAGTATGTTTCAAAGGGGGATCGTACAAGCAGAAAAGCCCGAATCGACCCACCGACATCATTTCCTGGTAATAATTCATCCGTCGCCCAAGAATAATGCTCTCACACATGATAATATGTATTCCATACAACTAAATTTACCGTACAATTAAACAAATTTCTGCAGTGCCGCAAGCAGCCGTCGGGCAACAACCTCTATGGATACTATGTGGCTCAATATATGTTACAAATCCTTGGCTCTAGTGCAGTAGATCCGGAGGTTAGTGATATAGTATATTCAAATACATTTTTCATCATTGTGACATTATGCCTAATCTTTTTTAATTTTCTTCTATAGACATTTAAGTTTCCTACAACTTCGCTCGATATTGAGATTGTCAGGTATATCCAAAGACGGCTCATAGTTTCATACATTCACAGATCATAAAGGAGACCAGAGAATTCTATGATCCCGACAACTTTGTAGCTCGAGCAATTAGCCAAAATAGTTGAGGTGAATGACTTGTCCTTTAATTTGTGCATGAATTATTTATTGCTTCATATATCTATCTTATAGTTGAAAATGGTATTTTACTTTTCAATGTGCTTGTGGATCGGTGGTGATCAATTATAGATGCTTGTGTGCTATGATCAATTATTATACATAGCCCTTGTATGCTGCTGTCATTTGCATGTTTCAGGGCAGGCCAGAATATGAAATTTGCAGGTGGTGTGCTATGAATAGTACAAACAGTTCTAGCCAAAAATCCGTCTGTAAAAATGGTTTTTTCAGTATCTGGTATTCGCTTAGTACAAACAGTTCTAGACGAAAACCGTCTGTGATAAAGGTTTTTTTACAGACGGTTCCAAATACAAATCGTCTGTAATAAGGGTTTTATACAGATAGTTTAATAACCATCTATACAAATCATATTTGTACAGATGCTTTAATACATACGTTCAAAAAAGCGTCCTACACATAGGTTAAGAACTATCTATAAAAATGGTTTACGTAGCAGCGCTTTTGGTTGAATTCTTTCCAACTATCTTTGGTAATAAAATGTGTAGCAACATAAACTTGGAGCATCTTTTTTGGACAAAGTAGCTATATAGCGATGGGTGAGAGAGCAAGGGGGTGTGGGGGGTGGGGCTTTTAGTTCATTGGCACCTAATGAACTTAGCATGTTCGGAGCATCTTTTTTGGACAAAGAAGCTATATAACAACGAATGAGAGAGCAAGTGAGAGGGGTGTGTGGGATGGGGGCTTTCAGTCCATTGGCACCTAATGAACTTAGCCTGTACCCCCGCCTGTATGGTATACGCGTACAGATGAGAAATTTTAAGACACTCCCAACTATTTTGGACCGTCCATTTCTCTTGATCCAAGGGTCTAAATTGAACAAGATGACCCGACGTAATAGGTCACCCATAGCTATCTGATAGGTATTAAATTTTTTGGGTGTATTTAGCATAAAAGGAAATAATATATTCGGAAGGTATGTATTGCTAATTCGCATACCATATTTGACATTACGTGAACATGAAAGAAAATATAAATCGTAACAAGTGACAACACATGGACAATGATATATATTTTATTGTGAAAACTCAACTTGGCTTAGTCGAAATTCAAATGTTTATTCGAATTTACCCCAATCTAAACCCTGAATTTAAAAGCCTAGTCATTATATAACCTAAAGTATCATAAATTTATATAAATAGAAAATAAAGGACCAAGGATGAAATGATTCAAAACTAGGAACGCTTGGACTCAGGATGTGCCGTAGACTCATCAAAACCCCCTACAATTAAAATTCTAGTCAAACCCTTCCAAATTGTGATTTGAATTCTCTCACCTATAAGGAAAAATCCCGTAAAAAATTTTAGAACCAACAAAACAGATTTTCCATGGGCAAAATCTTATTTAGCATCAGTCTCCCATTCATATTCAAGTTTGAATCAAACCTATATTCAAATTCCACTCAAATATGCTCAAACATTCTGGCATGTCCATTCATATTCTTTTTTTTAGGGGATTGATGTTGATTTGGAAAGAAAGACCACAATCAAATTATCAGATGATGCATGCTTGCTCCTGTGCAATTAATGACATTGACTGTTTTCCTTTTATTGCCCTGGATGGTAACCTTGATCAATAGCCGGTGAAAGTCCTACTCGGCTAAACCTGACGCCAACAATCAACGGCCTTGATTCAGTGGGAGGTCTTACCTCCAAAGAGATCCAGAAATATGTCCGGGTGCACAAGTCGCTCAAATCTTTCAAGTGATCATCAGTTGCTTTCACGAGTGATAGTTACATTCCAGTAATTGGCTGCTGAGATAACAAACTACGGCTCAACCACAGTACACATTCTCGGTGGCTCAACCACAGTACACATTCTCAGTCAAAGGAAGGAAAAAAAATTGATAGTTACATCTTAACCACTCCCTCCTCTAGCACACAAAGCAGAACACAACAGAAAGAATGCAAAAGGGCATCAGAATATGAAAAGGGTAATAATATGACTGATATATCATATCACAAATGAGTTGGACTGTCATGGACTCATGGTCGATCATTTAGTCATGTGATGCTGCTGGTAGCATGCATGCAGGGGCCGGCATAGACAGGGACGTCATAAGTTCAGGTGTCTACTTGGTATGGATGTCAAGCTGGAACTGGTAAAATGCCATGCATGTGAGACCTCTCATTGAATCATGTGAAACGTAGTTCTGAACTGACACGACAACAGCTAAGATTTTGACGGCGAAGCTTGAGCTGAAGCACACCAAATGTGTCCAGGATCATGTCGATTCAAGACTAGAATTGCAGAAGGTAAAACTCTATCACAGCAAAAGAATAAAAGTTGATATAGACCAACATTTACCTTTTCTACTTTTATAACACGGTAGATACTTGATGACAAAGCAGCTGGGAAAAACAGTCTCACGCGCGCGCGGTGCACGTTCATGGGGAATTGAAGCACTTTGAATAGCTAGATGGCCTGAGAAGAGGTGTACTTGCTGAATCGACCTTAGGAGAGGTTAGGAATGAACAATGACACATCAAGTCGATCTCCATTGCTTTACCTTGTGAATATATATAGCTTAACTTCTCCACGATGCAATAACAAAAAATATCATGTCAGTTTGACGTGCCAAAGCTTCAGATGAATTCATCACCCAATCAATGGTCGCATGAAATACTCCCTCCATTCCGAATTAGAAGGCGCCTAATTATTTGCCCACCGTCCCACAACACAGGGCGCCTAAGCCTAGCCTGCGGCATCCTCTCAAAAATGCCCTCAGCCCAGCCTGCCGCATGCATGCGCTCTGAATGCTCTGTGGGCGACGCTTCGTGATGCCATTGGCTGCATTAAGGCTGGCTGGCACGCATGTATGAGAGCAACGAGGCGTTTTGGCTAATTAACAAGGGAGTAATTAGGGGTAAGATTGGAATTAGAAAATAAGATCTGAAAATGCTCCTTGGTCTCGATGAAATTGTTTATGTGCCCTCCTTTTTGGAACGGAGGGAGTAATTAACAAGAGAGATCTACTCCAGTATTATTTTACAGGGTTTTGACTGTGTATGTGACTTTGTGAGCACCCTATTTGAAGCATTATTAGATGCGTATTTCGTACGCTACATACATCTAAGTTTCGACTATGCAATTATGCATTTAGTCCAAATGAACTTCTCATGCCACGTAATAAGTGTATGTACGTATATTGTAGTCATGCTTTTTTTTCGTTCATACTTTACATACATTTATTTGTACTAGTGTATGCACAGCTGAATAGTAAGAGTAACTGCTCTACACATTGCAACCTATGTATAGAAACCGCCCCCAGCATTGTCCTTTCTTGACTTTTTGCCAGAGCAACAATCAATATAGAGGTGATATCTACAAGGAAAATATCCTCAAATCCTATTTAGCAAATTGTTGACTTATGAATGTGACATAAAATTTGCACTTTTGCTCTGCTTCAATGAAGTAAAGATTTCTTTGGTGGAACCGAGCATCCGGTTGTACGCGAGAAGATTTTTCTGTGTAGATGATATTATATGTTCAATCTGATCAAAAAAGAGCAAGATAAATATAGAAAGCAATAAAGGGAGAAAACAATAACCATTGTATAGTAACTAGAACTTTTTCCCTCTTCTAGAGCCGATCATCATTTCGTGGGCCTGGGAGAAACGAGTCACCTGCTAGAATTTTTATACCTTTTATAACTCACTCTGCCACTAAATCTATGTTGTCAGCTAGGATTTCTCTATTATAACTAGCAAAATTAACTATGTAATTGTGTTGCTAAATACTAAGATATAATTTTCTATGTAATTGTGTTGCTAAATACTAAGATATATTTTCTTTATTACGCAATTTCTAACATCTAGATTGCAAATATGCTTGCGCTAGATTGGAACTGTATTTTGTCACGAAATTATGTTAGATTGTAGAATATAGTTTGTAGAAAAACTTTTTAGAAGGAATTTCGCCTAAATCTAAGCAAAGTAAAAGAAGAAAATTGAATTGCTCCATAATATTTTGTATTGGTTAGATGCATCTATATTGTGTTTATATGTGTGCTCGTGTCCATTTTAGTATATTAAAATATCTTGGTGAAGGGTCCTAGACGGTATGAATCTAACAAATTTTGATGGAGGTTTTTATAGTGTATGACTGTTTTAGCTTAGGCGTAATTGACAAGTGGATTATTCTCGCGTCTATTTCTTGATTATTTATTGGTCAAATATGCTTCTTTTCTTCATGGAGTTCAGCAATTGGTGAATGACGAAGGCATGCTCCGTATTTACTCTTCAAATGGGCGTGGCAGTTTGTAAAGTGCGTAAGAAGGGTTAGAGTATTATTTGTTTTGGGTTTTCTCTTTATTCGGTGTAACCCCTATTTTTTATGCATCCACGGGCTAATCTAGAAAATCATCTGACTCGTGTAAAGCTATGGACGTACTACCATATTTCATTACTTAGCCCGATGTTACCTATTCGTGTACATTCTGGATCGTTCAGACTAGGACCTATGGGTGACAGACCCCGGGTGGGCGCCCTTATTGCCCTGTGCAGTGCACAACTGCACGCCGCCATCTTGCCCATATTTGCAACAGCGCAAGCTGGCACCTTTCCTTCGGGAAGCGGCAGTGTGATTTTGCAGCTGGCTGACTTGGGTTGTGTCTTGTGGGTGCTGATCTTATATGTCAGCCCCTTACATGCACGGCAACAGCGGTAGCCTGTCACCAGCCCTCTCGGTACAAGTCCACCACACTATCTTGAATTCCCTTGCGTTGAACAGGTGGCCTATTCCTGCTCGCAGCCTCGTAGAAGCTTCATGCAGACTATTCTTTTTTTTTACACCCGAAGGCATTTTTATATATGATAGAAGTTCAGGAAACATACACAACGGTCCCTAGAGAAACAAGAAAATACAACGAAGCCCCTAGGGCCAAAACCGAGGACGCTGCACTGGACGCCGACCGGAGCACCGCCGAGCCGCTGCCGAAGAACCCGCTGGAGGCGACGCATGCCTTGAAGAAATCTTGACAGGACCGAAGTCCGGTTGAAGACCGCAATAGTAGTCCGCCGTAAGAGGCGGAGCTTGAGAAACCACGAAGGAGCATCGGTCGAAGCAGCGCCGCGAGGACGCCGAAGAGGAGAGCTCCCATCGCCTTGCTGGGAGATGGGCCGCGGAGATCCAGCAGAAGATGAAAGTGCATCCACTCCCATGGAGCTTGGAAGGATGGCTATCTTGCCCCAGAGTTTGGTTTTGATGGTTATTGGCAATCCTCACCTGTGTCTAATGTTTTGCAATGAGTGTGAACAGGGATTAGATGGACAGGTGAAAGCTGAAGTGTGACAACTGTTGATGATGAGCCCTAAAAAGAGCAAGGAACTGGGAAGGTCAGAAGAACCAGCTGAGCTAGGTTCCTGAGGCACAGTTGCGAGGAAGCCGAGGCTGTGCTCGAGGGCAAGCGAGGTGATGGTTGCTTGATGGAGTTCAAGGGCCGTTAATGCAAGCTTGATAAGTCCTGGAGGAGCTAGGAAGCTGGTGGATCAGGACCAAGGGTTCTCTGTGCGTCTACAAGGGCAGTCGTCTTCGGTGAAGAAGCTTGGAACCAGTGCCAAGGGTCTAAGCGAGCTAGTCAGGGACTTTGGCGAGGTCATTGCTCTCTGGTCAGTTGTAGGCTTGTAGTGAGCCGGCCAGAGTTGTGCTTAGGTGCTGCCTGAGGCAACCGAGTCCACCTGAGTTTGGCATCTGAGACTCAGGTGGGTAGCTCAGCCGTGGCTAGTAGGTTACCAGAGGTGCACGTTAGCTGAGTCTCAGATAGGTTAGGTCTGGTGGCTCTTTGTCTGACGTGGCATGAGGGTAACGGCTAGCTGCCAGGGACCCTATAAAT
The DNA here is from genome assembly GCA_019208055.1 of Stipa capillata. Taxonomy (NCBI): domain Eukaryota; kingdom Viridiplantae; phylum Streptophyta; class Magnoliopsida; order Poales; family Poaceae; genus Stipa; species Stipa capillata. The sequence goes on along the minus strand of JAGXJF010004542.1, from coordinate 352,134 downwards.
AGGGAACCTGGGGAGGTTTTCAACCTCGAACCTTTACCCAACCTTTGCCTCTAACCCGAAAGCAACCTGTTGAGAAAGAAAGAGCTCTAGGTCTCCAAGTGAGTGTTGCCTGCGTGCATCCATCGTGAGAGTGAGTTACTTAGTCCTTCAGGTGTAATCTTCGAGGTACTGATTCCTCCAAGAGTGGGAGTGCTCTTGGAGTTGGTGAGCAAGCCAAGTCTTGTGTGGCTGCCACCAAGAGTCTGTGAGGGCGATTCGGGTCTGCCTGTCTTGCAGCAGCAAGATAAAAGGATTCCACACAAGAAAGGTACTCGAGGAAAGAGCACGTTTTGGTGCCGGCTGTGAGAACAGCTTTCTCAACGGAGACGTACTGCTTCGCAAGAAGTAGGAACTTCGGTAAAACAAATCATTGTGTGCTTTACTTTCTGTCTTGTGATCTGCTCTTACTTATTCTGATATCTATGTATGCTTAGATCACTAGAGCACCTTTATTTGTTGCACACTAACTGAGTTTCCTCACCTGAGACTCAGTTAGCTCCTGCTAAAGCTAGTACCTTTCCTGTTCACGTCATCTGATGCACTCACCTGACTCTCACACCTGAGACTCAGTTAGCTCTGAATATAACTTGTTCTACATCAGCTGAGTTTGCTATCTGAGTGTCTGGTGTTTATCTGATATATCTTGCTGAGTCTCAGTTACCTGCATCAGTTGCATATATTTTCTCTAGGATTGACCTATCTCCAGAAGAGAAACCCATTAGGCATTTTAATTTCTAGAGCCGACCTATTCACCCCCCCTCTAGTCGACTCCTGAGATCCCTTTCAGAAGACGAGCAGCCCGAAGAAATCCTAGATCGGCACTAGCAGAGCATTCATGGAAGATAAAAAGCCAGCCAACCTCTACACGTTTCCCGGCGGAGACGGAAGAAGATCCGCCGGAGCGGGGAAGAAACGGGGAGGACAAAACCCCAATCGGAGACAACGCCGCCGCCTCGCCGCCCCCGCCAAGGGACCAAACCCTAAATTAAGGGACCCCCACTCCCGCCCGCCGGCGATAGACCGCCGTCCACCACATCTCGGAGAGCCTGGAGGGCTCTCAGATCTGGGACGGACCGGCGGGAACGCCGACGGGAGGGGACAGCTCGAAATCGCCTCCGAGTCGCCTGAAAGCACTGTAGCGAGGGGAAAGTAGGAGGAAAAAATGCTTCATGCAGACTATTCTTGTTGGAAGCAGAAGCGTAGTACCCAACCATGTCATCAGTGAGCGGACCAGCCGGCTCATTTTTCTTTCTCCCTTTCTCTCTCGTCTGCTCAAGAGACTTGTGTCTCCCCTATGGTTTTCTCTCTCCCTCAACTTCATTGGCTTCCCTAGCCAGAAGGGAGGAGGAGAGAGGCATGCCCTTCTCCTCTGTAGATCAGTGTAGTACATGTATAAGCGTTGCCTTAAGGGTGATGAGTGTCGTTCATCGTCCAGCTTCTAAAGAGAAGGAGCGCCTGCCGAATCACGTTGCAGCCTTATTGGAGTCGCGTCCTTGTCATCAGCCTGGCCAGCACAGGGAGGCGCCTTCGCTTGGTGGATACAAGCGGAACCCCTCCCCCCTAATAAGCGGCTCCGCCCAGATCTGTTTGCTTCGACTGCCACCTCTGTCTATCTGAGTCACCGCCATGGTGGCGGTACGTAAGGTGCTAGGTGGGGCTCTCAAGGTGGTGGATTTGTGCTGTTTTCCTCCTCACCGACCCGTTAGTGCTTTTCTCTATCTTTTTCACGTTTGGTTGTCGGTTGACTCACCAATCTAGGCTTTCTTTACCTTTCTTCTCCGGTGGAGCCATTAGAAATCTTCCTTCGCCTCCTCCGATGGTCAAGTGGACTAGTGTAAGAACTATGCATGTCTTCTTCTTCCATCCTTGGGTGCCATTCTCCTCTCTCTGGTGATGCTTCTCTCGTTCTTCTTCTACACCGGGAAGGGACCAGTCAATGAGGATCTACTACTTCCCTCTTCAACCTCCAATTCGTAGGCCCTCTGAAAGTCACAAGGAACGAGACTGTGACACGAACTGATAGATTCAGATCGTTACTCATGAGTTGTTCAGGAACTACCCGTGAGAATTGCTGCCAGTGTTGTTTTAGAGTAAAATTCCACTTTCTACACTGTAAGTGCACATGATCTATAACAAGTATCCTATTTAAAAATTTTGACATAAAAGTAATCCGTTGAAAACCTTTATTCCATATTTTACATCCCTGCTTTGACAGCTCATACCCATCTATCAGACTAATGTAGCCCTTCACCTGTCCACTTAGATGACACATCACATCTACCAAATGGGTCATTTTTCTCTTCTCTTCTTCTTCCTCCCAGCTCCTCCCTCCCTCCCTCTCTTTCTACCCTCTCTCGCCATAGACAAGCACCAATATGGACCGGGAGCTAGATTAGCAGCTCCAGGGCAGCAAGGAGGAGGCAGATGTCCGCCTCATCAAGCCACGCGGTCCCACCCCAGTGGCTGATGTGGCCCGTCACACCGACCTTCCACACGGAGGCCGTCATGGTCGTGGGCAGCAAAAACCTTGGCCTCTAGTTGGTGGACCCACAGATGTTCCGCCTTCGCTTGGTACCGCCAGCACTACTCCCGATGTGGCTGCCGCGTTGAAGGCCCTCGCGGAGAGCCTCGACGCCACCCGCTTGGACGATCTCTTGCGGCGTAGTGTAAGGCAATGGCAGGACGACACCAGATGCTGCTGCTTGTAGTCCTCAGGGTTGGCGAACTTGGAGGAGCTCGTCCGTGAAAGCTTTCGTCACATGCTGCATCAACATAGTGATGCTGCTTCTCTTTGATTGCGGTGTCGGCATCACCATTGTTTCCTGTGATCGGGTGTGTCAGAGGAGGAGAGATGGCATAGTACTGGTTGGGGGATTGGAAGAGGAGCTGGGAGGAGGAAGAAGAAGAAAAGAAGGCACATATGTGCCGTCTGAGTGGCTAATAGAAATGCTACTGAGTGGCTAAATGAAGTGCTACGTCAACCTGACGAGCAGACATAAATTGTTATAATAGAAAAAAATAGCTAAATAAACTAAATATAGAATAAAGCTTTCAAATTAGGCACATGTATATCGAGATTCTAAAATAGGACATTCTTTGTAAATCGTGCGCACTCAATGGGTAAAATGTAGAACTTACTCGTGTTGTTTCAAGTAAAAGTGGCCCCTACCCGTGGACAGATCATCACCTGAGGATAGAGCGCATCAAGCAATCCGCTCCTCTTCCCCGCTCGGGCCAACCAGGCAATCCGGTCTATGCTCGCCGAGGCCCAGCCGAAGCCACAGGCCCACAGCACAGCTTGCGCCCGCTGCCGAACCCTGTCCCCGTCACTGCGCTCGGCCCGTGCACGCGTGCGCCCACCAGGCTCCTCCGCATCCACCGACCCCCAAGCCGACCACCTCCCCTCGGCATACCGCGCCGTCGGCTCTTCGAACCCTTGGCGGGCGTCACAGTATGAAGCTTAAGGCCCCGTTTGGGAGTTTAGTAAAATTTTACCCTTGTAAAATTTTTACACTGGTAATATACTTGTCCTCAAAAAAACTCTTGAATACAAATGTAATCAAATTCACCTGTAATCAGCTGTTTGGGAGAAAAAAAAGAAAAGCCAGAGGAGAGGCCGACGCGAGACGAGACCGAGAGCCACTCCCTCCTCTTCCTCTTCTCCTCGCGCCTTCCTGCCACCCACGCCATCTCCGGAGGATCTCCGCCTGGAACCGCCACTTCTCCTCCGGTTCCCCGGCGTCCTCCTGTGACCGCGCGGCCCGGGAGCAGGGAGGCGACGCCGGCGCGGACTCCAGCCCGCGCACGCGGCACTCCATCTCGAACAGCGCGCCGAGGTTGACCGCCCTCGGCGCCGGCCGGGGCTGCTGCTGCGTGCGACCGGCGCTCCGGCCGGGCCTCTCGCCCGCTGACTGCCTGGACAGGTTAAGGATCCGCGGCGCCGGCACCGCCGACCCCGGCGTCGCCATGGCCGTCGCGTGCTGGTGCTTTTGCTGCGGAAGGCGTTGGTCGGGCGAGGATGGAGATGCGAGGAAAAAGGCCCGGGGCAAGACAGGGGAATGGCGCTTGCGGCGTGGCCGGCGCTCGAGACAACCAGATCCCGGAGGAGGTCGGGCGGGACCGGCCGGGCGGACCTCGGGCGGAGATCTAGCGGGACGAGGTCGTCGGAGGGTGGGGAGGAACGGCTCGGGATGAGCTTGGGAGGGGAGGAGATGAGCTCGGGCGGCGGCTCAAAGATGGGACGAGCTTGGGGAGGCGGCGCTCGGCAGGCGGGGCGAGGAAGCGGGGCTCGGCGGTCTCCTTCCTCGCGCGCGGCGGCGGACTTCCTCGCGCGCGGCGGCGGCCTTCCTCGCGCGGCGGCGGTCGCCTTCCTCGCGTGGCCGGCGTCGCCTTTCTCGCGGCGGCGAGCAGGCTTCCTCTCGCCCGATGTTTCTCGGATTAGAAAATGGAGCTGCGCGCAGTGTGTTTTTTTACGGGTGTAAATGGGAAAACGACGGAAACGGGCCGGTCCAATACCGAGAATCCAAACAGTGTTTTTCGGCCCGGTCGTTTTTTCTTCGTGGGCTATATTTTATGGGTGGATTGGGCCAAAAACCGGCCATCCAAACGGGCCCTAACGGAGGTAAAGCAAACCAAGGATTAGAAAATATGTCTGGACCGTGGGCATTACTCATTATTCTGTCCGATCCGCTCCGTCGATCACGTCCATCCTTCTGCGTCGCATTGCGTCACTCTGCATGCTGCAGCTGCAGCTCCTCTACTCCGTGATGAAAAAAACGTGGATCTTATCCTCTGCTCAGGAACCATTCTCTGGGATGAGCACGTGGCCGAGTGAATCGCTTGTCCGTTACCGCAGCCTCAGGGCGCACCACATGCCATTCCATCGCTCGTCACTCCTTCTCTCTCTCGTAAGCAGCCTCTCGAACGAAACAGTGAGAATTACATATTTCCATGCAACTCTCTTGTGCCATGTCCATCGAAATCAAATTCTGGAGCAACGGTTTCAGGATTGAGGATTTCAGACTGCTTTCTTGGCTCGCCTGCTTCATTTTCGCGAGCTACCGCCAGCAGGGGCCGACAGCGTAGGCTCTTTTGTTTTCCTTTATAGGTCTCGAGGCATTCATACAGGAGTACATACTCTGGCTTTACTTGGGAATCGGGACAAGTGAGGTTTAAGACAAATCATTGTACTAGAATGCCAAAAAGTTTTGGATTAGCTTTGCAAATATTCATGATCCCTTTTTTTTTCAGGCATTCATGATCTTTTTTAAAGTTTTAACCTTTCTAGGAGGAATATGTCAATTTTGAAGTATATATACTATATTATAGAGTAGTGTACTAAAATGCGCTGAGCTTACACATCAACAAATTCCGTTAACTTCCTCGCAGAAAAAAAAATTCCGTTAACTAATCGTACGTGAATTGGACTAGCGGTTTAATGAACAAGAGTTCAGTGAGAACCTGGAAGTTGGGGAAGAAAAATGAGACAACTACACAAGTTTATGGAGTTGCAATGTCATTTTCTCTAGTTAAAATAAGGGATTGCTTTCATCAAGCGACTGAATTTCACCAAGTTTCGGTCACTCGTAAAGAGCTAACCACTCAACATTCTCCTCATTTCTTACATAAACCCACAGTCTTAGCACATGACAAAATCTGAAACTAAGAACTATTCTAGTATAGACACACACACAAAAAAGTTTGGAGAAGTCCTAAGAATACAAAGAAAAAAATACGTTACACCAATTAAAATTCTAACTCCACAGATATAGAAACAAATAGAACTAAACCTTTCAGCAAAGATATGCTAAAATTGCAATTTCAGGTGACCGGAAGCTAAACAAATGAGGTGGCCGAGAATTAGCAAAACAACTAAAATAATTTAGGACCTTTGCGAAAGACTTGCATTGAGAAATAGTGAAATAAAACAGCTAATTATCGCCCAAATTTGTATAATTATCGCCCAAATTTGTACCAAATTTCAACTAATATAAAAAGGCTGCTTTCACTAGACCCGAAAATGATGTTCGCTCGGTTTTCAAGTAAAATCAATGTGTCATGTACAATGCCATCATATAAAGACTTCAAATTTGGAAACGGATTTCTAATTATAAATTGGAATGCGGTTATCAATTGTCAGAGGAAAAAAACAGAACCCCCACCCTCAGCGTCCAGGTAGCGGGGTCAGTAGGCGGCATGATGTCCATAGCCTCGATCAGGATCATGTGTTTTTGATCGGATATGATGGTCGAGATCTCATTAGTGCATGAATACATATTTTTTGAAAGAAAGCAAAAGAACGGCTTGTTCCATTGAGAAAACAATCAATTGCACTACAAGCTATAGGTAATTATAAGCCGGCCTCACTTACAGCTGGGTACTGAGCAGGCCAGCAAAAGCGCTAGGTGCCTCGCGCCGCCTCCTTTCAACATGTCATTTCGTGGATGATCAACGAGAGTCACTCTTTGCAGAGAGTTCCCTTGAGTTCAAGATTAGTCTTCTTCTTCCAAACTTCTCAAATGACAAGGATGGTAGTGGTTCTCGCTACTTTGCGCACCACCATTACATTACAAGATGTCGAGATAAAAGTTATTGTCACTATTATAAAAGCTCACATTCAGAATCGGTATCACTGACGGGTAGGATCAGCCCGTCACTCACTGATGTCAGTCGTCACTGACGTATTGTCCGTCTATCCATCACCGATAACTTTACCAGATCGTTGAGGTTCGTTTCTAAGAAGACTATGACAGATTGAAGAGAGACCTGTCAGTGATGACTCTCACTAATGGGTCGTCTGCCGGCCCATCAATAGTGTCATCACTAACGAGCTAAGTGAGTGACCCTTTTGTGATGTCTTCAAAACCTAAAATTTCAAACTCTTGTAAACTCTAATATCCAAATTTAGAGTGCCGCGGGGTATATAATTTACTTCAGTGCGTCTCTCTCTCCAATCAAATCCAAATTCAAAATTTTCCCTTCTCTCTTCCACCCTCCTCTCCTTCCTTCCACCTTTCTCCTCCTCTCACCCTTGCCATCGAAATCCACCATAAGGCAGCCTCTCCTCTTCCTATTACTCTTCCCATAGGAACATGGTAGAGGCTACATAGGAGTTTCTCTCGGATTCGAGGTAAGGAAGATCCTCCCGCGATAAGATTTGTGTCTTTTTTGCGTTTGGATTCGAAAGGTTCCTACTAGTGCCTAAATATTTTATTTTAAAAAATCATATTTTTTTTCTACTAGCTTTATACTTTAACGGTTCGAAATCTGCAAAACTTATTGCATTTGAAGCTTGGGGAGAAGTTTAACGGACGGTCGAAAGAAACGGTTTTTCATCCGGAAACCCAAAAGTGTCTTAAGATAAAATTTAGAGGTCAAAAAATATACTCCCTCTGATCACAAATGTAGGTCGTCGTGGGATGCATGCAGTTAATTTTTTAAAATTTTGACCACTAATAGGTGTAAAAATACATTGATACACTTTATGAAAATAATGTCATTAGATTTGTCTTACAAAATTCTTTCATTCCATGCAGTTCTTATTATTTTTTATAACATATTATACATGAAAATTATAGTCAAAATCTTGTATTGAAGACTGCGAAAAGTCAAAAACGATTTACATTTACGATCGGAGGGAGTATAAGCCTAAAGACGAGTTGATTTTTTAGATGTGCCTCATTCATATGCTTATTTTAAGTACTCGTAGAGTCAAGACAGACATCGTATGTAAAAGTTATAACCATTTTAGCAAAGCTCTATCAGCGCTCGTACTTCAAAGTCATACAAATTATACTATAGCCCGTCACCAGTGACAAGTCAAACTACCCCTTGCTCAGCTTGATCAAGCGGCGTGTCACTTGACTAGCCTCCGTACGGCCTGTTTTGTTTACTGCCGACCACCATTTCTGTTCTCGTTTTGTACTATTACAGTTTCTTCCCGCTTCTTTCGTTGCTAATCGTGCTGATTTTGTATATCGTTGCTAATCGTGCTGATTTTGTATATCTACGTGATCCATTGTTTCTGATTTTCTGTACAAACAGTATAATATACCGCTACTGCATAATCTTCGTAGATACATGGCAAAGATCAAAATGCAGAAGAGTACCTACACGGAAAATAGGAGGGCTAGCCAGTAGGAAGGAAAAATGCCAAATTACAGATGGGTGTGCGTCCACCTTGTTTTCTGAAACGTGGTATTTGTGCATTTCAGAAAAAAGGGGAAAACATCTATAGGTGTGTAACCTTTTTCTTGCCTTATGACACAATTTGGATAATCTTGGCCACGAACCACAATGAAGTGACACTGCTCTACTAGGAAACTAGACAATATGACCGTTATGTATGTTCCCAACCCCACTAACCCCCATCAAATTCCCCCTCCAATCTATCTAATGACCTCTCTCTATCTCGAATTGTACAGCCACTATCAGCACTGAGCAGTGGTACACTACCCCTATGTTCCCCTGCTCTCTTTCTTTCTTTCTTTTTCTTTCTTTCTCTCTCCTCCGAGCCCAGCCACTTTCTTTCTTTCTCTCTCCTCTGAGCCCAGCCACACCAGTGAATCTGCGTGAGTGACGTCTCTCTCTCTCCCCCTCTCTTCCACCTCCCTCTCTGCCTCATCCTTTCCCGACACACGTCATACCGCCTCGCCACGCACAAACCAACGGACCTTTACCGCCTTCCCTTACTTTATTTTCAGCCACCCAGCTACAGTCTCACTCACAGGGGCCCCAAGAGCGGCGGCCCCCGCACGTCAGCTGCCAGCTAAGGTATAACTGTTCCCAGCATGGACCCCGGGGGCAGAAGAAAGACGAAACGGGAGAGAAACCAAAAAGGAAATCTAGCCTAGTCTTAGCTGGAAAATCGGTTCTGTTGACGCCACCGACACGCGTGCGCCCAGCCGGGTAATCGCGCGGTGTTCTTCCCTGAGTTAGCACGCTGCTGCAAAGCTTTTACTACTTTCTCCCCTCATTCTTCTCCTCCTCAATTCGCTCCCAAAAGAATGGTTAAGTGTGGTTATTTGCTGTTGTTAGTGTGGACTGGTACTCCTGCTATGCAGGAACTAGGCTCGGTTTGCAAAACTGGAAGGACGAACTGAAGCATAGATGATAGATCTACTGCTTAGCTTATCTAGGGATAAAAGAGTTGGGGAAATTTTCTTTCTGAAAAAGAAGGGAGTTAGCAAGAGAAAGGAAAAGAAAATCATATAAACTATACTCCAATAAATCCACATACACTGTGAAAAAAGGTTAAACGAAAGAAAAAAAAATCTCTTCCTTCTCTACCCCCACACGCATCCGCCCATCAAAACGTCCAAATCCAGATCTTGACGCGGAGCTTACACTTTGCGTCCGTCGTCGTCGTCCTACCGCCGCCGGAGGACGACGAGGACGCCTTGCTCACCGGCCGGATCGGCGCCGGTGCGGCGGCGACGATGATCGGCGGCAGGGAGGGCTCGTTCTTGGCGAGTCCCGCGGTGAAGCCGGCGCAGAGGACGCGGACGTTGATGCGCTTGGACTTGAACCGCCCGATCTGGAACCCGACCTTGGAGTCCATCTCCACTGACATGGCGTGGGACTTCTTGGATCTGAGGCTGGCCGCCTGGACGGGGTCCACCGTGGCGGCGGCGGCGGAGGCCGAGCCCTTGATGACGGTCGTGTTGCCGGCCGGGTGGATGAACCCCGGAACGGTGCCGTCGCCGATGTCCGTGCCGTCGGCCGCGAAGGAGGCCGCGATGTCGCCGTACACGTACGCCATCTTGTCGTTGGGGTTGCGCGCGGTCACCGTGAACTCGATGCGCGATGTGACGGAGTCCGAGTCGGAGACGTTCAGCGCCGCAAGCCGCAGCGAAGTCACGGCGAAGGTCGGCAGCTGCGGGTGGTACATGACGTAGAACACCCCCGCCGCGATGGCGCCCAGGAACACCAGCCCGACCAGCACCAGCGTCAGCCACAGGCAGCACGCGCAGCACCACCCACGCCGGCTCCGCCGACGGCGCGGCGGCGCCTGCATCGGCTTAGGGCGGTACATTGGCGGGGGCGGCACGCGGCCGGGCACCATGGGCGGTGGCCGAGGTGGCCCGCCGTTGCCGTTGGCCGTGCCGTTGACGGCCCGCGGCGCCGCCACGGGGACCGGCTTGGAGGACGGCGCGTACGCCCGGTCGCCCATTTCTTGGCCTCTGCTGCTCGGCTTGGGGAACGAAGAAGAGAGGAGTAAAAGAGACCGTGGGGAAGAAACGCGGAGAAGAGAGGCGCAGTAACTGGAGGCATTTATATATTGCTGTTGTTATTCTTGTGTGCTTGTTGCTTGCTGGTCTAGCTGGTCACTTGCTATGGTCTGTCACTCCTTGCTTTGCTCTTTCAAGACGGTGATGAGGGAGGTTTTTTTTTGAGCCTGATGAGGGAGGTTTTTGGCTTCTCTTGGTTGCTTTTTTTCCTTTTTTTCTTTGATTTCTTTGCTTTTCGTTTTTGGTTTTCTCGAATTATTGGTGAACTCGTTGGCTAGAAACGTACTGTACGTACGTTATGCCACCCGGGGTGCTTACATTGCTGGGTTTCTAGCGGCGTTGGAGCTCTTTTTTCCTTAGAAGGAATACAAGGTTTTACATGAGATTTAACATTGTATTCAACCGACCTAGTTAGATGATGTGTTGGCATTTGTTTTTCCTTCCTTTTCTGCTAACAGAATTTGTGTTTTGCTAATGAATCTAAGATTTAAGAGAACGTCTACTGCACATGCAACCGAAAAGTATATGTTTTAGGTGACTTTTTACTACTATTAGATCCCGATAATATGACCCTTTTTAGTTTTTTCTCTAAGAAGGAGGGTCAATCTTTAGACATCAAGTGATACACATAATCATAATTGTTAACAATAGAATATTTTAAAAGTATCTCTTACCATATAAAAAAGAGCATCAAGCTATAACGATACATCATGCATCACCTAGCCTGTTACTAGAGCATCATCCATATCAGGTAAATAAGTTAAAGGATTAAGATGTCGGCTTAGAGGAGAGAGGTTAATAAGTGACTAAGAAATTTTAACCTATTTTTACCAATTCTTGCAATTAAGTGAAATATTAGGTTATTTAATACAAGAACTATATGAGTACCCCTCGATAACATAAATTTATGAAAAGTAAAGCGAGGAATAGAAAACCAAAAGGGACATAGAGAAGTTGTTGCTGATATTCGAATTGTTGGGGAATCCTGCGTCTCCGTTGAGGGACTTGGTCACAAAGATCCAAGCCGGCTCTCTTTCAAGCCTCTTCCTCAAGAAACTGCACTGAGCGACTCTTCCATTCTTTCTTGGTGATCCTTTCCTTGTGGGAGGCAAATACCGGTCTTCACAAACTTCTTAAGGCTCACCACAACTTGCTTGGGAACTCTCAAGCACCCCTAATTATCTAGGAGACTTAAATCTCCAAGAGTACTAGGCGTGATGAAGATTAAGAGATGAACTTGATGCTCTAGTGCTCAATCAATCTCGATCTCTCACTCTCTCTTATTCTTTCTAACAAGAATCAAAAGATGAGGCTTGAGGAAGGTAGGAGAAGCACTCTTGAGTGCATAAATTAAAGTAGCAAAGAGTTGTACTTTGATGGGTGAGTAGTGGGTTATTCTAAAACACTAGCCATGGCTACGGAAAACACATACTTATGTATCCGAGTCCAGATCCAAATTATATGAGATTCGAAGATAAGGGCTATATTCCTCACCTATAGCAATGGTCAGATGGTCCGAAAGAAAGTGACCCCAATCTCCAAGAGTAATAGGCGCGATGAAGACTTGAACATGAACTCGATGCTCTAGTGCTCAATCAATCTCAAGCTCTCACTCTCTCTTGTTCTTAGTCACAAGAATAAAAGGATCAGGCTTGAGGAAGGTGGGATAAGCTCTTTTGAGTACACAAATTGAAGTGGCAAAAAGTTGTTCTTGGATGGGTGAGTGGGGGTATAAATAGCCCACTCCAAAGAACTAGTCGTTGGCTGCAGAAAACACATACCCGGAGTATCCGGGTCCAGAACCATAGTATCCGGGATTCAAAGATAACGGCTATATTCCTCACCTAGAGCAATGGTCAGATGGTCCGGACGAAAGTGACCCGGAGTATCCGAGATCGAATCCGAAGACTCCAGACACACAGTTAAATGACTTCGGAGAGAATAAATTACTTCAGACAAGTCTTTGTCCGGAGTATCTGGCACAAATGACAGATACCCCGAGGACCAGATAGCGAGTTTTCTGGAGTATGGGGAATAAATCTGAACACTCTAGGTGTTAAACAAATAAAGCCCGAAGAAATACTCAGTTACTCCAAACAACTCATCATCCAGAGTATCTGATAAAAATGACTGACACTCTGAGAGCCAGACAGGGAAATTTTCGGAGTATCCAGGAATAAATCTAGATACGTGGGGAGCTGATAAGCACAACTCTCCATACCCAGAGTCTCACTCAGAGTCTTCGGGTTAGCACTTAATAGAAACCCTAAACAAGGTTCCGAGACACTAGACCAAAGTTTGGATACTCTGGGTCATGAGCAGAGCAAAAGGCTAGGGTTTTCTATGGAGATGGATTCGAGGCGAGATTTAGTTAGCATTTTGAGCACTTAACCTGATCTCCGACCTTTCATCACTCCCTTCTTCATAGTATGACATTTTCCATACTCAATGTGATTTTTGAGTCACTAAAACTAGGTCATTGTTGCCAGTTGGAGTTCACATGTGGGACTAAAACCTGTCCATTCACTTGACACATATATTAGTTCCTTAATCATTCTTCATTTATCACCAAAACCCACTCAGGGAGCCTATATGCACTTTCAGTCTCCCCCATTTTGGTGATTGATGATAACACGATTAAACCTTCAGTTTTGGATAGTAAGAATTACTTTTTGGTTTTTTGGTTATATGCGAGCTCCCCCTAAATGTGTGCATTTTTATACTTTGAATACAAAATACATATATTTATGAGGTGAAATTGTGAGAGCTTCCCCTATATCCAAGACAAAGTAAGCATATGAAAAATTGTAAGTTATGCATCCAAGATGATAAGACTTGACATAATGAACAACTAAGCAAAGGATAACATAAGTTCAAGCATAGCAACCTAAAACATATATTACAACACAATGTCCACCACACATAAGAATATATAGTGTTTACAAGACGAATAAGATCAAATGAATACCAAATTTTGTAACTCTCGACTCACAAACCTAAATCCCTTAGAAAAGCGAACCCTAAGCACATTCTCCCCCTTTGGCATTAAGACACCAAAAAGGGAAAAATAGAGAAGCTACTCGTCATCCGCTGAGCCGAAGGAGGTGAAGCTTCTGGAGATGGTGAGAGTTATGGAGAGTAGAACAGATCGGTAATGGGCTCATTCTCATCACTCGAGGCGTACTCGAAGCCATCAAGAGAGATTTTGGCATGTTCAAGAAGGCTTGCATTTTCTTCATCCGGATGGTGTTCTTCTGATTTTTGCGGATCTGGGACTACTTAGTGTTGATTCTCTTGCACATGGAGAAGATGGACGTGAGAACACCGGTGGTCTAGTAGAGGACACTCGGAGGAGGGTCCTTGGTGGCTTTGGAGGAGGAGGGCCTTGTGGAAATGTTAGCTGAGGGAGGCTTCTCTAGCCAAGGTTGATAGACACCATTCGTAACTTCACGGTGGAACTCTTCGTCGGTAATGTGAAAGTGTATCTAGGCCCTCTAAGTGGATTTTGGTAGTTAATGACGAATGATTAAGGGCCTAATATGTGCTTCAAGATAATGGACAGGTTGTAGTCCCAGATGTGAAGTCCAACTGGCATTGATGACCCCTAACAAGTTGAAAAGGGGAAACAACAAGGAAATTGTGAAGAATAGATTATATTTCCTAGTTTTTGTGATTTGAAAATCACAGTGAGAATAGGAAACTGTAACATCCCCAAAGTTAACCCCTTCTAATTGTGCATCATTAGCATATGAGCATGCTTTAAAAATTTTGAATCAAAAATTTGGGAAGATTTTGGTTGGAAATTGTTTGAATTGAAGCAAATCTGAAAAGAAATACAAAAGAAAAAGAATAAAAACCTAAACTAACCCCCTTCCCCCGGATGGGCCACCCGAGGCCCATTTTCTTCCCCTCTCCCCCGCATGGGCCCCCTCCCTCCTGGCCCATTTCCTTCCCCGGCCCGCCTCGGCCTGCCACCGCCCCCACCTCCCTTATCATCTCCCCGCCTCCCCTATCCTCTTCCACCGCCGCCGCTGTGCTCCCGCCACCGAGCTGCTTCGGGGCAGCCGCCGCCCGCCTCGGTGGCAAGCTTCTGCGCCCTTGCCGCCACCTCATGTTACCGCCCCGGCCGCCCCTCTCGCTTATAAAGGCCGCCCTGGCTCTTCCTCTCTCTCTCTTCCTCTCTCCCGGTTCTCTCTCTCTCTCGCCACCCGCCGAGCTCCTCGCCGCTCCGGCCGCCTTCGCCTCCGCCGCCATGCTCCGCCGCCTCCCGGTCGCCATCCGTCCTGACCTCGCCTCGGCACCGTCGCTCCAGCGCCCGGTCGCTCTCCTCACTCCGTCGCCCCACAGCCTCGGTTCCCCGCCGCTCCGGCCGCCTCTGACCTCGCCGCCTCGCCATGCCACCTCCCCGGTAATCCCCGCCGCGCTGCCGTTCCATTCCGCCCCACCCTTGCCGTCGCCTCCCTCTCCCCAAGCCTCGCCGCCGCCGGCGCCGTGCCGGGCAAGCCCCGGTCGGGTTGAGCCGCACGGCCGGCGTCCCGACCGTTTAATGAGGGCAATTAAGGCCCATCAATTATGTCGTTAAGACATAATTAATAGCCCTAATTAATACATAGTAATTAATTACTTCATTAATGACAATGATTACTGTTCGATCGATTAATTACAGTAATTAACAATAATCATTAGCAATTAATGCTAACCGACACTTAATGACCATAATTAATGACTAACAGTGTAATTAATGAGTTCATTAATTATGTCCGAATGACATGTGGGACCCACCCGATAGAAATTAAAATAAAATAATAAATAAAATGAAAATTATGACAAGTGGGCCCCACTTGTCATTGACTCCAGTCAACCTTGGTCAAAGTTGACCATGGGGCCCACTTGTCAGCCTATGTGGCTAATTATGAATTAAGTAATAAAAGTAATTATATTTAATAATTATTTTTATTTATTGAGAAAAATACAAAAAGAATTTAAAAATTGATTAAATCTTAGAAAATTCATTTTTAATCAGAAAAATGCAAATAATATATCAAAATGTTCAGAAAAATGAGAGCTACTCAAATATATCATTTTCATACATATTTGCATGATAGGAAAAACATAAATGGCTAAAAACTTAAATTAGGATTTCCCGATTAGCCGGAAGTCGTCGGATCGCGATATCTCGAGCGTCCGGACTCCGATTAAATTGATTCCACTTGCATTAGTCTTCATTTTGCATTCTCTATGCCATGGCATGCATTTCATCTCATGCCAATGTTTAGCATTTTGATATTTACGATTATGCCATTTTTCCGGTGTTTCGTTCTTCTCCATTAGCGCCGGAAGGTCCCGAAGAGGACAACCTCGAGTAGAGTATAGTTGCAGAGCAACAAGGCAAGTAGCCCCTTTGAACATTTTGCAAACCCTTATTATTTGCAAAGTGTTATTTGTTTTCAAATTCGTTATCGCATGCGTTCAAATTCTACTTTTCGCTAAGTACTAACCATATTCCTTTGCATGAACTTACTTTGTCGCTCAATCAACTCCACCGCCACCCCAACCTAACTAGAGTAGTATAGTGCATACCTTTATACTGCTTATTATGTTAAATATGCTTAGACATGCTTAGACTTGTAAAAGTCATAATTCCTTGGATGGCAGACGAAACACAATACTCTGGATGAGTTAGGTGGTAGGTGGGTGTTCACCGGGAACTGTCTAATGAACTTGACTAATAATTATCGGGTTAAACGAGAGGCCATGGCTGGGAGCATGGTGGGTTGTCTCGTTTTCCCACAAGCATCGGTTCCCGATGTATATTGACTCAAGATTTGCGTACTTCTACATGGGTGGGATAATGGACCACCCACGACTAAATAATTTGCCTAGACTTAGAGTATGAGCTGCATTAGTTCACCGTTTCTATTTGCCGTGTGCGTGAAAAAGGGGATGTGGTGTGGTATCTCAATATAAGGGTGGGGTGGACACACGGTCTGGTAGACCGGGGATGTACCTCGATTCACAACTTATGGGACCGTGTCGCAGTTGTGGCCGGATTGATGTACATGGAATGGCCCGTAAGGGTGGCTCATACCTAGGTCGAAAGCATTGTAACGGTCGTGTTCGATCACCCTCTGCTAGCACACCTCGTGAAAGTGTGTCCTTGGTCTAGCGCTAAGAGACGATCGATACGTGTAGGTAAAGATGTACACCCGTGCAGGGTTTGAACTATTCGAATAGCCGTGTCCACGGTTATGGACAACTTGGTGATTACCTGCATCAAATTAGACAACTACAACAATAAATCTAAAACTTGCCCACTCTAAGGTTGAGGTGTAGCGATTGCTACCTCCCCGGGTGGTTGAGGAAGAATCGAGGGTTTAAGTGTTCGGTGGTCTGCAATAGAATCTTATCATGAAGAGTTCGACTCCTCTCCTTTCAAAAGTACTCTAGTAGTCGGCTTTTATCTACATAAAGAATATTGATAAAGTTAAATTGGCTTTCCGTAAAATAGTCTACAATTACCCTGTTGTTGATACCTGTTGCATCTATTACTAGTTTCCCCTTGTAAGTCTTGCTGAGTACAATTTTTGTACTCACTCTGCAATCGTTGACATTTTTCTTGCAGAGGAAACCATCCCCTCTGAGGGTGGTTTCTACATAGAGATCGATGCCAACGACGACTAGTCACTGGAAATCCCAGGCAGTGATCCTGCCTGGGGTTTGGCACCTCGTTTTGTTCTGCTGCCACTTTTGGCCCGACCTTTTTGGCTTCGTAGCCTTAATTACTCTTCCACTGTGTAAGCAACTCTTGTATGTATATTATGTTGTTAAGTTTTAAGAACTTATAATATCGCATCTTCAGTCATAGAGTTACTGTTGTGATACCGGTTTGTTCTCACCTGCCTCATGTGCCTTGCGTGTATGTTGTTGAAGCACATGATGCGGGTAGGGTTTCAGAGTCTGTATCATAGAGTTGTTAGGTTTAATCACCCCTGTGAAGTGAATCTTTTTCTGACAGCTTGGGAGCTATATCATCCTACTCCAGCTGCGCATTAGTTTGCCGGGACGAGTTTGGGATTGATGTTCCGGCTCAGTAAGAAAAGAGTGAGGAGACCATATCACCCTACTTAACCTGTGCATTCATTTGCTGGAGCAAGTTTGGGGTTGACGTCTCGGGCTATTCGAAGCCATATCACTCCACTCCTCTTGGAATTGATACCCAAGGGTCGAGGTCGGGGTTGACGTTTCGACTTAGCGGGTGATTTCATCTAAAGCTCTCTGTTATGGATTTTGGGTCCCGACAGAAACACCAAACAATAAAAGGGGGAGTGATGAATGGTTGGAGAATAGGCTAAGTGCTCCAAATGCTCAAATAGATCTTTGCCTCAAAATTTCTCTGCACAAAAAAGCCCTAGCTTCTTCTCTGTCAATGACCCGGAGTATCTAGACTTTGGTCCAGAGTCTCCGGAACCTCATGTAGGGTTTCTGTTTAGTATTGATCCGAAGACACTGTGTGAGACTTTGGGTATGGATTGCTCTGTTTCCTGTTTTCCTGAGTGTCTGGATTTGATCTCCGATACTCCAAAAACTCTCTGTATGGCTCCCGGAGTGTCTGTCTTTTTTTGCCAGATACTCTAGACATTGACATGTCTAGAGTACTTATGTCTGATTCGGGCTCTGTTCGTTGAAACTTGGAGTGTCCGGATTTAATCCTGGGTACTCCAGAAAAGTCTCCGCCTGGTCTGGGGAGTATTTGTATTTTGTGACAGATACTCTGGACAAATCCTTGTGCAAAGTAATTATGTCTTTCTCCGGAGTCATTTTTTTATGTGTCCGAAGTCTCCGGATTCGATCCAGATACTCCAGGTACTTATCTCCCAGACCATCGGAGGCATTCTTTAGGTGAGGTATATAGCTGTTATTTTTGAATCTTGGATACTCTAGGTGTGTGTTTTTTGCAACCAACGGCTATTTTTTTAGAGTGGGCTATTTATAACCCAACTCACTCATCCAAGCACAACTCTTTGCCACTTCGATTTCTGCACTTAAGAGAGATTCGTCCACCTTCTCAAGCCTAATCCTTTGATTCTTGTGAGGAAAATTAAGAGAGAATGAGAGATCATTTCTGCACAACGGCGACATAGGATTCCCCAAGGATCCAAACTTCGGCAATAACATATTTATCTCTCATTGGTTTTGCATTCCGCACTTTACTTTTCGCATGTTTATTTCTATTGTTTTTGCTTGTATTACTGACATATAGGAATGCTTATATATTTTTCTGCAGTAGATATCCTTCTATTATACATAATTTTAAGAATTGGTAAAAGTAGGTTAAAATTTATTAGTCGACTATTCACCCCTCCCCTCTAGACTGACATCTTGATCCTTTATAATGGCATCAACCAACCTTTGCATGTGTGGCGCAAAGGGTAAGGATCTCTTCTGCTCCACCACAGCAAGCTAAATCTCATTGAAGATGAAATCCATCACGTGAATCCTCCCCTGATACTTCATCTCCTTGAGGAGGTTTAGAATTTAGTTCCTCACATGGAGGCATGTCTAGCATTGGGTGCCATGGTGTGTCTGAACAACTTGTTCAAAGTAGCATAGAGTGACTTCAAACCACTGATGTGACCATGGAACCCAATGGTGCCTCTCTAGTAGAGACTCAGTTGCAGGTTCTTGCTTGGAGTGTCTACTCCTAGACGGGTGTACGAGTTGCTGTGACCAACCAAGCTTGTGTGGGTTGGTGTAGTAGTTTGTGAGGGTGATTTTGAAGTCTACCTACTGCAAGGCGAAAGGACTTCCACAAGCAAGAGAAAGAGACCTGAAAGCTCAGGTACTCAGAGAACAAGCACAATTTAGTGCTAACGATCTCTTCGGAGTAGCCTCTCCAACGGAGACGTACCATCTCTGAAAAGAGTGAGAATTTCAGTGAAAAACTCCTTGTCTCTCTGAGTACTTTACATTCAGTACTTGCTTGATTATCTGATTTGCATGCTTGTGTGATTTACTGTTATACTCTATCTAGCTGCAATCCTTTCTCCCTGCCTATGTTAGTCTAGCTGTGTCACAGTTGTTGTATTGCTTATCTGTTATCTGTGCCCGTAACCTCTTACACAACCATCTATCTAGCACATCTGTTTAGGGCTATTTGTTTACCTGTGTTAGCCACCTGTGTGACAGCTGTGTGTTAATTTACATATCAAATACTGCCTGTGTAGCCACCCTGTCACACAGCTAGCTCAACCTTTTGATATGTTAAGCCTTAATCTAGATAAAGAGAAGAATTTGTTTAAAATTTGGTTAGCCTCCTATTCACCCCCCCCCTCTAGTCGGCACCTACGATCCTTTCATAAGAGGCCGAGATCACCATGTTTATAGCAAGCAAATCGGAGCACCAAAACAAAAAGAAAAGAAGGGAAGGGCAAAACCATCTACTCGCGCTGGCTTAGGGAGTCTAGTGTCGCCGAAGCCAGCCTCATTAGGCTGTGAGATGCTGGATGCTTTCTCTTAGACGAAGAGGGGCATGGCCCGCTTCTCCCCCTCCCCACAGGGAGCACACATGGCTCCCTGCCCGAAGGGAACATACTAGTGTTCGTCACACAGTCCGAGGCTGGGCTAACCTTCCCTGCAGCTTCCATCATTCAGGACATCTTGAGCCACTTTGGGCTTGAGCTTTCAGACCTCAACCCTACTGCGTTGCCCAGGTAGAGATTTATGAGTGGGCAGTCAGGACGATGCTCATGAAGAGCTCAGCTGCTTACTTCACCTATTTCCACGAGCCAGCGATGACATCAGTGCTTCTTCACAGCGAGGCATCCTTACTGTTTGGGATGGTCAGCTTCCGGGCAAACCACCGTGCCGAGGTCACCTACCCTGCCATGGTGCTGAAGAACAAGTGGATGGACCGGCACAATGAGTGGTTCTATTACTTCGGCCGTCAGTTAGTCATGACAGACGTTGACATGATGTGACGAGATGCACTGGGCAGATGAGCCAGCAGTTCTCCTCTCGTGATCTGGTCAAGGAGTACGTCCTATTGCACATCCAACCTCTTGCGACCGGGTGGAAACTGAAGGCCTACGCTCTACCTGAGGGCAAGCCACGCGGCCCTGTGACATCTACGGCTACAAGCCTACTGAGGGTAAGTCGGCTTCTTCTTTTTTGCATCTTGAGTTGATCTATGCATACTCACAACTTTTATGCTTTCTTCATAGGATTCAACCTCTGGCGTGCAAAACAAGAGGCCTCAGCCATTCTCGAGAAATATTCCATCCAAGAGGCTTGCTCTGTGGCGAAGTTCACAAGAGGGCGTCGAAACTACGTCTGTGAGCTCTTCAAGTGGAATGTGCCACCTCGTCCCAACCTCATCATTACCCAGGAGGCCGAGGCTGGGCAGAAGAGAAAACACACCACATCCCCCTCCCTCTCAAGGAAAGGGAAGGGGAAGAAACGCCTAGCGGCAGTGGCCCCCAACGACTCCGGCGACGTGGAAAGTGAATAGCAAGAGTCATCAGTGCAAGACGACACAGAAGGAGGTGATGACGACTTCACTGGGTCAGATGACGAGGGATCAAGAGTGCACCTGACTACCAGAGGCGGCTCCAGTAGAGTTCGGGAGGAGTCTGCAGAGGTGACATCCCCTCCACTCGGGCCCGGTATCGGGAAAGGACCAATGCAGGGCCTTGTGGCATACCCGGTTTTAAGACTGGATAATCCCTTGTTTTTACTGTACCGGTCCCATGATCAGTAGCCGGTACACATAAGTTAACCTGTATATCATTGGCAGACACACGTATATCAGTATATATCGTGGAGTTTGACCATTCAGATCGAAGTCTGATACCTGTAGCCAACGGCTATAAACTTGCAGTGAAAGATCAAGCGGTGATGAGGCCCATCAGTAAGCCATACCCGACAGGCAACTGACTGGGGTTACACCCTAGCTTTCGCGAACACAATCGTATCCTTGGAATTGACGTCCCTTTCGTCTGGCCAAATCAACAAGCCAGGTGAGTACATTGAATGTACTCGCAAGCATCCCATAGGAAGGGTATAACGGAAATATTTCATGCAGGGTTTGTTCAATAAAAAGACTCTACCCTAAGTTGAAGGTTGCGCGGAAAAGTAAGTTTTCATTTGAAATACGATGGTAATAGATTCAAATGCGTTCCTAAAAGCAAGCCCGTCTCTGACGGATCAGTATCTGGAACCAGGGATTGCCTTGTGACAATTGTCAACTAGAGGTCGATAACCCGTGCATCGCCTCAGACAGTCCTTAAACCTTCCCGTGCTACCGCCCTGCAGCACGGGCTAGGTTTCACTTCTGCAATTCCTTTCTACCAGCCTGTAGCTCAAACTGCACACTGTGGACACATCATGCCCACGTCCTTAATCCCATTCCCATATTTCATAACCTAAACTTAGTCTAACCAGTGTGTGGCATTTCCAAGTTGTGTCCATAACTGAGGACACGGCTATTTGAATAGATTTTTAACACTCTGCAGAGGTTGTACGGCTTTACCCACAAGATGTAAGTCCCCCTTGTTGCCATGGCCAAATAAGCACTCTTTACGAGGGGTGCCGGCAGGGTTATTACAACGAGACATTTTCCCCACTTTCATACCTGTGTTGGACCCGTTAGATAAGATCTACCCAGTCTCCGCTTGTGCTCAGCAACTCCCGGCCCACAACCCGAAGTGGACTTATCTTTGTGTCGAACGACTCCCTACGTAGTCACGTGGAGGTTTTCTAGGGATGCCAATCTACCTAGCACTCTCTTCCTACTGCCCACGGGTCCAGACACTAGTACTTGACAGGGTATTTAGTCAAGTCCTTCCCATAAAGGACATGGACGTATGGGGTGAACTTGGTCAAGCGGCACTTAGGTTCGGTCCTTAATTGATTCGAGCAAGACTGCACATCATCATCTCATAACCGTGTTCCTTCATGCTATAATCCTTCCTCCAATCTCCACTTACTGATCTCGCCCCAATCCAAATCATCCTCCATTTTAGTTTAGGGTTTTGGCAAACATCACTTTGAAACAATCACCTCAGAAGGTACTCGCCTTCCCGAGGGTTTTAATCCCATAACCAAAAGAGTGATTTCACGTGAGTCGGACAAAATAGATTTTCCTCTATAACATGTCTAAGCATGGCTATTGCATATATCCTTAATATTCTGCTGGTCGTGCGATGACCAGCTAATTATTACTAGGGTTACAAGGATGGGCCTATGTCATATGCAACTATTGGGTATATCTAGGTCTAACACAAAATATTGTTGATACACACATAGCATGCAGAGTTGCAAACAAAATATTTAAAATTTGACATATATGGGATTCAACATGTTCAAGGTGGGAACGCTTGCCTGGTGAGGCTAGTTGGGTTTCTCGAGTCTTGGCAGTGATCTCCTCCTTCGGGATTCTCCGGGGCGTCAAAACTACACGTTGTCGTAAGAACAGAACAATGAAGATCTACTGGAGGAACCAAATGATGTAAGAACATGCTCATTATTATGATTTCATTATTCTCGAACCTTATTAGGTTCACGGATTTATTTAGGGTTTTATACGATTTTCTCTTTTTACTTCATGGAATGGTTCGTTTAGAATTTACCGCTGATCCCTTAAGGAACCGAGGTTTTCATCGGTTGACTTAGTTCTTTGAAAGCTCTTAACCAAGCTAAGGTGGATATGAACTAATGGTCTACTCATTTAGCACATATTGACATTTATCATGATTTCTTTTCCGTAGGATTTTAACTCTCAGGCGTTATTTTGCTATGAGTTCTCCGCTTGGGTTTCTCTATTTCTGTCATGAACTTTCTTAGCGGGACTAGGGTTTTATGGGCCAAGAGGGGCACGGCACATTACTGGTCTTTAACTAAGACATGCACACTCTGAGGGTTCCAAAGCTACGAGATGACTTATACTGCAACTACAACCACAAGTGTGACTATAGATTACCCTTATATCGCTATATGCAACTAGCTAGATTTTAATTGAATGACAAGGTCCTTAGGGTTTCTAACTCTAGGTTTAGAAACAAAAGAAATGGACACCAACTTAGCATGGTCATGAATCTAGGGTTTCCATTAACTAACTAAACACTTCTAACATAGTTCTTGCAACTACACAAACATTGATGAGGACATCTCCCACGCTATCATCCAAGGACCAATCACCCGTTCCCGTGCCCGATGACTTAATCATGAGGTGCGTTCGTTTCTTGCTATCCATAGTTATGTGGCTAAGGATGGGATGCTACTTAATGGTGATATTTTGATTCTTAGGAACATGGGAGAACCACCACTAGACCAGCCACAAGAGGATGAGGCGCCACCCCAAGTCAAGTCGGACTCCACTTCAACTTCGAATTCGGTTTGGTTTTCAGCAGACAGCACCTACATAAATGGGGCATAACTTTCTCATACGGAGTCCGATTGAAGAGTTCTTGTATGCGTTGGAAAGATAACAATGACACCTTTCCAATGGATCTGATGCCACGTTATGAATAATTACAGAGACATTGAAATTGTCAGAATAAGTCGTCAGGTGCTGCGACACCGTTTTGGGCCACTTCGGGCCTTGTTTTCGTTTCGGGTTTTAAGCCCAGGTTTAGGGTGAAACTCTCAGAAACCCTAGGTATAAATACTTGGTAGTCGTCATTGTTTAGGGCGGGTTTTGCTTAGATTATTCTGCCATCGCAGTTTCGCTGATTTCATCAGTTTGTAGAACCCCACTTCAAGTAATCAAACATTCCCCTGCGTTTGTGAGATTGCTTCTACTGTGTTCTTGCTTGTGTTCTCGATTCGCATGCAGGGATAAGCCTTCTTGGCGAGGTCAACCGCATTCGCGCGTGGTTGATAACCAACGGAGCCGTGGTGTAGCGATCGCAGGGTTCGGATCAGTTCTGATTGGAAGCCGGGTCGTCAACGTCAAGTTCTCCACAATCGTGATTATCCCTTCCTGACGGAAGATCGGGCACCCCCGTGCACATCAAGTGGTATCAGAGCTTCGGTTGCCCGTCAGGTATCATTGTATCCAATTAGTTTTGCCATCGTCCCAAAACTCCAGATATAGCAAAAAAAAATTTGTAGTCCTCTAGGGCATGTCACCTTCACTGTCCGAGAGCTCCAAGCCGTTGCAATTTCGTCGCAGTGTCGTATTGCTGAGTTTTGATTCATAGTCGATGTCAGGTTGCTGGTTTAGACTTGTGTTCTTAGTCACAAACCGTTACTTAGGGTTTGAGATATCCGAATACAACTCTGAACCCTAGTCAGAGTCGATTCCATAGTGCCTCGGTAAAACAGCCATAACTTTGTCATACGAACTCCGTTTGAGCTCTACCACCCGTCAAAATGACCGGAACGAAAAGTTGCATCTGATGGTGACTGACTACGTCAGTTTCGACAAAATTTTCGAGGCTAAATTCGCCTTAGAGTTCTGGAAGTTTGAATCCCAGGTAGTCTGTTTTTCCCTTTCGCCTTTGAGCAGTTTTGTGAAAAAAAGAAAAAAAAGAGCAGTTTTGTGAAAAAAAAGAAGAAAAAAAGGAGAAAAAAAGAATAAAAAAAGAAAAAAAAGAAGGAAAAAAAACACTTTCGGTGCTGTTTGGTACTTTGGTATACTTCTGTGCTTATACTCGTTTCTAGGAACACGTTTGGGCCAGCAACTGAGACAAGTACCTTGAATTATTATTTAGCTTTACTAGCTGTTGTCGAACTTTGCTAATCCTTGCTACCAAATTGACCTTCCAAGCTCCACTCTCTTCTGATCAGTACAGTTTCAACCCGGCAATCGCTACACTCACGTCTTCAACGGTATCACAAACAAGCCACCGGTTGTACCACCTGCTACGTTGGTAAGAACTTTGCAAGAGCGTGGTTAGACGCTTGAGTGAGAGCGACTCCACATCCTAGTAGTTCGTAGGAGCTTTATACATTTGTGTGTTCCTTGTTTTCATTAACCATGACAGGATCACCAGCGGCACATCAAGATGATGGAGATGAATGTGTTTCTAAATTAGAGCTTCAAACGATGCTGCGAGATATCAATGCAAATATTAGCAAGAGCAACCAAGATAACGAGCATCGATTAGAGAGGATAGAGAGGAGTATCGCCACCCTCATCACCAGGATAGATAACCTAGAGAAGCAGCCACCTTCCGATAGAGCTGAATCGGAGGATCTCGAGGCAGATGACACTGATCAAGATGAGGATGAGTATGACCGAGCTGCCGCCAGAGCAGGACTTCCAGCTGGAGGTCGCCCACTCCTCACGCGGCACATCAAGAACGACGACAGCCACGCCGACAAGGTAGGGGAGGTAATGACACAAATCCTTGTCCTAGACGTGCACATGATGATTATTATGCTAATGTTAAGTTCAGTATGCTATCTTTTTCTGGTTCCTATGATGCTGAAGTTTATTTGGATTAGGAGATGACAGTCGAACAAAAATTTAATTCCCATCTAGTTCTAGAAATTCATAGAGTTAGACAAGCCACTAGTGAGTTCACTGATTTTGCTATCATTTGGTGGAATGAATTAGTAAAAGCTGGTTTAGCACCGGATACATGGCCTAGGTTAAAGAGAGCTATGCGTAGTAGATTTGTTCCTCCCACCTATAAACGTGAAATGCGTAAAAAATTGCAACGCTTAAACCAAGGAAATAGATCTGTTGAGGAGTACTACCAAGAGCTACAAATAGGAATGTTGCGTTGTGAAGTAGTTGAGGATGACGAGGATAAAATGGTAAGATTCTTTGGGGGATTAAGGCATGAGATACAAGACATAGTTGACTATAAGGATTATAACTCTCTCAATAGATTGTTCTAGCTTGCTATGTTGGCAGAAAAAGAATTACAGGGAAGGCAGCAAAAGCCAAAGAGCAACTTCGGCGACACAAGATCAATGCCTGGAACGGTCAAGTCAGCTCCACCTCCTCCTGCACGGTCTGCTGCCCCCTACATGTCTAGGGCGCGTTCAGCAGCACCGGCATCATCACAAGCACCAGAGGAGAAGAGTAAATCAGCAGGTTCCCCTACCCCGGTAAAGAGCTCTTCATCGGTTGCTTCCACGGACCGCTCCCCTGGGACTATCTGCCATAACTGCAAAGGGAAGGGCCACTTTATGAGGGACTGTCCAAGCCCGCGACGGACATTCCTTGCTACAGAGGACGGTGGGTATGTTAGTGCTACTGATGTTGAGGATGATTTTGCCATTGGGGCTAACCATGCAGGTGACGATGAGACGGGAAGTGATAGCGAGGAGATTCTAGGCACTGCCGCCATAGAGAAATATCAGGCCTTAATTGTACAACGCGTGTTGAGCACTCAAGTGGAACAAGCGGAGACACTACAACGACATAACTTGTTCCAAATGTACCTCATTGTCAAGGATCGCCGCGTTCACGTCATAATTGATGGAGGAAGCTGCAATAACTTGGTGAGCTCAGACTTGGTCAACAAACTTGGCTTGACCACACGTCCACATCCTCATCCATACCATATTCAGTGGTTCAACAATAGCGGTAAGGTTAAGGTAACACAATCTACGAGAGTACACTTTTTCATTGGTACATACCATGACTTTGCTGATTTCGATGTGGTACCTATACAAGCATGCTCACTTTTATTAGGACGTCCATGGGAATTTGACACCGATGCCACCCATCATGGTCGAAGTAATAAATACACATTTATGCATAAGGGAAAGAAAATTACTTTACTTCCTATGACATCCACTGAAATTATGCAATGTGAGAAAGAAGGTGCTGAAAATAGCAAGAAGGAGAGTGCACTGCAATTTGAAAATCAGCAAGTTGCTAACACCGTTTTCCCAAATAAGAAAGAGAAGAAAGTAACTAGCTCTAAGTCCGAGGGAATTAAATTGAAGGGGGGGGGGTTATGCTTGCTACCAAATCTGATCTTATTGATATTAATGAGCTTGATTCTCCTTTCTATGCTTTGATATGCAAGGAAGCATTGTTTTCATTTTATGAAACTTCTAGTTCTTTGCCTCCTGCTGTCACTAACCTTTTGCAGGAGTATAAAGATGTGTTTCCAGCGGAGATACCCCTGGGGCTGCCACCTATTCGAGGTATTGAGCATCAAATCGACTTAATCCTAGGAGCGACATTGCCAAACCGTGCTGCATATAGAACAAATTCGGAGGAGACTAAAGAAATTCAGCGCCAAGTCCAAGATCTCCTGGACCGTGGGTATGTGCGCGAGAGCCTTAGCCCATGTGCTGTTCTTGTTCTTTTAGTTCCTAAGAAAGATGGTAGTTGGCATATGTGTGTTGATTGTAGAGCCATTAACAATATTACAATAAGGTATCGTCATCCTATTCCTAGGTTAGACGACATGCTTGATGAGTTGAGTGGTTCTATCATTTTCACAAAGATCGACTTGCGTAGTGGGTACCACCAAATTAGAATGAAATTGGGGGATGAATGGAAAACAGCTTTTAAAACTAAGTTCAGTTTATATGAGTGGTTAGTCATGCCTTTTGGATTAACTAATGCACCTAGCACTTTCATGCGTCTCATGAATAAAGTTTTAAGAGTATTTATTGAAAAATTTATGGTGGTCTACTTTGATGATATCTTGATATATAGCAAGTCTAATGATGAACACTTGAACCATTTGCGTGCTGTTTTTAGTGCATTGAGGGATGCACGTTTGTTTGGTAATCTTGAGAAGTGTGTCTTTTACACGGACCGTGTCTCTTTTCTTGGCTATATTGTCACTCCACAGGGTATTGACGTGGATGAAGCGAAAGTTGAAGCCATCAAGAGCTGGCCGACCCCTCAAACTGTCACACAGGTGAGAAGCTTTCATGGACTTGCAGGATTCTACCGGCGGTTTGTGAAGAATTTCAGCACCATCGCTGCCCCATTGAACGAGTTAACAAAGAAGGGAGTTTCCTTCCAATGGGGTCCAGCACAAGAACAAGCTTTTAACAGGCTTAAGGAGAAGCTTACACATGCCCCTCTACTCCAACTCCCCGACTTTGGTAAGACTTTTGAGCTTGAATGTGATGCCAGTGGTATTGGGATAGGAGGAGTGCTGCTACAAGAAGGTAAACCCGTTGCTTATTTTAGTGAGAAATTGAATGGGCCAACTTTGAACTACTCTACTTATGATAAAGAGTTATATGCTTTAGTTCGGGTGTTAGAAACTTGGCAACATTATCTTTGGCCTAAGGAGTTTGTCATTCATTCGGATCATGAATCCTTGAAGCATATTAGAAGCCAAGCAAAATTAAATAAACGACATGCAAAATGGGTCGAGTTTATAGAGTCATTTCCATATATTATTAAGCACAAACGGGGTAAAGACAATGTCATTGCTGATGCTTTATCTAGGCGATTTACTATGTTGTCTCAACTTGATCATAAAATTTTTAGCCTAGAGACCATAAAAGAGTTATACGCTACTGATTTGGACTTTAAAGATACTTTTGAAAAGTGCAGAGACGGTCGAACATGGAATAAGTATATGCTGAATGAAGGATTATTGTATCGTGCTAACAAGTTATGCATCCCAGCTAGCTCCATTCGCCTTTTGTTCTTACAGGAAGCTCATGGAGGTGGTTTGATGGGACACTTTGGAGTGAAGAAAACAGAAGACGTGCTGTCCACACACTTCTTTTGGCTAAAGATGCGGAGGGACGTCGAGCGCTATGTTTCACGCTGCATTACATGCAACAAAGCTAAGTCACGCTTAAACCCCTATGGTCTTTATATGCCCCTTCCTATTCCTAGTGTTCCTTGAGAGGATATATCAATGGATTTTGTCTTAGGATTACCTAGGACAAAGCGGGGGAGGGATAGTATATTTGTGGTGGTGGATCGATTTTCTAAAATGGCACATTTTATACCCTGTCATAAGAGCGATGATGCTACCAATATTGCTGATTTATTTTTCAGGGAAATCATTCGCCTACATGGAATTCCCAACACCATTGTTTCCGATCGAGATGTGAAGTTCTTGAGCCACTTTTGGAGAAGCTTATGGAGCAAGTTGGGGACTAAGTTGCTATTTTCTACTACATGCCACCCACAAACCGATGGACAAACGGAGATTGTTAATCGTACCTTATCCACAATGTTGCGGGCTGTTTTGAAGACGAATTTAAAGATGTGGGAAGACTGTTTACCCCATGTGGAGTTTGCATATAATCGATCGGTACATTCTACCACCAAGGTGAGCCCTTTTCAGGTAGTGTATGGGTTTAATCCACGTGCACCCATTGATCTTTTGCCATTGCCTACTTCTAAACGTGTGCACTTGGATGCTAAAACACGTGCTGATTTTATTCTGAAAATCCATGCAAACAACTAAAGAGAACATTGAAAAGATGACCGAGAAGTATAAACTTGCTGGTAGTCAGGGTAGGCGCCATTTATCCTTTGAACCAGGTGATCTTGTTTGGTTACACTTGAGGAAGGATAGATTTCCAGAACTAAGAAAATCCAAATTGATGCCTCGATCTGATGGTCCTTTTAAGATAGTTAGGAAGATTAACGATAATGCATACAAGCTTGAGTTGCCTGCAGGTTTTGGGGTTAGTCCCACTTTTAACATTTCAGATTTGAAGCCTTACTTGGGAGAAGAAGATGACCTTGAGTCGAGGATGACTCCAATTTAAGAAGGGGAGGATGATGAGGACATCTCCCATGCTATCATCCAAGGACCAATCACCCGTTCCCGTGCCCGACGACTTAACCATGAGGTACGTTCATTTCTTGCTATCCATAATTATGTGGCTAAGGATGGGATGCTACTTAATGGTGATATTTTGATTCTTAGGAACATGGGAGAAGCACCACTGGACCAGCCACAAGAGGATGAGGCGCCACCCCAAGTCAAGTCGGACTCCACTTCAACTTCGAATTCGGTTCGGTTTTCAGCAGACAGCACCTACATAAATGGGGCATAACTTTCTCATACGGAGTCCGATTGAAGAGTTCTTGTATGCATTGGAAAGATAACAACGACACCTTTCCAATGGATCTGATGCCACATTATGAATAATTACAGAGACATTGAAATTGTCAGAATAAGTTGTTAGGTGCTGCGACACCGTTTTGGGCCACTTCGGGCCTTGTTTTCGTTTCGGGTTTTAAGCCCAGGTTTAGGGCGAAACTTGGTAGCCATCATTGTTTAGGGCGGGTTTTGCTTAGATTATTCTGCCATCGTAGTTTCACTGATTTCATCAGTTTGTAGAACCCCACTTCAAGTAATCAAACATTCCCTTGCGTTTGTGAGATTGCTTCTATTGTGTTCTTGCTTGTGTTCTCGATTCGCATGCAGGGATAAGCCTTCTTGGCGAGGTCAACCGCATTTGCACGTGGTTGATAACCAACGGAGTCGTGGTGTAGCGATCGCAGGGTTTGGATCAGTTCTGATTGGAAGCCGGGTCGTCAACGTCGAGTTCTCCACAATCGTGATTATCCCTTCCTGATGGAAGATCGGGCACCCCCGTGCGCATCAAACATGATTAACTATATGCTCAACTATATACGCATATGTGCATATCTTCTCTTTATTTTTAGCAACATGATCACTAAGCTAGTCTAAGGGATTACTCACTGGGAAGGGAGGTCTAGCAGCTATGCATACAAAAAAGACATATATCAAGTTTGAAATGCAAATGAATCCTATAGGTTTCTTTTGATTTCTACTTCAACTATGCTTTTGAGTTTGAAACTTCAAAATGTGTTTGAGTCATTTGCTAGAGTTTATTTCTCTGAGTCTGGAACCGTTGGGATGTCACAGAAAACCAGCCGAGTTCGGGTCGAACCGGCCGAGGAGAGGACCAAAAGCGTACCGGACCAAGTCTGAACCGGTTGCTTGAGTGACGACGTCGACAGCGGGCTCTTGGATCGTGTCTTCGGAAGCGCATTGGCGAGAAAGTTCACGGGCGTGGCCACTTAAGTCAATCGGTGGGCCAAGCTAGTGTGGCACAGCGGATAGGGTTCTCTAGCCAAGCGAAGTGATATAGCACGCGCGGGAAGGAAGAGGACAGGGATGACATCGGCGAAACTCCGGCGAGAGCTCTAGCGAGCAATCGCCGTTGATCCCAGACGAATCAGCACACGTGCCTCACACGGGGGTGATCAAGAGGACGTTGCGAACTCGTTTTTGTGGTTGTAGGGCACCGACGACGGCCGGATCGGAGGTGGCGTCGAAAGTCAGAGGAAAAGGGTGACTGGAAGCGGTGCTGGTGCTTACCGAGGCAACGACGTGTGCGGCTCGGCAGCGTCGGGTTGGCGACGACAGGGACGTGAAGGGATGTCACGACAGCTCAAACTGAGAGGCGGCGACCGATGGACGCTGAAGTCCTGCGGCGGAATGGATCCTGCCAAGTGATGGCTTGGGGAAATGCCGTCGACCAGCTCCGATTGCAAGTGGCAGGAAAAAGGGGTCAGGGGATTGGGGAGACGGCCACGGGAGAGGGAGGTGAGGAGAACTCATGGTATCTTAGTTTGGGGTGAGCTCCTAGGGAAAAGGAGTGGGGAGGGCCGGTGCTCCTCATGGGTGAAGGGGAGGGGGCAGGAAGCAGTAGGGCTCGGATAGGGGTTGGTGCAACTCAGATGGAGGAGGTAGAGCAAGAAGAAGACGGGAGAATGGCATTGGAGGGGCTCGGACGCAGCTTTATAGAGGTAGGGGAGCATGAAGGAAGCACATGTAAAGCTCGGTTGAGGACCAGGAATGAGGAAGAAGTTAGAGCATTAGCTTGAGTAGAAAGGAGCAATGGCGAAGGGTGAGATGGCAGTGCTGTCTACAGGGGAGAGGAAAGAAATGAAAGGTAGGAGGAAGGAGAAGGGTGGAGAGGAATGGGTACTGGTGCGGTGCCATAGTAGTACAGGGGAGCAGTGGAAATTAGGCACCGAATCAGGCTAGGAGGGTGGCGTGGCACAGTGAATAGAGGATTCTTCCGGAGAAAGAAAAGAGATTAGTAGGGGCATGCACTGTTGGACTACTCGGCTTTGAGTTTTGTTTTGGCTGCACAGGAATGGGACCAACATGGAAGAGAAGTTATGGCTATTCGGTTGGTACACTAGTTGTGGACTTAACAAAAGGAAAAGGTGGGAATAACAGTGATCAAAATAGCTAAGGACTAGATATTTTTGACTGAGTTTTGGGGAGAAGAAGATATATATATTTTTTATTGCAAAAATGGGTTAGCTCCGTAAGGAAAACATTCCACAAAATTTGGAGAATTTTTGGAGAATTGAATTAGTTGAAAATAAGCCATCCTAAAATCTGATTAAAATTAGATTCTAAATAGTTTTGAATTTACTCTAAGGATTTAGATGGTTGATTTTAGACGTGAGCTATATGTATTGGGGACTATCTCTCATCATTCTTGTGAAATTCTATGAGATTTAAAATTTAGGATTTCATTTAAATTGTCAAGCGAGGAACATAATTGGGGCTTCGAGCACTTGACCAGTGGCACGAGGGGTAACACAAGCAACTTTGTGATTGATGGCATGGATAGACCTAAGATTGAGGTGGAGATAGGATCATAGATGTATATGTGTACGTATTTTCGTTTTTACATGACAGCCTGATCAGACGACATCGGAGCCGAAGGCAGAACGGTTTGTTGAAAGGCATTTAGGTTTTAGGGATGTTCATACTTGCGCAATTTCTCAGTGCACTAGTTAACGATGGTTATTTAGGAAGTGCGGATGTGAGGATCAAATAAGGTGGAAAAGGTTTAATTCATATAGCCAAGTTAAGATTTGACCCATAGTTCGGAAACAAGGGTTTATGGTTTGCGTATATGCGTATATGCAGAGATAGTATATATGTGCATACATTCATAACTGGTCATGGCGAAGCAGACGGTAGAAGATCATGGCATACGGGAGAGATTCATGCCATATATATGTTTCAACTTTGCAAAAGTGGTTCGAATGCCGGTCCAGGGTATACCGACAAGAAAGAGGAGGAAGAGGTGTTAAAGATGGTTTTGTGGTGGGCATGCAAGACCGGTTAGTCGTGACGAAGACAAGGGTATAAAGTAGGGTTGCAAGCTTTGCCGGATGTGGTCCCAGAGAGTTGAGGTTCTGACAAAACGGAGATCGAGAAACATAAGGGTAAGGAGTTGCCCACTTGCCGTGATGTCACCGGTTATACTAGACGATGATAAGATTACGAGAGAGACGACAAGGTTTTTAATTGGGTTTATTTAAGAGAATATTATTATTAGCATAAAAAAATTTTGTTAGCCCTAATTTTCATGTTTCGGAAAATCAGGGTGTGACAGGCCTCCCAGGTACCTTCATCTCTACCGCCATCACGGAGGGCCCATTTCCCTTCCTAGGCTCTTCGTCCTCGTCCTACAACGTTCAAATCGTCGAGCGTGCTGAAGACACACCAGGATCGACTGAGGCAGTGGACAGCCCCTTGGTCGTTCCCTCCACTTTGAAGGCAAACTCATCGGGTGCGCCATCTCCTTCCCGCGTCAACCCGGCTCCATCCAAGGTAGGCAAGGCCGGGCATTCGCGCAAGTTGTCCCCGTAGGCTAGAACCGCCTTGGCCAGCATGGCCGACATCACCGGTTCCTGCACATCACCTCTGTTGGCTATCATAGCTCCGCCTCATAGAGACATTGCATGCCCGCCACTCGCAACAGCTTGGACCAGTCATGGAGCCTTGGGTGAGGAAGGCAACGCAAAGGTCTCGGGTTGCCTTACACAAGATTTCTTTGCCGGTTCTTCCTCGGATCTCACATTTGTGAGTCGTGTTGGCTTGTGACTTGCGGAAGATGACGTGTCAACGATCCTGGCTTGCTTGTCTATTGTGCAAATTGGCACAGCCACCTGGGCCAACTGCCCTTAATGTACAAATTTTCCTACGTCCTGTCACAATGCGTTTTCTCCGACTCTCACTTTGTTTCACACATCATCCCCGCTAACCGCGTTCTCGCTTTGTCTCAGTGCCTATTCGTTGCGGAAAGGCTCTCAATCCTCAAGGCCTAGGCAAGGCCAAAGTGGCTAAGGCAGAGGACCGCTTGGCTACAACGCTCCGAAGAGTGGACGAGGCTGAATCTCGCTTGGCCGAGGGGCGGCGTAAAGAGGAGGAAGAGAGGGCCCTCTATGCCATCGAGAAAGACAGAGCCACCAAGGCCGAGGCTTGTCTGTCTGAGGAGCAAAAGAGGGCGACTAACACGGAGAAGGAGGCAAAGCGGCTGCAAGAAGATGGTGGCATGTTGCGAGATCGGTCCATATGGTTCATCAATCGCGAGATCAAGATATAGAGGCTCATGCGCCCACTCTATAACGCAGCCAACCTTGCCGCTACCGGGGTTGGGCTCGAAGTGAATGACTTTGAGTCCACCGATCTAGAGACGATGGTCGTCAACACCATTAAGTGGCAAATTTAGCGCTATCGAGATGCCCTCGAGCAAAGCTTCGTCTTCGCTCATGAGAATGCACAGGCTGCGATTGAGTTGTCCCTCGGCTGCACCTATACTCACAAATCAAGTAAGCCATCCCTTTTCTCGGCCAAGGGTTACGTGGCTCTGAAGACTACAGAGATTGTTGCCACCCACAACGTTTTCAAGGGAAAAGCCGAAGCTTTCCCCACTCGGGTCTGGGGGACTCAAAAAAATGCGCCAAGTATGTTGAGGGACAAATGAAAGCTTAGGACGCGAATGGTGACTCGACTGGCGTGCCAACAGAGTTGTCTCAGCCCCTCGAGCTTTAGAGCCTGCAACTCCTCACCCTTTGCATTGGCCCATGCACTGGCGACGCGCTCCTCGGGGTTCTTATTTTTTTCCAATTATGTCACTGTGTCGACACTATCTCACCACCTATGGCCTATTAAGGACCTCGTATTTTGACTCCGTTTAGGATATATCCACCTATGATTTCCTATTCTGTTTTTTATTTGTCGTGCTACGATGTTTATCATTTTTTTCATGCCAATTTGCATAATACGACTTCGAGGTATAAGTTGCCGGCTAGGCAGTGAGGCACTCGCCCATTTATCACAATGTCGTGCAAGCATCGCTCACCTTTCTGAAGGTTGTGGGATAGGCAAGGCCGCGATGTTGTTGGTTACGAAGTATTGGGCCATGACATGATGGCAAGAACGACGAAGGGTGACGATAGTCTGCTACTCCTCATGCTTGCCATAAACATAGCGAGCCACCTCACGTGGGAGTAGCGAGTCGCCATGTCCTCTTTTTCCTTGAGTTTCATGGCTCGATGAAGTGCACTGTTATTTTGCTCCCTTGCACTTTGTACGTTGCCGCTTGCTTTCCCGTGTTTAGACGGGGATCATACCAGCCCTTGTCATAACCTGTTGATACCTCGTATCACACCTTATACTAGAGTAATGGTATGACGTACCATGTCACCTTCCGGAAAAATGCAGCGACCGAGTTGCTAGTACGGTCGCTTGTAATTTGTTGCAACGTTACTATATTCTTTGGTCAATAACATGACCGTTGTATGATTTTTAAGTTGGAAATCTTCTTTCATGACTTGCTCTAGTGTATAAAATGATTTTCATGCATGCCTCTGTCATTGTTGTCGCTGCGACTTGAAGGTAAGGGTGGGGTGTCTCGCTCGTTGGTGCAACATGTTATCTCCCGGAAAGTTGTAATGGCTAAGTCACAGTCTCACTGTGGCGTGAGGCAGACTGTGTCGACGTCGATTCGCCACCTGTGGCTCGCTACTAACTTCATACTATGATGTCATCCGAACTTGTTTGCTCGTGGCTTAATGTTATGTTTTTAGCAACTTGTCTCCAGCATACACCTAGGACGAACATTGAAGTTGGTTACGGTGCAAGTTATCCGGTCGGGTGAGAGAATCTTTGTGAGAGCGACATGACGTGTGAAGGAGGAGACGAAGTGTGTCGCATAGACGGTGGTAAGCACTCGAGCAACTTAAGACTGTCCTTATTCAATGCGCATGTTGGCGCGGAGCATTATCACGCGAGCGATCATGGCGAGAACACTACTCTTAGGGGCGTGGGATGTTACTTAGTCACGGCCTAAGGCTAATTTTGGGCGCATGTTTCCACGAAGATGTCGCTCTTAGGGGCGCGGGATGTTATTTCATCACCACCTAACGCAGATTTGAGGCGCACGTCACCGTGAAGCATTATCACGCAATCGATCACGGCAAAGACGTTGCTCTTAGGGATGTGAGATCTTACTTCGTCGCCACCTAATGTGGATTTGAGGCACAAACCGCTGCAGAGCATTATCACGCAGTCAATCATGGTGAAGATGTTGCTCTTAGGGGCGTGGGATGTTACTTTGTTGCCACCTAAGGAGGGTTTGAGGCGCACGTCGCCGCGAAGCGTTATGACGCGGTCGATCGCGGCGAAGACGTATTTCTTCTCCTAAAATATGTATTACATAAAAACAACTTGCATGCATGTCACGATAAATGCCAAGTTCCTTACAAGGTGTAGCAAACATTACATGGACAAAGTCCCGACGAGCTAATGCAATAGCTATTTTTCTAAAAACAACTTGTGCGACCTAAGCGTACTATTTGTGAAGGTTGTTCGTGTTCCAGCTATGCTTTAAGATGACACCATCAAGACCACATAGTCGGAAGACGATGGGTGAGATGAACTGATAACTTCATACGGGCCTTCCCACTTCGAGCTGAGCTTGCCGTCCATCTCCGGGTTGGCTTTATTTTTGAGCACCAGATTGCCGACACCGATGGGACGCATCTTGATGGTCTTGTTATATGCTTTGGCCATTGACATTTCATATCGCTCAATGTTAAGCATAGCTTCATGGCGCAGGCTGTCGATGCCTTCGAGCAAGTAGAACCCAGCACGGTACACCTTGGTGACCAGGGACCTAGGGGCGAAGTGCGATCCACAGATCCCCTATTATATTTCCTTTAGCAGCTCATGTCCATCTTCCTTCGAGATACATTTGAGGAAGGGCACGCAAACCCTTCGTTTGTACAATGATCCATTGTGCATAACAAAGCTTCGAGACCGGGCTACCAGGCGACGTGCTGCAGCAGGACCTTCTGGCTCCACCTCGCTGGTAAGGTAAACCACAATTGGGGTCCTCCAATCCTCATGAGACACAACGCTAACATCGGTAAGCCCTTTGGCTGACGCGGACGAGATAACTTCACAAAACGTCCCTGGTGGTGCATCAGTCCTACTGCTGGCTGTCTGGTGAGTAGATCAGCCTCGGTGTTGTCCCCATGTGATACGCTTTGTACCATAATTCCCAAGAAGTTTTTCTCCATTGCCCGTGTGAGGGTGAGGTACCTAATCATCTCCAGATCTTTTGCTTGATAGCTTTTGTCAACTTGTCCAACGACTAGCTGCGAGTCACTCTTAACCAGGAGACACCGTGCTCCCACTGCACGTGCCTTGCAAAGGCCAAGCAATAGCGCCTCGTACTCGGGTATGTTGTTGGTAGTTTTGAACTCGAGACGGGCCGAGTACAAGGTGCAAGCTCCTTCGAGCGACTCCAGCATAGCCTTGACACCAGCGCTGTTCGTGCACCACAAGCCATCGACGTACAGTATCCACATGGGCTCTTCGTGTCCATGACTCAGATTGTCACCCTGCGATACACATTCTGTGATGAAGTTGGCCAAGACTTGCGACTTGATGGCGGTTCTCAGAGGAAACTCGATGACGAAGGGGGAGCTCGGCAGTCCACTTACTCACCCGGCCGATGGCTTCCCGATTGCGAAGCATCTCGCCTATCGAGTAGGAGGACGGCACCCAAATCTGGTGTGCCACAAAGTAGTGTCACAGCTTCCTTAAGGCCATTCCGAGGGCATATGCTAGCTTTGCACCTTGCAGTGACTCGGACACATAGTACATCGGATGCTGGATTCGGTCCTGCTTCTTGACAAGGACAGTTCTCACCACAGCGGTTGTGGCGGCAATATACACCAAAAGAGTCTCACCATCTGATGGGCTCTAGAGAAGTGGTGGCAAGCTAAGAAATTTCTTCAAGGCTTCAAACGCTACTTGGATCTTATTCATCCATTCAAACTTTTTATAGATCCTCACAAGGCCTTAAAGAACGAGAGGCCCTTCTCTGCTGAACACGATACGAATCGCCCTAGCACGGTCAACTGTCCTATTAGCTTCTGCATCTGTTCGTTGGGGGTTCCATAATGAGGATGGCATCAATATTCTTTGGGTTGGCCTCAATGCCTCTCTTCAAAACAAGAAAACTGAGCAGCTTTCCAGCCTGTACACTAAATACACACTTCTCTGGGTTTAGCTTCATGTTAGATCACCTGAGATTGGCAAATGTCTCCTGCACGTTACTGGTGTGACTTGGGGCGACGATGCTCTTTATGACGATGTCATCCACATACGCCTCCACATTAGTTCCCACTTGGGCACTAAGCATCTTGCTCACTAGTCGGGCAAACATCGCCCCAGCATTTTTGAGACCGGACTGCATACGGACATAGCAAAATGTTCCACATGGGGTGATGAAACTTGTTTTCTCCTCATCCTCCTCGGCCATCCATACTTGAAGATATCCGGAGTACGCATCCAAGAAACTCATAAGCTCACAACCAGACGTCACATCTACCAGCTGGTCAATGCGAGCAAGAGGGAAGTTGTCCTTTGGGCATGCCTTGTTAAGGTTGGTGTAATCGACACACATCTGCCATTGGCCATTCGCCTTCTTCACGAGAATTGGGTTTGTGAGCCACTGTGTGCATGACCTTGTGGATGACCCCCGCTTTGATGATTTTGGCTACCTAGTCACGCGCGGCAACCTGCCGATCGGATGACATCTTGTGCAGCCGTTGCTTGACTGGGCGGGAACCTGGACTGACCATCAGTCTACGCACAATGATACTCTACAGTAGACCCAGGAGATCCTCAGGCTCTATGTTCTACGTCAAGGGAAGATCAGCACCAATCAAGACGTCTTGTGCGGCTCCTCCTCGTAGTGGGACAGCGCAGGTCTCCCCGTCTAGCTTGGGTTTAGGGACCCACTATCCCATTGAAGACGACATAGGCTGATCCGGTGACATTCCAGTGTCGAGCACCTCGCTTGCCTCGCCAAGTAGCAACACCTTTTGAGCTCAAGGACAGTCTCGGTCTGCGCCTTGTGTGTCGCTTGGAGTGACATCATGTACATACCGGATGGCCAAGGTTGTGTTTTCTTCAATGCGGCACTATAGGCCCTAGTTGCCGTACACTGTGATGACCTCTCTAGCAACTGGCACCTTTAGGTAGAGGAAGGCATGATGCGGAATCGCCCCAAACTTGTTCAGAGCCACCCTGCCCAAAATCACGTTGTACCCATATGGCATGTCGACGACATCAAACAATATGCTCTCTATGCGCTACATCTTGGAACTTGACTGGAAGCTCGATCCTCCCGATCGTGCTAATTGGCTCGCCGCCGAAACCGAGGAGAGGAACTCCTGGGGCCTGGAGCGGGGAATATGCATCTCTTCCAAAGCAGAGGCGAACAATATGTCCGTTGAGCTGCCCCCATCCATGAAGACACGCCGCACTTTGATCCCCGAGATGAGCATGGAGATGTCTAGTGCGTTATGGTGAGGAAGGACCATGCCTGCCACGTTCTCTGGCCCGAAGATAATTGGGGTGCTTGCCTAAAATGGGAGCTTGGTTGGGGGGTAAGCTCCGATGTGCTGAACCCTCCGTGCATACTCCTTGCATTGGCGTTTGGAAGGGAACGTGTGAGCACTGCCCCCTGAAATCGCGTGAATGATACGACATGGTTCCGACGCGTCTTCCGGGGGACCTCGACGTGGGGGAGGTGGTGGCAGCTCAAGAGGGGGGCAACACGCGGAGCCTGATCGTGACGTCCTCTGCCTATTAGCGCATCCAGGCATTGGGCTTGATCCCGAGCAACTAGGTCGCATTCAATAGTGGAATGTGTATAGCTTCGATGGACCTCGCAGTTTTTACCTTGCCTGTTGTCAGCGCGAGCTGCCTCCTGGCGTCGGTGCCCCACCCTGTCCCACAGCCTGGCATGCGCCCCACCTGGGGCTCACGCTTGTGACGCCGAGGCGATGATCGGGGGGAGGCCCTGCCCATGGACGCTCTTGGAACGTCGGTTGAGGACTCCCTTGAGACATCGGCCAAACCAGACTCAGGCGGAGCCTTCAAGCCTAATCATGCTCCTCCTTGAATTCATCCCGGTTATCGCGCCTACTAGCGCCCTCCGCCACATGTACACGTCGCGGGTGACATGGACGATGCCCTCGGCTGCTTGCGGAGGATATGGCTGCATCTCCCATGCCTCTTCTCTACACAGAATTTGCCCCTCCTCGACTCGGCTGTAAACCTCCATGATGTCATAAAGTTGCTCGATTCGGCTTGGGCGCTTCCTATCCAGCTTACTTGCTAACACCTCATTGTTAATGCCTTGACGCGCAGCTTCACATATGGTATGTTCAGTGACGCCTTTAACTTGGCATTGTACTTCTTGGAAGGCTCAGATGGTTTCACCAGGTCGCTGCTGGAGGTTGCTAAGGTTGGCCGACGTCATTTCTTTGTTTCAACACCCCTGGAAATGCCCACGGAGTTTGTCCCGTAACTGCTCCCATGAGTATATCGCCTGGGGCTCAAGGCCGAGGTACCATGTCTGAGCAATGCCGGTAAGAGCGAGTAACAAAATCTTTGCCATGATGGCCTCTCCCCCTCCGGTTGCCATCACCGCCGCTTCATACACCCTCGTATACTAGATTGGCTTTGTGGTATCAGAGTACTTAGGCAGGTCGGCCAGACGAAACTTGGGCGGGAACAGTACGGCCATGAGTCCTGGACTCAGCGGACTCACCATGCTGGTGAGGTCGATAACCTCCGGAGCCTGTAGGTGGCGGGCGACGTAGGGCGGTGCCTAGTTGGTATGAGCTTTGCCTGGGCACTGCTCGAGATGAGGTACCTCCAGGCCACTCGAGCCTCCTTGACAGTTGTAGATAGCCGCATGAGCGGCATAAACCTCCCAATCCACCGCCTCCGCAAGGATCGATGCCTTGGCTCGGGCCTCGCCCAAGTAGATCATCAGGTTCTGCTCCAAACTTGGGCTATTGACAGGATCAAGGATGTCATTGCCTTCGTCTATGTTTGCAGGACATTCCTCTATGATATGATCTTCACCGTGACTAGTCTAACATGTATACCCCTTCATGAATCTCCTCCTAATCAATTGTGATTGGATCTGCATATGGTTTGTGAAGCTCTTAAGATTTTCACAACCAGAGTATGGACAACAAATCCACATGTCTCCTCTATTTAAACTATCTTGTTCAGCTACTTGTAAGAATGTCAAGATGCCATTGACATACTCTTCGCTCGCACGGTTCTAGTACATCCACTATTGATCCATCTACAACGTGCACATATATTTAACATTAATTAAATGATATGTGCATCATAGATTTTAAAAATAATAACAACATTATATGTATATCTCATTAATAAACAATACAATTCCCTAAAATGAATGTTCTTAAAATTAAATGACCTAAAATTTGGCAACTACCCAACCTATGTATTGATTGTATGTCCTAACATTTACAACTTGCATTGAATGTGTGGCTGCTCAATTCAGACAGTATTTATGGTTCTGAAATATTATCTCAGTCGATTTTGTATTGAAACCGATTGAGGCAAGCTTTCAGCCGGTCCAACCTAGAGAATCGACGAGAATATTAGGTTCGTTTCGGTCAGTTCCTCATACTAAACCGGCTGAGTTACTTGTACGGTTGGTTTATTAGAAGAACCGGCTAAGGTGAGTTACGATCTCGGCTGGTTTATTTTTTAGACGATTTTCTCAGCTAAACCGACTGAGGTGGTGGTTCTTTCGGTCGATTTTTGTCTAACCGGCTGAGATATGGGTCTAAAAATTCTATTTATATAGTAGTGCCCTGTTGGCCGTGTGCCCGTGCCTCTACCGTTGGTGCAGATCTGCGAGAAGAAAACAGCATCTCGCACCCTCCCTGTGTTCATGAGGGCGGCACTGGCCAGGCGTGTTGTTGGGTCATAGTTCCGCTGCCAGATTTTACGAAGACGATATCAGAATTAGGGTTAAAGATAAAAGACAATAGTATCCACATAAAATACATTATGTTTGGACTGAAATGTCGGTTATATTCTAGAAATCAACGGCCAGATTTGATTTATACAGGTACTGTAAAAGTTGCTTTATTAAACAAGAACTACATGTTTACGTCAATACATTTCAGTTCAGCACTTTTAAGCAGTCAACGATTCCATGCTTTAAACTTCCCCATAAGGTCTCACTTATCACATGTACTGCAACATAGTGGTACTAGTACTACAGGTTTAATTCAAGTCTGCAAACGTAAAAAGCTTGACACGACTAAATACTAGTAGTAATATGCTAACTACATAGAGTGCTGAAGTACCAACAAATCAATATGCGCATAATTAAGAACCGCACTCGAGTACTCACCTTTTATAGATGACTAGCAGGGTGCCCATACGTTACAACAGAATCTTAAATAATAAAACAACATCTCATGTTTTAATTAAAACTATAAGTCCATAATAAAATATACTGTTTTGCCTTACAACGATCTAATAGTAGAGTACTCGTACAATACACATATACACATATAACAAAATTTACGCACATGTGTGGGGGAAGGAACAGCGCCATCAAACCAACTAACTCAGAACGTAAAGATTGGATTATGTTGTTTAGTAAGATAATAAATTTCAGCAGAGTAAAAAACTAACTCAGAACGTAAAGATTGGAGTATGTTTAGCAGAATTTGTTGAGAGTTACGTAAAGATTAGAATCTGTTTAGCAAAATTTGTTGAGAGTTTAAGAATTGATTAGAGGAGATTGTGACACCGTCATCATCACAATCACCAACTTAAATTTTATAGATAGTAAAGATAACACGACTAGTCTACTACAGTATAAATCTAGTACTGAAGCCAATCTTGTACCACGAATGGTAAACTCTAATGCACTGATACGCACACGTAAGTACAACTACTATAAATTAGCAACATTAGCAGTGTCAATAGAATCTGGCTGGCTGCTCTCAACGAGATCATTCGGCCCACAGCAGGTATACACATGAACATTCATATACGTACACACCAATCATGGCCTAGCATCACGTACAGCTAGCCAAGCCACATACGGCTACGAGTAGAAGGTAGAATTCCCTTCTCCATCCATCCATTTCACCAGTGGTGTCCATTTCTCCGGTGTATACTAGCCAGCTTTAGCTGCACCTGAACATGTAGACGTAACAGTAGTCACAAGGCAACGATGAACGGCCGGGATGGCACCACGAGTTGTGCCGGGCCGCAATGGTGTGGTGGGACCAAGGGAGTTCAACGGATAAGAGAGTTTGGGTTGGCATGTACGGGCCTTTTTTATTCAAAGAAAATTTAAAGGATCTTTAGAGGATTCTAATTTTTTGGAATATTTCTTATAATGATTATTTGAGATCCTGTTTGAAACGTAGGAATACAAAACACAGAAATAAAAAACACAATAATAAATGGAGCGTAAAGTGAAAACCTATAAAATTTCAAATACAGGAATGAAAACATTATGTTCTTTGGATCAAAGGAAAGAAAGAGAGAGAAAGCAGCGTGAAAGAGTTTCCCATGGACTTTTCTTTAGTCTAGGCTAATGTTTTGTTTCCTGTAAGCACAGGAAAGGAAACCTTTCCTAAGAAATTGGTATTGTTGGTTCCTTTGTTTCAAACAGCTCCAGAAGAAAAGAAAAAGTTCAAAGGAAACTAAACCTCTGAAATTCCTTTAGAATTTGTTTGATCCAAACAAGATCTGATTTGTAGGATTAAATTTCTATAGATTAGTTTGCACTTAATTTTAAAGAAATTTTTTTATTGAATCTAATATTTTAGAAAATTTTCTTTATATCTATGATAACTAAGGCATATATTTAATTTTTAAAGAAAATTACATGTTTTTAAGAACAGTTAATAACTTATATTACTTTCCTAAA
This sequence comes from Stipa capillata, assembly GCA_019208055.1. Taxonomy (NCBI): domain Eukaryota; kingdom Viridiplantae; phylum Streptophyta; class Magnoliopsida; order Poales; family Poaceae; genus Stipa; species Stipa capillata. The sequence goes on along the minus strand of JAGXJF010004542.1, from coordinate 307,867 downwards.
ATATAATAGAATTCCGTGAATCAAAAGGTCCTATGCGTGTGTGTGGGGGTGCCGGAGTGTTAAGCACAGAACGTTAGTGGATTTTAGTTGTCTGATGGAGACATCCGGGCATCGGCTGCGGCATCATATGTGGAGCCCAGACTGTGGCTTGGTACGTTCTTCTTGTAGCCCGACCCCATAAAATCGGCCATGCCAAGCTTTGAGCACAGTTGAGCACAGAGGATCCAGTCCCTATGGAACCTGACAGAGGCCCATCTGGCCGTTGTGCTTAGGAGCCTGGAGATAATGCGCGTCCCGTTAGAATTGGGCGTTATTAATCATTTGGCCAAAGAAAAAACACAAAAAGAACTCACTCTCTTTTCTTGTCTACCCCACACACCACCCGGAGATAACATAACATCTCCATCTCCACTACTATTAAAAGGACGAGTTTTTTTTTCTACAGTCACCCCATTTTGTGTACACAGGTTAACGTCAGCCATTTGATCTCCATGATCGGACGGATGAGATGCTCGGCGTGTTTCGCCTCCGACCTTTACGCGGTGTTTCGCCTCCGTCTTTTCCGCAACTTCTCGCTCTGATCCGTCGCACCCGAGCCCTAGCTCCTTATACCATCTTCACCCCCGCGCCTCCCTCCCACCTGAGCCGCCGCTCTCTCCCGCGTCGCCCTTCCTTGCGCGTCTCCCCGCGACGCGGCTCCCTGGCATGGCCACCACCGCGTGGCTGCTCCCTCCTCACCCCTCACCCCCGCCGCGTCACCCTCCCCTGCTCCTCCCGTTACTCGCCGCGTCAGGACGAGAGGCCGCGGGAGCTCCTCACCATCTTCACCCACGCGCCTTCCTCCCACCCGAGCGCTTGCCCCATGCGCTCCGCTTCCAAGCACCCCACACGCCTGCGCCGCCCCGCATCCCTCCCGCAGGTCCGCCGGCTTGCGGCCCCACACGCCTCTGCCGCCGCTTGTCCCGCCCGCCTCTGCCGCCCCACGTCCCGCAGGTCCGATCGTCGCATTGCTCGCACGCCTCCATCGCCGGATCGCCGCGCCCCGCATGCCTCCGCCGCCTAGCGTCCTGCAGCTCGACCGCGTGCCCTTGTTCCTTGCTCGGCCCGTCGCCCGCCCGCTGTGATCCATCGCGAGCCCGCCCCTATGCTCCGCCGTGTGCCCGCCCCTGTGCTCCACCGCATGCCCCTATGCATGTGGATGGAGGCGCTCCCAGTGACGGTCACCGACACCGAGTGCATCCATGAGTTCGACCTCACGGTACTCTCCCGATTCCGCTCCTCCTCTCGATTTACATTGTTCCTGCGCGTTTGATTCGGATGCTAGAATCTGGATTTAGAGGGGTTTATGGGTTGTGCTGGTTGGGATCTAGGTGTTGGAATTGGGGATCAAGTGGAATAGGTCCTCCTTGTGGGATCTGCGGTTTGTAGTGCTTCGTTTGGCGGAAATATCTGTAGTGATTTGGTGATCTGAAGTGATTTCGATCATTAGCGTGGGTGATTTAATTTAATTACAGTGTCTAAATTGATTAATTCAAAGTGTCGGTTGTTCTTGGAGTTGATTTGTTGGTGGTCTGGTGCAATGTTCGGACCTTTCAATGAAGTTTACATGTATTATCGTGCCATTTTGGTATCTATTGCTTGGTATGCGTGTACTGCGACGAGTGCTGTCTATATTGGATGATAATATGGTGATCTGCTTCTAATTTCCTCAAAGGTTGCTCGCTCTAGCTGTTTGGATGGTTAGTTTTGCGTTGCTCGCGTAGGGTTCTGCAGGACCTGGTCATTGCCGGCGGCCCGTGCGCGTTTTACAAGTGGGTACGAGGTATGCCTCAATCGGTGGCATTGGAGCTCCCTGGAGCTCTATCCAAAGAATTTATTATAGGAAATTTAGCTGGAAGATTTTTCGTCCGACTGAAAATTGAAAAGTTAAGATTTAGGACATAGGTTCACCAAACTAAATTGTAGTTTAGCAACTGCAGCGTTTTGGACATCTTGTTGAGGTAATATACATCAGAATGTTTTGGATATTGCTTAATTTTTTGACGAGACATTGTTGCTAAACTCTTTGGGGGTACAAATCGCTAATATAAGCTACTATATAACTTTGTAGTTTGAAGATCCTCGTGATGCTGAAGATGCTTTTGCTGGACGGGATGGCTATAACTTTGATGGAAACCGTCTAAGAGTAATCACATCAGAGATTTGATAACTTCCTTTATGCCCATTGTCTTTGATTTGTCTGTATAATGCCCACCTATGTGTGCAGGTGGAACCTGCTCATGGTGGGAGAGGTGGTGGTGGTCCCTCCCATGACTACTCAAGCAGCTTTGGTGGCGGCGGCGGTGGCGGTCGTGGACACCGTGGTGTGTCCAAGCACTCGGATTACCGTGGTATGGCTTTTATAAATGTTGGAAAATGATGTTTAGTACTCAGTCCACTATCTGCAAGCTTAATCATTTGCAATATTGTGTGCAGTTCTGGTTACTGGCCTGCCTTCTTCTGCGACCTCACAATATTTAAAGGTTTTTCACAATCGCTTTTTGTTTCTTCATTTTTAGCTGTAAAATGGATTTCTTTCATTTGAGCAAGTAATATTTACCTGAACAATTTATGCTCAGGAGCATATGCGAAGGGCTGGTGATGTTTGTTTCTCAGAAGTGTATCATGTAGGCAGTGGTAAGTTGGATTTTAAGGCAGATGTAATGCCCGTCATAACTCTTAGGAAACAGTGAAACATGTACTTAGTGATATAGTTCTGGTGCTATTTTTTAAAAACAAAAGCTCCAGGTTCAGTTTCATTCTGCAAGTCTCAGTCCAGCTCCAACCCTGATGCTAGCCAAGTCTGGTTGCACAGCAGCATTTACACTCATTTTTGTATCAGAGATCAGAGATAAGGTATATACCCATTTCAATTGGTCTCTTTCTCTTCTTGGTTCTCCAGATACATTTTTAGCATGTCTTCCTTTGGAAAGCACTTTTCTTTGAAACAAAATAATTGTACTTTAAATTTAAAATACCTTTATACAGTACTGAGGACCGTCACAGCACATTTGGAATTACTAATTTCACTAGGCAAATTGAAGTTTTGGATTTTTCACATTCTTCAGAGTTTCACCCATGAATCTGTAATTCACCTATACTCTAACTTGATTGTCAATCCAATAGGATTGGATTTGTATTACACTGATAATGGATTACTATGTTATAATTTAGAGCTTACACTGTAATTCCTTTTTTTCCATCCTCCTAAGTCCTAACACTATCAGTTTGTAGCTATGTATTGTTCCACGGTATTCAAGAGCCAAAGTCTGTTTTGTACAAAAATATGTTGTTTTGTAGACAAATAAGTTATATCTTATTTGTAATGACTGTTTCAAACAAGTTAGTAATGACTGCTATCTTTCGGTCTGTACCAGCACAGTTTCAAACAAGTTAGTAATGACTGTTGTCCTCCATAAGAAAATCAATTAATTGCTTTTAACTTAAATCAATTAACTGTGCTTTAAAATAAGAATCTAATGCTTTATCCGGTAGCTTTCGGAAGTTTTTTTACTAAGTTCATCTGATACATACTAATGAATGTACTTGTGGAAACATGATTTTTTTTCCAGCTTTACCCATAGGAGAATATGCAGCAGTTGCTCTCCTTGCATTTTTTGCTCTCCTTGCATGAGCTCTTCCAGGTAATGCAAATGGAAATCTTCAGGAAAGTTCTGAACCTGGCGAACTGACTGAAGCTGAGTTTGTTAAGGTAAAGGTTGTGCTCTTCCAGACTTTTGATTCTACTGAGAGAGAGAGATAATTCCTTTATCTCAATTCAATGTGCTATGTATTTGTTTGTAGAAAAATAAAGGAGAAATTATGCAGGGGTTCCCTCGCAAAAAAAAGAGAGACTGTTAGCCAGTACTGAGTTGGTCTGATTTATTTGTTGATTTCAGGAGAATGTTAATTCGGGGGAGAATGGCAGCTCTTCAAGTGATGAGGACGCAGCTAAGGTGTGCGGCTTGTTTTGCTATTGATGGTTGGTGAGATTGCTGGTTAGCTAATCTTGTTTGGTTGTTGATTTCAGGAGTATGGTGGTCCGAGGAAGGCCGACCTTGTCGTGAAGCAGGCGACCAGTACAAAAGCTTGGGCAAGTATGTTTGTGTATAAACTTGCTGGGTGTAAATTCTAAAGTACTCGATAGTCACTACCAAGTACTACCAAAGTTAGGAAGATGCAGGATTTATTTGCAGCTAAGCAACTTATCTAATCTTCTCTAAATGAATTATACATCTATACTATTGTTCTTGAAGTGCAGCTGTGTATCTATACCTGCATATGTTCTTGAAGTGCAGCTGTGTATCTATACCTGCATTACTCCTTGCATTATTTCCTGATGAGTACAATCTTGTGGCACGGGGTGATAGGTTAGATCGCGCAAAGGTTTGCTAAACATGACTGGTGTTTCAGGTTCATGATGAGAGGGAACTGGACCGTGTGCTGAAAATAGATGGTGTTGAGCTTATCGGCATCAACAACCGCAGTCTAGGTATAGTTCTCAGTCAGTTCTTGTCTGCCTATCATTATATTTGTTTTTCCTTCACCAGTGAGGTTCATTCTTACGTGTTATCTCTCGCTGGAAGGTATTGCATCTACCCTTCCTTTCCCTGAATTGTTTGCAGTTTGGAGGAAGTGCTATTCTGATAAATGAAGCATAAGCCTTTTTCAGTTGTTGTTAATTCGTTTGTGAGTTTGTTTCTGGACAAGCGGTATATGCAGTTGGACATTAATGTTTGTTGGACATTCATTTGTAGTTGTAATCCTGATAATACTCAATTCATCATTCTAGCATCGTGGGATGCTAATTTATTTGGTAGGCCTACTTAGAGAAATATTTTGCACTAAAATGAATCATATCTTGTGCTATATGGTTTAAATAATCAATTCATCTCTAGCGAATAGCGAATCATAGTTGGGAGTTAGATACTAAAATAGAGAAGTGTCGTTCGTTGGTCTTTTTTCGACTTCCTAGACAGTTGCAGCCTTCAGTAAATTGAACTTGCTATAATAGCCAAACTTGAAGATCCTCTCTGCAAATGCAGTTGACAATGGTAATCCATGAAACTCTGCGGTTGTACCCGGCAGGTGCCTTTGTATCAAGGATGGCCCTTCAAGAGTTCTTTCAGTCTTAACCAGATTTTTAAGACTGAATGATCGTGGGTATGCAGTTATTGCAGCTAAGCAACTTATGTTGCATATTTCAGTCATTAGGAGGAGATACACTTAGGAGGAGATAAAGGAGGCGAACGAAGAAGATGGCTCGGTAGCATTGTGTGTTGATTTTCCCCGAGTAATTTCCATTGCAAAGGGTGGAGGAGAGGTATAACTTTGTTCCTTAACTTTAGGTAAGGGATGTCTATAGTTTTAGGGTGTCATGAAATTCTTGTTTCCTAAATCTTGGAAGGAAAAATAGAAACTGTACTGAGTAGGTTTAGTTTGGAACCAAGTCACTAAACCAGTTCATTTGATTCCTCTTGGGAGATATTTAGGTTGTTGATGCATTCTTGGGGGAGGTCGATTCCATCTGCGAGGGGCATACTGCCCTGTTTGCTGCCAAGGGCCAGGAGGATCCCAGGGAGATGGGACTCGAAATGGAGGAAGAAGAAGGGTGTGTTCCAAGGAAATACTATGAATATTTCCAATCCCTGAACGACAGGCAGCGAGAGGCTGCATGTAGCGATGTGGCTATTCCATTAATGATCATTGCAGATCCAGGAAGTGGAAAGGTACAATAGCTATCTTAATTTTGGCAAATTGCATATATATCCCGTGTGTTTTGAATATAGTGTCTTAGCGCTCAATACTATGGATATATGCAACATAATTAACTCTTGCCATGCCCAACTTCGATATGCAAATAGTCACCTAAGACCAATAGTTTCAGTTGCTTGTATCCACTGAGACCAATGTTATGCATGATTTAATCTTTTTTATATATACTAGAATGGTTAAACAAGAGTAACAAATGAATATATAATAAGTTTATTGCTTCTGTTCTTGTGGTTGATAGTTACTTTTCTTGTGTGTGGGAATTAATACAGTTAATTATTGATTCCAAATGAAATCAGAACTAAAATGATTGGTGATCCACTCCAATCGTTTCTGTAATAATTGGTTCGACCATGCTCTTTATGGATTCAGTTTGGTTTGAGCACATATTTTACTGTCTAGCGAGTGCGTGTGCAAGGCGATAAGGACGGTGATAGAATGATTGCATGAAAAATCATTGATTTGATGTGCATGTGCACATGCACGCTCGCTAGATCTTCAAAATGATTGAGTGAAAAATCATGTGGAATTATTGTGTTATCATGCAATTTTAGAGCTTCAATTCAGCGAACTCTTCTCTTTTTTTTTCTTTCATTAACTGGTGTATCTAATACCTAGCTGTTTTAAGAAACATGAGCTGTCTCCACGGCAGCCCTTCGTCATTTGCCACCAGGATTGTGTCTAATTGCTTATTCTTGATTTCTTTGTCTGACTTGAGTTCTTCTTGATCTGCTTGGTTTTCTTGTTTGTGGATGCAGGAGGTGTTGACCAATCTGGAGCAAGCGCACAAGTAGATTGATATCGCGATTGCGATGACACTCAGGGAGAGCGAGCCAATGTATCTCAGCATTAGTTGCAGCCTCTTCGGGCTCCAGGTACCATTCTCCTAAGTCTGTTATAGTGCCTGATTCGTAGGCTTTTCTTCACGAAACATCCCCGCCACCCCCCAAATTATCAACTACTTATACGTTAATACATTATGTCTTGATTTTGAACTTGTAACTACTATCTGGCTGGAGAGCTTAAACTAGAAGGAGGCGCGTCTTTCTCTTGTTTTTTGAAAGATCGTAGGGGTAGGAGACTGCCCACCTGAATATGTATTCATAGGCGACGACGACATATACCAATCTCAATTGAGCGCCAGATCAGCATATGGAGGTCACCCTTGATCAATGCCAGGTTAGATAGCAATTGATCTACTGGACTATCCTTGTGATCTACTGGACTACTTTGTTTTCCAGCATTTATTTCTTGAGTGGTGATAGAAATAGAAGTGTCTATTTTTCATTTGAGATGGAGAAGTACATTCATAATCCTTGTCCTGATTATACTTTTACTTAAGTGTTCCAACAACAGTCATTATAGTCTTCATAAGTATAGTAGTTTTTTTTTGAACTGGATAAGTATAGTAGTTGAGCAATGGTTGGTCTCCTTAGAACCTGGTGGTCGATATTAGTACTAATCTGTTCCTATCAACTGTTTCCTTGTGATGATATGCCAACATTTTATTTAAAAACTGTTTCCTTGCAGAGAGTTGGAAGAACTAGCTGAAATGGAAGCAAAGCTGGTGGACAAATCTTATGCACGCCTTAAGTTTTATTGCACTACTGCTACTGTCATGGGAGGGAAGAGCGTAACCTTGCAGATATCCGAGAAGATGGTAGGAACCTTTGTTTGAACTCTAAGTTTTGGTTTGTGTAAACCTGGATATGTACTTGTATTGACTACTATGCTTCCATGCTTTACGTCTAAGTATTCTTTTCAAATAAATATATTCGTCTGAGAAGATAATTTTAAAATTTGTTGTTATTATATTAGAGTAGATATAACTTTAGAATTTAGAAAGAAGCTCATATTGGTGTGGTATATATTGAGCAATACGACTATATTGGGAGTGCTTGATTACTATTTAAAAAAATTGGTGAAATTGTACTATGGCTATTATAGCTTATAATAGTTATAATTTTGCTTTCGTTAGGAATTTTGATGCGTTTGGACATCAAAGTTTGCTCCTTATGTCAGCACATTGCCCATTTAATTTGGATCATGGTTAGATCTCTCTGAACTTATCACTGTTTTGGTAGTAGATTTTGGTGTAATTGGAAGGGCTCGATTCTCAAGGAATTTCGTCGTATTATCATGAATGACGCATTGTCATGTTTGCTGTATGGATATATTTGCTGGGGAAGTGATGGCTATTAGGTATCGGGCACTTGTGTATTGTGCTCTTGGGAAAGTGATGGCTATTAGGTATTGGGACACTTGTGTATTTTGCTGTTTTGTTTAGAAGATTAGATGTGCAGTAGCTTTATGAGGAATTGATTTTCCAAGCTTACATCACCTGACTTTAGTGAAAACAATTGATGGTGGATATACAGTATAGTTACATTATTACCTAATGCTAACAAACAATCAATTTTGTAGTAAATATTATGTCTTGTTCATATTCTTTTTTCCATAACGAGTTTGGCAAAACAGGGAGTAGTGTCATGCTTTTTTTTTACAAAGTTTTAAGATCTGCAAGTACCAAGTTGTCCCTTTTACATTGGAAACAGGCACTACCAAACTGCATACCGAGCTAGAGGAGTTGGCCGCACGTTTTGTTGGAAAGCCTGCTGCTCGCCTGTTTGGCATGGGTTATGCGACAAACTTAGCCATCATTCCTTGGCTGATAGGAAAGGCTTGTTCACATGCTTTATATGTCCAGTAACTAAAGGTTTCTTCTACTAGAACTGATCAATTGCCCCACAATATTTGGAGTAAGCTGTTGATCTTGCAAATCCTAGCATGAAGTAGGACCTGTTTAACTTGTGTATTTAAACTACATAGTAGACTTCAGAAAAATTTTGAGAATCACTTTTAGTGAGGCATCCATAGCTTTTAGAAAATATAAGATCCCTCCTAAGAAGTCCATGAGCGTACTGTGTTCTACTTATTTGACTTTTGTTGGTAGAATTATATTAGTATACTTGTCCTCTAATACGTAGCTTTCTTAACATAGCAATTTTCTCCTATAGGTGTAAAGGCTAGCTGAACCAGAGAAAAAGAAGCGCAAGGCAAAGAAGGAGCAGCAGCATCCTATCTTACATATCATTTTTATCTTTCAGTATTGTGCATTTTTTCTTTTAGAAGACACTTCAAAATGAGGAGCGTTACTGAACCTGTCATCTCATTTTTCATTCTTTAGTTTACAGCCATAGCTGTATTCTCCCAATTATTTCTACACAATTGTCTTATTTTCTGAAGTTATACTAATACACATGTTAATGCAGATCATTTTTACCTTTTAGATTACACTTCAAAATGAGGAGTGTTACTGAACCTGTCATCTTATTTTTCATTCTTGCTGTAGTTTACAGTCATAGCTGTATCCTCTCAATCTTTCTATATAATGTATGCGATACTCCAGTTTTGCTATGACCATGTCTCCTCCATATTACTAACGTAAATAATACAAGTTTAGTCAAGGTAGGTAATAAAGCAAATTTGTCTACTCAAATATTCATTCACTAAATATATGTTGGTTCATTCAATTCTGACCTTGAATTCTTTCTTCATCAGATTGTTGTCAAGAAGGGTTCATTAAAAACATAGGTGTTGGAGCATTAGTAACTTGCATGCTACACTTCAAGATAGCAGGTTTGACGCGAGACGAATCCAAAGGCGCTTGGCCCGCCCGGGACATGGCGGCCATTGTCGTTGTGCCTGTACATCGCCAACGGGCATGACCATGCTTACCTTGGCTCGGCAGGCTTTCCTAAGGTAACAAAAATCCATCGATCAATTGTCCCGTTTGATGCTCGCATGCTTATTTTGATTAATCTCTCGAACATGCACGTCTGATGCTTTGATTAATCTCTCTATCATTAGCAGTTCCTTTTAGATACAACGTGCCAAAATACTTGTGTGCAGGAATCTAGCATCCTTCCTATTTTCAGGGTCCTCTCATTTTGATTTTATCATTGGAGACGACTGCCCGCTCACTAGCTGCTCCTCCCGTGATGCGTCAATGCTCGCTATAAGGTATGTCTTCATAATAACAGAGAACTGCATATGGTTAATTTTTGTTTGGATCAGAATTGATTAGTACATGTAGTTTTATGTCTAACTGTTGTTTATACGGGGTCAGATTAACAGGGTCACTGCTTGTGCATTTAAAATTTGTTGTTTAGGTTTGTTTGCATTCTTAGTACTTAAGTATAAGTTAAGCTGTAAGATGTGTTTCAAAATACAAAAGAACTTTGTTCGTTGTCTCTTCTAAATTCAGTTTGAATAGACTTCCTTTTACCATTTCTTGCATCCTGACTAGAACAGAACTGGATGTTCTTGATTGGTTTCAATATAGTACTAAGAAGCAATAATTCGTCCTTATAGTTTTTTAGTCACAGTGTCTTGACCTCTGTTATTATTTTGTTACAGGCACCATAGGGATTGTTGACTACACAAACTATGATGACTGATGATATACATCTGATGTTATATCGATTAGATTGTGCTCTGTTAGGAAATCAGCTAATAAAGAACAATCCTGCTTCCTTGCAACATAGGCAAGGTAATGGTTATCAAGTGTAAGGGCCTAAGGGCAATCATTTTCAAATTTCTCTGGACATTTAAGCACTTGTATCAGTTTATGGTCGCTGAACTAACAATGCCCCCCCAAGATCTTCTAAAGATTTATTTTTTATTGAAGCAGAGTGAAGGAGAATGCAGTGTTAGAAATGAAAACTATACTCCCGTCCTGTATTTTTTCATAATTTTCTGCCATCCTACCTTTGCTAAACCATAGGAGATTGAGAAGGCTATATAAGTCTCTGAAATTTTTGCATGGCCGTGGTTATCATCATGATATGTTTGGTTGGTTACTTTTCTTGGTGTTTATTTGTTCTTGTAATTGTTTGTTCATTATATTTGTGAAACCATGCATGTAGAAAGGTTAGGGATACATTATCCTTGCGTTTCCTCTGAACTTGGTTCCAAAGTTGAGGCTGTTTCTGCTAAATGAAATGGTTGATAAATTTTGTCAACATATTCTGGTTCAACAAAAGCGAAATTTCATCTCTTATGGTTAAATGAGAATGTGTAGAAGAAGGAAGCGTGTTTCTGGTGCCATCTGCTTACATACGTTTTGCCCTTTATCCTACAGTAACTGTACATCTTCTGCTCAAGTTATGTCTATTTGAAGCAATCTGGGTATATCGATCATTTATTAAGACTGGAAACATCTTTGTGTTGCCACAAAAACACAGGTTTTGTTGTGCTTGCAGAATCCTTAGAAGCTAAGAGATTTTATTTTGTCAAAATTTTATTTTGCTGGTTAGCATTGTTAAGCGATAGCGGTTATAGCTCATGTTTCTCTCTCTCGCCCATTGGTCTATTGCGCAGTTGCCATACTGGAACACAGTTGTGATACTACTTAGCCAACAAGAGCAAACAGCACATCAGCTGGTTGGGACTAAGAGGTTTTTAGAAAAGATAATTAGTTCTGACTTATTTCTTAATAGCTGTTTTTTGGACGTATTTTAAATAAATATTAATTTGTAATATTTAATTGTAATATTAAGCAATATTATCATACTCTATTTTGTACTCATGCAAATTCCATATGTATTGATTGAGACGTGCGTTACACGTGCACGCTTACTAGTTAACATAAACGGTCCAGTACTCCAGTTGACAGGGTCAGCAGATGAAGACTCGATTTAATTGGTCCAAATTAGTAATTAATAATAAACAAAACACCAAGTTGCACATATTTTTCTTTTTGTTCTTCCTCTCTAACAAAAATGCACTCAGAACCTCACCTAGCTAGCCACTTTTCTTTGGGAGATTTAATAAAATGCCCCATTTTTAGTTTGTCGTTTGATAAAATACCACATGATGGGGTATTTTATCAAACGCCAACTAAAAACGTGGCATTTTATCATTTTTTTTTCTTTAGGAGAATTTTTCCTTTTCTTTATCAACTCTTGTGTGAAATTACCAAGGAATTGGATCTGTGACCGTCTGACGTTTTCACTGGTGCAACTAATTTTGTTTTGTGTCTAGGATTATTGCGCATGAGGTAATTTCACACATCCAAATCTCTAAAAAGATGAAAGAATTCTATCATGATCTTTTGTGTCGAGATCATTCACTGCTACAGATCGGATCGTCACGAACAGTTTGTCATTGGCGGGTGACCCAGAACAGTGTGTAATTAGACTCACTAGTCGTCAACCTATACATTGCACTGGCTAGCTCTCTAAACTATTGTTTTATTAGCTATGGATATATGAGATAGTGGTAAAATAATCATTTATAAAAGAATAAATATTTTATGTACTTGGAGTAAAAGTTTGCAAACCCAAATTCCATCTCGGTGCCCAGCAAATTAATATGGTTTTCTTTTCGGGTCCTAGGTGCCATAAGAGTTTGAGTTCCTGCAGTTCGAGAGGGTGGGTGACTGGTGAATCAAAATAAATTTAAAACAAAAAGATACACTAAATACTAAAAGATCAAAGAGGCAAGCTAAACTTTCTCGTGCTCTCGATAAACCATGTACTCTTCGACTAAGAAAACACATCGAAAATCAATTTGGCTTTAGCCTTGTTCACGTGACACTTATACTGATCAGCTTGTAGCAATACGTGTTATAAAATACTAAACTACTACAAAATTTGATTTCCTGTTAAAAAAGACGCGTCCATGCATGCATGAGAAATCATTTGGTCCTAGTTTCTTTTCTTCTTCTCCATATGTTTTCACCTAAAAAGGATTGAAAAGTAACTATAGTTGCGATGCATGCAGGTATATCCTCTTGCCTAGCTTGTTTTCCTTTTGATTGATCTCTTCTTTGTACATCTTGCATCATGCATCCGTGCGTGGATTTCCTGCTCCCCATTGTTTGTTTGTTGGGTATGAATCGGACTTCTTTAACTTGCGCGCAAAGACAGAGAGATAGATGAATTTGATATCCAGAATCAAACTTCTTCTATAATCCAAGGACGTCGTGTACAATTGAAACTTCTGTTTACCTAAGGCTGCAGCACTCTATGTCTAACTTGGGGTCCATTGCATGTCAGTTGGCAAACCACCGACTCGGAATAAAGGCCTGTCAGAAAATAATAAAGTCTCTTCGCGAAGGAAAAACGATAGCGCACAACACTAGGTCTCCAGCTCTTTTAAAACGTACACGATATAACCGATATGAAATCTAATCTATGCGTTCGTTTTGCCTTTCTTGAACGAAAGATCGATTTCCGTCGTATATGCGTTTCTTTCTTTATTGTACTTTGTACAACTTTTAGATGGATATATATGTAGATTATCATTTCTTATAACTTGGTCCTAATGCTCAGATATCCTTTTTTTATTAACATGAGAATTTTTGAAAATATGTTATTAGTATAGTAATGATAGATAGATAGATCACAGATAGTTTTTGTCCAAATAGATATTATAGACAGATTTTTAAAACATCGGTCTGTGATAAGTTGGTCATCACAAATAATTTTATCTGTGATGTTGAGCAACACATCACGCACGGATTTTTAAAGTAAAACAGTCTGTGATATATAGACAATCACATACAGTTTTTGACCTAAACCGTTATGATTTCAATAGTTCTTGGCCCATAAAAGCCCACCACCTACTAAACCCTAACAACAGCCAAGCACCCCCACCCCTGCTCCCTTCCCTTACTCCCACCGCCTCAACCCTAACTTGCACCACCGATCCCAAATCGATCAACCGCCTCCTATCTTCTCCCCTTCTCTAGACCTGAGCGAGCTACCCTCATCCTCCCATGTGCTACCCCACTACCCCCTTGTCCTCCAGCTATCTTGGACCAAGCCATGCCAAGCCACGATGTGGTAGTGCTCGGATCCACGACGGAGTTGTTCACCTCCTCCAGCTACATGTTGTCGTCTGCCATCTGCGGCGTTGCTTAGGTCAATGGCACCCTCGCTGTCATGTGCCTCGTCATCGTCGTCATCTCCCTCGCCGCCGAGCGCCTCCAGATCCAGCTTAGGAGGCAGCACTCATCAAGTTCTGGCTCGCCCTCCTTCCCCTGCGACACAATGGCGGATGCAACCCCTCCGATGAGCGAGCCCTCCTCCATGATGGTGGTGGCATGGCAGCGTGCTTCCTCATGGCGTGAGCGTGGGTGATGCGGCAGGAGCCTTCCTCCATGATGGTGGTGGCAATGGCGGCATGCTTCCTCATGGCGTGGGTGATGCGGCAGGCGCCAGTTCTACAACAGGGGTTCCCGATGGCACAAGCGCTTGGCGGGCACATGAAAGTCCACTTGAAGGACCAAGAGAGGGCGTCAACACCAACGATGGTCGTTGCGGCGGCAAGAAGTGCGCCAACGATGCTCGTCGACGCGTTCATGGGGCATGATCAGGCTCATCCGGTGAGCGCCGACAAGAGCTAGCTGTTGTAGAATTATTTTTTTATATAATCAAATATTACATATGATTTTTTAGAACCCGTCTGAGGTATGTTTTCTCAGCTTGCACAAATGGGTCGAAATACCGTTTTAGATGACTTTTTTCACCTGTTTGAGATGAGTGTGTGTGTGTGTGTGTTTTTTACATTCCGAGAGCAATTCTCACTTTTTGAGTATAGTAATGATAAAAGTTTCATGAGATTTACCGCATGGATTCGTTACCACTTTTACTTACTTAGCGATGAAGGAGATGCTTAATTAGCATGGATAAAACATAAGTCTTGGTTCACACAGATTATCAACCGTAGGTGTAGTATAAGCGAATTTGGGGAATATATCCATCGAGACGGGTCAACAACCGTTCCGTTTTTTGTTTCATGTTTGGTAGGAGAAACCAGAAATACAGACGCTTGCTCCAGCTGTACCGTACCCATTTCCGAGTATGACGTGCAGAGACAAATTCTACTCGTAGACACCGCAATATGTCGTATTCGGATCGCTACCATGCACTGTATACTTATATATCTGACGATAGAGAAATTGAAAGAACGACATCTCATTTGCAAACTAGCGTAGTAGTTCATCGATCTCGGCCGTCGATTCTCCTATCGAATGGCTCGAAACCAAGCAACGGCTACCCGACAGTTTCACAGGTTGCTTTTAGGAATTGGAGCTCCAGCTGAGCTAGGAAGCCGGACCGGGGCCGGCCGGTCGCATGTACCCATCAGTCGTGCGCAGCATCAACCTGATGAATATGGCTAGCTAGCTAGCTGTATCTACTTAATGATGGTGTGTTACAGTAAGTAGCATCAATTAATATGCAGTACAGTCCTAAACCTAAACATTGACCAGGATATATCCAGGGTTTTGATGTTGCAGATAATAAGAGAGAGAGAGAGAGAGATCCATAGCTAGAAGAAACCTCTTGTTGACAACGACTGCTTCTTCATTAGTGAGGGCAAATTAAGAAAAAGGAAAACCTGAGAGCAACAAATTCAGGTCGTGCACTTAGAAATTGGCTGTAGTGTTTATAGTACTATTACCGTACTATTACTCATTCCTATCGATCGATGCGCTGCAGAAACAAGCTCGAACAAATGGTTCAGTTACGGAGTGGACGACCAATTAAGCATGCACTCTGGGACATCACAATTCATCATCAGCACTTCAGCAGATGGAGACCTGAGAAAAGCCCAAAGATGCAGCAAGAATTCAAAACTAGGGCTCATTTTCTGGTCCCCGAGCTGAGCGATCGATCGAGCTCCATATATGTGTTTGCACTTGCATTTGCATGTGCAGATCCAGCATCTGGTCTGGTTCAGATTTCAGACATAAGAGAGGAGGGCAACCAATGGAGTCAATCTCCATCAGCAGCTGCAACAAGCCACTGTTCTAGTAGTACAAGGATATATGGATCAGTGAACGGACGGTACGGATCACCCCGCCATTAACGCCTTCAATGCCTGCACCTGCATCATGCATGCGTCCTTGTAACTTATAAGCATGGTGGGTGTCAATTCTCAACAAAGAAGAGCTAGGCCGGTTAATCAAGCTGCTGTTTCTTGGTCCCTGATGACATGGCTCGTCTGAGATCAATCCATCGATTGGACTATTGGAGTACGGGAATGCTAGTACTACCAAGCAAGTTTAGCGGCATTAAAGCTTCTCCAGCTTTAAATTTATAGTCTTGCTCTGAATTGGTTCATTTCGTTTTGCTGGCTAGCTAGCTAGGAGGAGAAGTGGTTTTCATAGGGGACCTTAGCACACTACTACAGATAGCATTTAACGGGACACCCCTTGTACAGACGGCAACCGGGAGACGTCTGTACAATACTTATCACAGACAGTTCCCAACACCAACCGTCTGTACAAATGATAATCAAGAATGGCGAACAAGCGGGACGGCACAATACAGACAGTTCGCACGCGGAACCGTCTGTACAAATAATACAGACGGTTTCCAACTGCAGCCGTCTACACTAGGTACCACAGTGCAGACGGCTCTCAACAAGGACCGTCTGCACTAATGCCACAGACGGTCCCAGTTGGGAGCCGTCTGCACTAACCCATACAGTACAGACGGTCCCAGTTGGGAGCCGTCTGTACTAATCCATATAGTACAGACGGCTCCCAAACGGTACCGTCTGTACTAATTCCACAAACGGTCCCAGTTGGGAGCCGTCTGCACTAACCCATACAGTACAGACGGTCCCAGTTGGGAGCCGTCTGTGTTATTTGTACAGACGGTTCCCTACTTGGAGCCGTCTGTACTAAAGCTCACTCCCTCACTCCCACTCCCAGCCGAGCTTCGTGTCCTCTAAAACCTCGAGCCGCCCGCAAGCGCCGCCGCCGACCGGAGCTCGTGCCGCCTACCGCCGACCTCCCCAAGCCGCCGCCGCCACCCGCCGACGCTCTCCCACCGCCGCCGCCGCCGCCAGGCCAGCCCCCGAAGCTTCCCCTCCTCGCCGCCTCCCTCGCCGCCGCCTCCCGGTAAGCCGCCGCACTCCGTCCTCCCTCCTCCGTCCGCCGCCGCTTCCCGCGCCACCGCCGCTTGCCGCCGCGGTTGATCGAGCTCGGCCGGCGTCCCGGCCGATCGACCGCCGGCCCTCAGGACAAAAAAAAATAAAAATAAAAATATGACCAGTGGGACCCACCTGTCAGGGCCTACTATTTTTGAATTTATTTATTTATTATTTTTAATGAGGAAAAGATCAAAAAGAGTATTTAAATATTTAAATCTTATAAAAATCATAGAAAATTCATTATTAGTCAGAAAAATGCAAATAATATATCAAAATGTTCAGAAAAATAAGATCTATGCAATTATGTCATTTTCATTCGTGTTTGCATTGTAGAAAAAATAAAATTGACTAAAAACTCAAATTAGGATTTCCGAAACCGCCGGAGAAATTAGCGTCCAGACTCCGATTAAATTGATTACATTTGCATTAGTCTTTATTTTATGTCCTCTATTCCATGACATGCATTTCATCTCATGCCGATGTTCCGCATTTTGATATTTACGTTTATACCCTTAAACCCTTAAATTGCAGTACGATTTCTACATAAGCTCCTTTTTTTCGATGAGAAGCTAGGTGGCTTTCTTTTATTAGGTCAATTTAACACTAATTTCCTTGTTGTGCAGCGCGTGTAGCCAGATGGATCGGGTGTAGATGTACGGTTCTCGTACGAACCAAGCGTACCTTGATGGTGTGACGAATTTTCTTAGAGTCGCCGAGGAGGATAGGTTGAAGAAGGGTGTTGAATTTACATATTATCCTTGTTGCGATTGTAGAAATGAGAGATCATTTCTCGGACACAACTCATCTCTACAGATCCAAGCGCACTTGATTATTAGGGGCTTCAAACCGGACTACACGTGTTGGACCAAACATGGTGAAGAGCAGAACATGTTACACGAAGACGTTGGCACCGTCGAAGAACCCGAAGTCAATGAAAGGAGAGAAGATGACGACGAAGTAGGTGCAGATGATGATTGTGGCCGCCATGAGGAAGTAGGTGCAGACGATGATTGTGGTGGCGCAGAGGACGATGATAGGTTGGATCAGATGCTGCGCGATGCTGACGTGAACTTTAATACTGAGAGAGACCTAAACAAGTTCATGTACTTGATTGAGGACTCAGAAAAACCTTTGTTTCCGGGTTGCAAGCCGAAATACACAAAGCTGTCGTCCGTGCTCGAGCTGCTTAAATTGAAAGCAAGCTATGGTTGGTCAGACAAGAGTTTCACGGCGCTCCTAGGTCTCCTCTCGGAGATGCTTTCGGATGGTAACGAGCTGCCCAAAGACACATACCGAGCAAAGCAGGTGGTTTGTCCACTAGGGATGGAGGTAGAAAGGATACATGCATGTCCGAACGACTGTATCTTGTACCGGAATAAATTATCGAACTCGCGTTCATGTCCAGTGTGCAAAGCATCTCGTTACAAGCGTAAGAGCCAACCAGACGACGGCGAGTCTTTCATTGAGCCGAAGAAAGGAGTTCCCGCTAAGGTGGTGTGGTATCTGCCCGTAATTCCGCGTCTGAAGCGTCTGTTCGCGAACCCAAAAGATGCCAAATTGTTGTGCTGGCACTCGGAGGACCGTAAGAAAGATGGAAAGCTAAGACACCCTGCCGATTCCGCGTAGTGGAGAAATATCGACATGATCTTCGAACACTTCGGTGCGGAGCCGAGGAATATAAGGTTCGCGTTGAGCACGGACGGAATGAATCCTTTCGGCAACATGAGCAGCCGGCACAGCACTTGGCCAGTTGCTCTTAGTATGTACAACCTACCACCTTGGCTGTGTATGAAGCGGAAGTACATCATGATGTCACTGCTTATCCAAGGGCCGAAGCAACCCGGGAATGATATTGACGTCTACCTAAGACCTTTGGTGGAAGATCTGAATACACTGTGGAATGAAGGGGTACAGGTATGGGATGCCATAAAATTGTACATATGAAAATATGAATTTATAAAAAAAAAGTTCAACTCGTTTGGAGTTCATATGAAGTTTTCTATGAATTTTACAAGTTTAAGGCATTTTTTGCATTCTATGTCCTTTTCCCAATGAATCAATAATATAAAACCTTATTTTACTCCACATCTTTTAAGCCAAACAGAATGACATGTGGGCCCAAATAATAGTGCAGACGGTCGGCTCAGTACAACCAGCAGTCTGTACTGTTAGGGTGGCGTCCCGCCTGCAACATCAGTACAGACATTTCGGTAATAAGGGCCGTCTGGACTATTAGGACAGGTGTCCCGCCTGCATTACTAGTCTAGACGGTTCTATGAAGGAAAGCGTCCGCACTAATGGTAGTGCAGACGGTTCTATAGTACGTGCCGTCTGGACTATTAAGCCAGGGGTCCCGCTGCATTATTAGTGTGGACGGTTCTAAGAATGAAAGCGTCTGCACTAATGGTAGTACAGACTGCTCCATATTAAGAACCGTCTGCACTAATGTAGCAGGGTCCCACCTACAATATTAGTACAGACGGCTCCGTACTGAGAACAGTCTGTATTAATAGTAGTGCTGACGGATCTTGGTATAGAACCGTCTGCACTATTAGTCCTGACGGTTCTGTTTTCCGGACCGTCTGGAATATCTTCTCTAATAAATCCCTTCTTTCCAAAGCCGCGCTCCAGTTTCAATTTTCGCTAACCCTAGCCTATCGCGCCCGAAGCCCTCTGCCCCGACGACGCCGCCGCCGCCGCCCCGACACCATCCCTCTGTCCCGACGCCGCCGCCGCCCGGAGCCCTCGGCCCGACGCCGCCGCCTCCCGACGCCATCCCTCTGCCCCGACGCCGCCGCCGCTCGAAGCCCTCGGCCCGACGCCGCCGCCGCCCTGAAGACCGCTGCCCGACGCCACCGCCGCCCCGAATCCCTCTGCCCCGACGCCGCCGCCGCCCCGACGCCGCCGCCGCCCCAAAGCCCTCTGCATGTAGGGTTACCTTTTGCATATATCAATGTTTGGGAATTAATCCATGTTTGTTCAAACTTTGTGGTTGCTTGCTCTGCAATTTGCACGTGGACTGTTATATGTGGACTATTGGAGTTAGAACTTTGTGGTTGCTTACTACACTGGAGTTAGAAGTATATTGGTTGCATACATTTGTCATATATATGTCCTGTTATGACTAGACCCTCGACTATGACTATAATTTTCTTGTTGTATTGCTGAAATTTTACTTGGTGTATTACTTAATATGATTATAGTCACTAGATTCAATTCATTGACTGCTGCATTTTATGACAAACAATGTTCAATGTCTTAACGAGTAATTACCAGGTTAAACGAGTTACTCGAGTAATTAGCGAGTCGAGTCGAGGGCAAGGCGTGGAAGACCTTCAAGAGCGAGCTCTACAACACGCACGTGAAGAACGATCTTATGCCCTACAGGCAGGACCCAAAGACTTACGGGTACTTGGAGGATCAATGGGCAGAATTTGTGGAGAGGTGCACGTCGGAGGAATTTGTGCAGCGGAGTCAGGCAAACAGGGCCCGCCAGGCATGCAACGTTCACCCCCACAGGCTCGAAAGCGGTGGGTACGCGCGCAAAGAGTTGGAATGGAGAACAGAGGACGAGCGGGCGTCTCAGGAGAGTCGCGCCACACCGTTCTCCCAGATCCCAGAGAGGCGGGCCCGGAACTGGTATCGCGCGAGGGCCAACATCTCGGCTGATGGCACCGTCGCCTTCAACAAGCCCGAAACCGTCCAGGTGGCTGAAAACATCCTGCGACTGTCAGAACAATCCGCCCAAGGAACTTTCCAAGTAGCCAGGGAAAAGGACATACTAACCTCGGCTCTGGGAAACAAAGAGCACCCGGGTCGAACGCGTGGCGTGGGGGTGACGGTTCCATGGAAGATGGGATTCCTCGACGATGCGGGTTCGTACAGGAGTCGGAGAGAACAAAAGCAGAGCGCGAGGCAGCTGAGCGTGAACGGATGAAAAAAGAGCTGATGGAAGAAATATATGCAGGCCTGGAACAGAGGATCGACGCAAGGGTCGAAGAACGGGTACGGCAGATAAGGCAGGAGGATGCAGCCGCCGCGGCCGAACGCAGCCCCGCAGGCTCATCCCCACATGCTCGGCGCAGGAGTAGTTGCGCATCCGTGGAAGACGTCCACGAACAAGCCGCTCATGAGCTCGTTCTGGATGACGACCGCGCCGACAACTTTCATGTCGAGCCGATTCCTCCTGAAGACGACATCAGCGAAAGATTCCCTGTCGATGATATAGCGGTGGTAACTAGCTGCAAGCTCCTCGTGCCCAGCTGTTTTGGCCCCACTGACATGCTTGAGGCTGGCACGGGGTTAGCATTTCCATATATTGCAGACATGAGGGTGCACGGAGTTCCGTTAGCGGCAGGTAATGCTAAGGTGGCAGTGGACATGGTGCATGCGAATTGCTCCTCCTTCACACTTCCTGTACCGCCGGAGGATGACGTCAGGACACTGGGGCAGGCCGTCAACACGTTCATCCAGTGGCCGAAGAAGTACATTTCCCTGGTTGCCCCTCCACCTCCTGCACGGCCACTGTCTCCGGTACGTTACGGTCCAGATTTCTCAATCCGTGCTCCTCCACCGAAGGTGAAATCTGCTTCGGCACAATCCAAGCAATCTAGCAGATCTAACCAGCAGACTGCCAAAACGACTCCTCAAGCTCAGCGTAGGGCCACCAGAAATAGCACGAAGTCGGCCAAGGGCAAAGAGGTAGACGAAGAACCCGAGATAAGAGTCTACACGGAAAGGCAGCCGCTAGTGACACGGGCGGCGTTAGAATGACTTGGTTGGGGTAGCTCAGATTGTGCACGATTTTTACATGAAGAGGTCCAATGAGGAGACAGCGCTTCCTCAAAATATCAGCGCCACGTACAAGCGGCAACATTTCCTCCATCCAGGTGGAACCTTTACCATCGATTTCTTGGATTTAGCCGACCTCTACCATCATGACGCCCTCGATGTCAGCCTATTAAGATGCTGGACACTGTAAGTGTTCTTAATCACTGTTTAAGCTAAATGAATTGCCTAACTTATTGATACGCTCTTTCAATGACATTACTTTTATGTGTAGACATATGATTCAAGAGGCTAGGACAGAAAATCCTAATATCGGATTCCTCGATCCACAAGTGGTCATATGCACAATGGTCCAATTCCAGCCGAACGAGGTCGAGGAATACATTTCGGACGTCATGCTCCTTCTCTCTACTAAGCGCGTCATTCTTCTACCGTACAACTATGGATTCCACTGGATGCTCATCTGCCTCGAGCCACAACATCTACATGCCACGTACTTCGACTCTAGGGACTACCCACTAGAGAACTACGCAGATTTGACGACGGTGCTCAACGGGGCGTTCAAGAAGTATGTTGCCAAGGGGGGCTTGTGAAAACAACACACACCGAACCGACCCACCGATTTCATTTCCCGGTAATAATTCCTCCCTCGCCCAAGAATAATCACCTCGCACGTTCTAATATGTATTCGGTAAAACTAAATTACCCTGCAAGTAACCATGATTTCTACAGTGCCACAAGCAGCCGCCGGGCAACAATCTCTGTGGATACTATGTCGCGACATACATGACACAGATCGTTCGCTCTAGTCCGGTAGATGTGGCGGTTAGTGTCATTACACTATGTAGTTCCATTTTTTATCGTTCGGACGTCGTGCCTAACCTAGCTATTTAATTTCCTTCTGCAGAGTTTTAGGTTCCCTACAGATGAGCTCGACACTGAGGGCGTCCGGTTTATTCAAAAACAGTTAATAGCTTTCATACTTAGAGAGGTGTTGAAGGAAACCAGATAATTCCATTGTCCTGAAAATGTTCCTCCTCAATGACTTGAGAGTTTTTTCCCTAATAATGCATGTGAATGACTTTGTGGTTGAGATTGACGTTTAATGTTTGTTTCTGAATGCTATGTCTAAGATCAATGAGTACATTGTGTGTCTGTGCATGCTATGCCTGCCATTATGTCACTTTGTTTCTAGTGTTTTCACTGCCGCGCCAGGACCGCGGCCGCACCGGGCATCGTTACCCTGCCGCACGGCTGCTGCGACAGCAGAAACGGTAGTTTCCGCTGCCGCGGCAGCAACGTCGCCTTGCCGCACGGCTGTCGTGGCAGCAGGTGGCAACACCGTCGCCTTGCCGCACTGCTGCCGCGGCAGCGGAATCAGCCATTTCCGCTGTCGCGGCAGCAGGTGGCAGCAACGACGCCTTGCCGTGGCAGCAGGCGGTAGCACCGTCGCACTGCCGCACTGCTGCCGCGGCAGCGAAATCAGCCATTTCCGCTGCCACGGCAGTAGGTGGCAGCAACGCTGCCTTGCCGCACGGCTGCCGCGGCAGCCGAAACGTATGTTTCTGCTGCCATGGCAGCAGGCGGCAACACCGTCTGTACAACCGCACTGTTACGGCGACAGCAGAAACGGTTGTTTCCGCTGCCGCGGCAGCATTGTTTTCCGGCCACAGCATTTGTACAGACGGTTCCAGGGGTAGAACCGTCTGTACAAATTGTTTGTACAGACGGTTCTGGGTATGGAACCGTCTGTACAAATGCTTTTGAGGTACTGTTCAGTGCATTTCGGCAGACGGTTTTGCGGATGGAACCGTCTGTACAAATGCTTTTGAGGTACTGTTCAGTGCGTTTGGGCAGACGGTTCGTGTGTGGATCCGTCTGTACTAATTATTTGTACAGACGGTTCAATAACCGTCTGCACAAAAATGATTTGTCCTGACTGTTTCGTCCAGACGGTTCGAAAAAACCGTCCCGCCCGGTGTTTCCGAACCGTCTGGACAAATCGATTCTGTAGTAGTGGCAGAAGCATGCATGAATGTCAAGGAAAATTCAAGTGCTCATACTTGGCTGACACTACATACCTCGCAACCCATCTTCTAACTGTGCATGGTTCAAGCAGGCCCTTCCTTTTTTGGGGGGGTTACTTTACATTTTTCTAGGAGCTAGGCTGCACCTCCTTTATAACCTCCACCATCTCTTTTCAATAAAATCCAGGTGGGGGGTTTCTCCCTCCCGTTTTCCCTCAAAAAAGACAATGTCAAGGAAAATTGGAGGAGATGAGCCAAGCGGGGCAGCCTGGAAGAGGTCCATGGTTTAGGACTTTGTAGCCATCCCTCTATTGATTAATCATTATGCACATATGTACAATTATGTATTAGCAAAACTTTATGTTGACTATGGAAGTGTGCTCTCTTGGCCGGCGAATCTGTTTGTATCATTTTCATTGGGTCAATCTACAAAGTTTTATGTGCATTGAAGGTCAAAGTTTGAGATGACCACACACATACCACGTCGACATACATTTGTAACATACCCCAGCGAGAAGTAATTTCTTTTAGGAGAGGGTGAGCAAGTAAGTATACGGTGCTCATTTGAAGGACATGAACATATCGCCAAGTTACCAGCTTAATCTCTCAGCTGAATGATCACAACTACAGTACCTGTAACTCAAAACAATTAAGGAATGACCATTGAGTGTTTAGGACAAGCTGGTCATTTAGCTAATCGTCACTGGTAATTGAAAGTTCAGGCATGCATAACTGCAGTCGCTATGGTTAGATGGTTACGAAGTGATTGAAATGATTGTACTCGCGAATAAGATTATTATAACTTCTTAACTGAAATGATAGAAATGGTTAGGCCGTGTGGACAGTTGATATGTTCTGTGTCGACACGGGATATAGTGACTAAACACACACACACACATGTTCAGATGCTCTGTGTTGACACGGCGCTCTCAACATACTACAAAGCACATGCAAATAGTTTGGCACTTGTCCTCATATGTTTATTTACATACCAAATTTTTTACTGATCAGCAGTATATGCGTTAATTCCACATCTTTAGGTTCATTATTTCTCTCACCTTGTTACTATTAAACACAATACGACGCACATGGTTATTAATGCCTGAAATAGAAATGGTTAGGCCGTGTGGACAGTTGATATATGTTCTGTGTCGACACGGGATATAGTGACTAAACACACACTCACACACGTTCAGATGCTCTGTGTTGACACGGCGCTTTCAACATACTACAAAGCACATGCAAATAGTTTGGCAGTACTTGTCCTCATATGTTTATTTAGATACCAAATTTTTTGCTGATCAGCAGTATATGTGTTAATTCCACATCTCTAGGTTCATTATTTCTCTCACCTTGTTACTATTAAATACGATATGACGCGCATGGTTATTAATGCCTGAAAACCACTAATGACCATATATAGTTTACATTATTGAATAAACTGGTACAATACTTACAGTGATCATATCCCAACGATTCAAGGGATTAGGTGTAATTTCACAAGCACGCTTGGATGAAGTTAGCTTAAAAGCTAGATATACTACTTCCCTCGTTCGGAAATATAAGTCACAGACGTTTTCTAAATTTTACTTTTGAGGAGGATCCATAAAAAAAATGTATGCCTTATATGTCTAAGAGGAGGATCCATAAATCTAACTGCAATCCAATTAGCTAGGGATTGTGTTTTGCCTTAATTGGCCTTGCGATTGTGATTAAGGTAGCTTAGTCACAACATAAAAAAAATGTATGCCTTATATGTCTAAGAGGAGGATCCATAAATCTAACTGCAATCCAATTAGCTAGGGATTGTGTTTTGCCTTAATTGGCCTTGCGATTGTGATTAAGGTAGCTTATGAAGCTTATAATAACTCAACACTCTAGTAAACAGGAGTAGTAATTCATCACATATAAGAGCAACAGTATGTTCGGGATAAAGAGACATAGTAACTAATTAACATATGCACACCTATGATCATAAACACAAGTATGCAATCTCCAAAAAAAATCTTCAAAGAGAACGACATAACTATGCTATAGTCGTTTGGTCCTAATTATGTTGTTATTTGTAACAAAGCCCAATTAGTGGGCTTAAGATAAAGTAAAGCCTAAAGTTTCAGTAGAAAAGCATTCAATCGTCGCGCCATGTGGGAGGGGAGGAGCAAGCTCCCACCTTAAGTGGAGCAAAGGAGGCAACACCTACAGTGCTATTAGGTGGGTTGGCCTACCTATCTTTTCTAATCTTTCATTTCTATAAAATCTAAAAATAGGATAATATTATTTGTAAATAACGTTTAATAAAAAAACTATTTCAAATAGTTTTAACAAGAAATTTAGAAATTATTTCATGTAATTTTTTATATATGTTCCATCGCCCATAAAAAATGTTCATGTATATTAAATAAGATATTCATGCAACTCATGAATCCAATAAATCACAAAATTGTTCCCTATGAAAAATCATTTTTTAAAGTATGTTCTATTGTTTATGAAAAATTCCTATATATTTTACAAAAATGTTTACCAAACTCATGAAAATTGTGTCGAACCCCAGAATCCATAACAGAGAGTCTTAAGTGAAACCACCCGCTAAGTCGGAACGTCAACCCCGACCTCAACCCCTGGGAATCAATCCCAAGAGGAGTGGAGTGATATGGCTCCGAATAGCCCGAGACGTCAACCCCGAACTTTCTCCGGCAAACTAATGCACAGATCAAGTAGGGTGATATGGTCTCCTCACTCTTTTCTTACTGAGCCGGAACGTCAATCCCAAACTCGTCCCGGCAAATTAATGCTCGACTGGAGTAGGATGATATAGTTCCCAACCTCTCAGTAGCAGAGTCACTTCACAGGGATGATTAGACCTAATAACTCTATGATATAAACTCTAAAATTCTACCCACAACATGTGCTTCATCAACATACACACATGGCACATGAGCAGGCGAAAACAACTAGATTTCACAGCAGTAACTCTACGACTGAAACTGCAATATTATAATTTCTTGAAGCTTAACAAATTATATCCATGAAAGGGATCCGAAGATCCAACTACACAGCGGAAGAATAATTAAGGCTGCGAAGCCGAAATGGTAAGGCCAAAAGTGGCAGCAGAACAAACCGAGCTGCCAAACCCCGGGGGCAGGATCACTGCCTGGGATTTCCAGCGACTAGTCGTTGTGGAGGGTGAGTACAAAATTGTACTCAGCAAGACTTACAGTGCGGAAATTAGTAATAGACGTGCCAAGTATCAATAAAGGGGTAATTGTGGACTATTTTGCAGAAAGTAAATTTTACGTTTGTCAATAGAAGTAAGTAGATGAAAAACCGACTACCAGAGTACTTTCAAAAGGAGACGAGTCGAACACTTCGCGAGCATTCCTTACTGCAGATCACCACACCTGAAACGATTCTTCCTCGACCACCCTGGGAGGAAGCAATCGCTAACACCACACCTTAAAGTTGGCAAGTTTTAGAGTATTGTTGTAGTTGTCTAATTCGATGCAAAATCTTACCAAGCTGTCCATAACCGTGGACACGGCTGTTCAAACAGTTTAAACCCTGCAGGGGTGTACATCTTTACCTACACGCATCGATCGACTCCTAATGCCACCGGGATAACACACTTCACGAGGTGTGCTGGCGGAGGTGATCGAACACGACCGTTACAATGCTGTCGACCTAGGTATGAGCCACCCGTACGGGCTAGTCCATGTGCACTAGTCCGGCCGTAACCGCGACACGGTCCCATACATTGTGAATCGAGGTACATCCCCGGTCTCCCAAACCGTGTGTCCACCCCACCCTTATATTGAGATGCCACACCACATTCCTTTTTCACGCACACGGCAAATGGAAACGGTGAACTAATGCAGCTCATACACTAAGTCTAGACAAATTATTTAGTCGTGGATGGCCCCATAATCCACCCGTGTAGAAGTACGCGAATCTTGGTTCGAAGGGACACCGGTAACCGGTCCTTGTGGGAAGACGAGACAACCCACCATGCTCCCAGTCATGACCTCTCGTCTAAACCCAGATATGATTAAGCAAGTTCATTAGTTAATTCCCGGTGAACACCCACCTACCACGTAACCCATCCACAGTGTTGATTTATCTGCTATCCCAGGAATTACGACTTCTACATGTCTAAGCATGTCTAAGCATTAATAACATAGTAGCATTAGAGCAGTGGACACTATACTACGCTAGATAGGTTGGGTTGGTGGTGGAGCTGATTGAGCGACAAAGTAAGTTTTATTCATCAGACTAGGGTTCTGTTTAGCGAAAAAATAGGATTTGAACGCATGTGATAATGAATTTAAAAATAACTAATATTTTGCAAATAATAGGAGTTTACAATGTGACCAAAGGGGCTGCTTGCCTTGTTGCTCTGCAACTGAAACCCTGCTTGTGACCGATACTATCTCCTTCGGGACTTTCCGGCTCTATCGGAGAAGAACGAAAACACCGGAAAAGAAAGGGCATAACTGTAAATATTAAAATGCTGAACATCGGCATGAGATGAAATGTATGCCATGATGTAGAGAGTGCAAAATAAAGACTAATGCAAGTGGAATCAATTTAATCGGAGTCCGGACGCATAAAATATCACGATCCGAAAATTCTCCGGCTAATCGGGGAACCTTAATTTGAGTTTTTAGCAATTTGTGTTTTTCCTAGCATGCAAACATGTATGAATATGACATATTTGAATAGCTCTCATTTTTCTGAACATTTTGATATATTATTTGCATTTTTTCGATTAAGAATGGATTTTCTACGAATTTTCTAAGGTTCAATTCATTTTAAATCCTTTGTTGTATTTTTCTCAGCAAAAATAACATTTAATTTAATTCAAATAATCAAATAGGCTGACATACTGGTCAGTTCTAGTCAAAATTGACTTAGGTCAATGACAGTGGGGCCCACTGGTCATATAAATCTATTTCTTTTTAATCTTTTCTTTATTCTGACCCGTGGGACCCATATGTCATGGGGACAGATTTATTACACTCATTTAGTGCACTGTTGAACACTAATGACTGTCATTAATTTGTCAGTTAACATTAATTACTGATGATTAGGATTAATTACAGAGATTAACTCGGTGGTTAGCATTAATGGAGCTCATTAATTGTGTCTCAACCGTTAATCAGTTGGCATTAAGTATACTTAGTCATTATGGTACTCATAATTATGTCTGAACCGGCATTTAAAAGGGGTTAGGGCTCTAATTATAACCGATCGGGACTGCGGCCTCTCGGGCTTAGTCCGACGGTGGCGAGGCCGACGCCGGCCGGCGGCGAGGCCAGGGAGAGGGGAGGCGACGTCGGCGGCTTACCGGAGGGGAGCAGTGCGGTGGAGAGCAGCGCCGACTCGGAAGCGGATGGGGTGGTGGCGGGACCGAGCGGCGTGGGGAGGTGATGGGGACGGCGGCGAGGCGGAGAGCTCGTGCGGCGGACACCCGAGGGGAAGGCGGAAGGCCGGCGGTGGCAAGGCGTGGACAGAAGGCTCAAGGCGGCAAGGTAGCGGCGGTGCTTCCGAGAAGGTGGCCGGAGAGGGACCCGGGTGGAGCTCCGACGGTAGCTCAGTCCAGCGCAACACCGAAGCGGGCAAAGGCTTCGGTCGGTGCTCCGGTACTGGGGGGGAAAGGAAGGGAAGGGAGGCGGCGGTGCGAGGCTTGGCGCGGGGAGGCGAGGTCGGCTGGGGTGGCGACGGAGCTGCGACGAGGTGATGCGGTGGCTCCGGCGGCTGAGCAAGCTCGCGCGGCGAGGGGACTGGGCGAGGGACCGGGGCAAGCGGCAGCAAGGCGAGCGGGGCGACGATTGGCTTGAGTTCGGCGGCTCTGGACCGGGGCAACGGAGAGGCGGGGAGCGGGGCCGACGGTGGGGCCCGGGCTGAGGCAGCGCGGCAAGACGGAGCCGAGGTGCTCGACGGGGAGGAAGCCCGGCGGTGGCGAGACGGCGATGCTGGGAAGCTCAGGGAGCGGGGCACCGAGACGAAACGGCGGTGGAGCTGGGCGGCGAGCTCGGGAGAGATGAGCGAGGGAGCTCGGGATGGCGAGGTGGCACGGCAATCAGGCGGTGGAGCGGCGGAGGGTCTCGGGAGGCTTGGACGGCGAGGAACCGAGAGGCGAGGGTGGCCAGAACGGCGGGGCTAGCTCGGCAAGAGAAGCTGCGGCGAGGTGGAGCTTGGCCGGGTGGTGAGCAAGCAAGGAAGGGAGAGAGAAATGGGGGGGGGAGCGGTCGGCCGAGGAGGGGTGCTTAGGATAGGGGTCGGCGGGGAAGTCCAAGCAGGAGGTGGCGCGGCGCTGCCGAGCGCTTGCCACGCAAGCTGCTCGGTGGCAGCCACAGCGGCGGCGGCGGAATGGGGCGAGTGGAGCGGCCGAGAGAAGAAGAACAGGGGGCGGCCAGGCGGGCTGTGCAGGAGAGAAGGTGGGAAACGGGCGAAGCCGAAGCGGGCCGGGGAGAAAGAAAGTGGGCCGGGGAGAGCTGGCCCGTTCGGAAGAGAAGAGAGGAAAAATGGGCCAAGAAATGGCCCATTCCGGCTGGAATAGGTTTTGTTTTATTCTTTGCTTTTTCTTTTCTGTTTTTGAATTTGTGGGTTTGTAATTCAAATCAGTTTTAGAGCCCCGGTTCAGTGATTCAAATTTAAACAAAAGTTTTGGGATTCTTCCCTCTGGTTTGGTTTGATTTTCTAGTTTGGGTGATTAGTTAAACCCTAAAACGAATTTAAATCCTATTTTCAAGCTTTTAGAACCATTTCAAAGTTTCTCTCAAAATTAACATCAAATTTCAAAGCATTCTTACAATGTTTTGTTCTATTTCAATAAGTTTTCAAAACCAACTCAACATTCTCTCTTAAATCTTCAAGCTCTACTTCTAACTAGAGCTCCAATTCAAAGTTCAATTCAATTGTTGATTTCCCTTTCAACACAACCTCTTGGACTTATAATTATTTCAAATATATGGTTTTATAGCTCGGTCAATAAGTTGAATTCGTGAGATATTCCTCGAGACCCATTATTCCAAGACTTTGCAAAATCAATTAAGTTTTGAGGTGTTATCCATGTTATCGAGTTAGGGTTTGTTTAAGGCTTTTCATAAAAATTCAAAATCTTACTCAATTTCAAGTTTCAATGCAATGCATGTCATGAAATGATGCACACAATTAGCGGCTTAAGAACGGGGATGTTACAAATTGTTCCATATTTCATAGATTAAATGATAGACTTACTTGTGTTCAACTATTACCTAAACACTTTTACAAAAGAGGCACCGAAAAAATATCTACTGAAAAAAATGAAAAGCATGCTTAATGGGCCGGAAAACATGCATAATAGGCCAACCCAGATGGGAGAGGGACATGGGGTGGTTGCTTAGCAGCCCCGGTGGGCTCAGCGTGGGCCTGACGGTCTCAACAAAGAAATATCTATTGGAAAAAGGAAAAACATTGTTTGGAAGGTGGGGAAATAATCCACTATGGGAACTAATCCCCTAGTGGATTTGGTTGATCCCCCTCCCTCCATCCAATCCTCTAGTGGAACTAATCCCTTTCCAATCTAGCCCCCTCACATCATTGTAGTTTTGTTTGGGTATTCGGGAGTTTGCTTGGATTGATAGGGAAAGTGATCACAAATGGCGCTTAATAAACGCTAATTCAAACAACACCAAGGCCATTCAAACAACGCTAACGAAAACTGAGGCTAGCTCATAGTAAACATATAATTTTCACATCATCGTGTTAGTTTCAGCATTTTGAGTGTGCGGCTAATCTGAAGAACAAAATTCAATTATCATAAAACTAATCTGAAGAACAACCGGATCTATTCATACAAATGTATTAGATAACCTCATGTATCTGATGCATTAGTTTCATAAGAAATGGAAACTAAGATGGATCCAAATCTGAAATAAATGGAAAATGCAGGGACTCTTGACAATGTAAAGTGCCTGTGTTTTGCTGCACGACGCTTCAACATTTCCAGCTTGGAAAGACACCTGTACAAGAGAGATGCAGCATTGTTAATATAAATCTTCAAAGCACACTACTAAACCAGAAAATAATATTAACCAAATTTAGACAGTAGAACCTTGAAAGCAAGACATCGTACATGTGTTTAGGATCTTACAACATACACTAAGTTTTCTTTTTGGATGACACATACACTCGATTTTCTCAATGAATACTCCATCATGTCACAAAGTGACACTTCATTCAGTCCAAAATGGATGTCATTTTCAAAGGTGCATGGTATCAGAAGTCAGAACAGATATGTGAAAATTATTTTTATTGATCAATCTAGTCATGTCATTTTGATCTTGTGACCAATATACAAATTATTGAACAACTACTGCTAGTGAACAAAGTTGAAGAAACTAACTGCACACAAACCATAGCAACATCTGGTGGTGTTATGACCCGAGGATTGGGACGTTGGAACCAGAAAATAATGTTTGACTTTTTAGTGGCTAAGTCGACAGTCAACAAAGATTTGATAAACCATACATTTTTAAACATCATTACTAGTAACATTAGAGAAAAATAGCATACTAAGCATTAAAGGAACATACAAATTGCCACCCAGGAATTTCTGTTGGATTCTCGCAAAAAAAAAGGAATTTCTGTTGGAGCCAGCACAGGTGTGATTCCTGGTCATTTCTATCCTCAAAACTCCTTTACTGCTACTCCTATTCTAGATTGCTAGTACTATATACAATACTAGTTAATCCTGTAAACCAGAAGTAGCCCTTGAATAACTGCATTTTCTGCTCGTAAGTATGTGGTCTGCAAGCCAAAAAATGATTAAGGAACAATTGCAAAAAATGATGCAGTAGCATCAAAATAAAAAATTTATTTCACACAAACCTATGTAGTACAAGAAAAACAAAAGGAGTTAGCATCAAAATGAAAAATTATTTCACACAAACCTATGTAGTACAAGAAACACAAAAGGAGTTATGATCTAACATTTCTCTAATATATAAAAAATGAAAGAAATAACCTGTGGCTAGCCATATTTGGCTGAAACAGTCACTGTGTATTTTATTCCCATGGAAAAGCTTATATTGAAGCCGTGGCTAGTGAGACTAGGTGGAATCTTGAACAGTCAGATTTTGGAAATTTGACAAGATGGGCTAGGTATTTCTTTTGGAGCCAGCACAGGTGTGATTCCTGGTCATTTCTATCCTCAGATTACTTTACTGCTCCTATTCTAGATTGCTAGTATTATATACAATACTAGTTGATCCTGTAACCAGAAGTAGCCCTTGAATAACTGCATTTTCTGCTCCTAAGTACCTAGTCGCTTGCAATGGTAAGGTTGTTGAAATTTTTTGACATGCCCGTCTTTATTTTATTGTCAATAAGTCGCAATGGTAAGGTTGTGGTTAAAACTTAAGCACACGTAGAGCTATGATCCAGTAATGTTTGCAAAAATATTGAAGTTACCAGCTTATAACATAAGTTCAAGGCAGACCTTCAGAATTATAAGTCTTGTTTTAGAGATTGCCATTACCTTGCAAGTTGCAGCTTTGTACTTCTCTATAAAAACTCCAAGTAGATTTCTAATGCTTGTGATTTTGTGAAGTAAGCATTGATTTGACTATTGTTCATATCATAAATTACTGTAGCTTCAGTTGCCAACTCGCCTTGGCTCATAAATTGTTGTTGGAACTTCTAAATAATGTTCTCTAATTGTTTCATTCCAACCTAAAGGCCTTTGATATTTTGTTTATCTACTTGTTTGGTGATAAATCAGTAATAGTGCACATGAATAACTGCTCTTTACTCTTCATGATTTTGCGCTATGGAGGCTGCTAGTAAAAAAGAAATCACTACCAGCTAGCAACTAGTTGTATTTAGTAGAAGATATATGCACTGCTCATCAACCTTGCAAGCCAGAACATCCATAACTTTAGCATTGAACCTGATTGAGGCTCTCCTCCATGCACCATTGTTTTGGTGACTTTCAATGACTTGAAGTCCGCTCTGTATACTGGCAGCGAGGTTTAACTTGCATCTGTCATCTCCAAGTTTATTAGCATCAGAACATGACATTTTCGTAGGCATCAAATTTTTGTCACCATCAAAAGCATCAACATGTGAAGTGCCAGCACTGCTAGTCTGCTACTTTCTAGCAAGAAACTGTAGCTTACTACCTCTCTGAATAGAAATTGTCCTAGTTGAACAAGTGCTGCCAATGCCATTCACTATTCTTTTAGCATTCCTGTTGTTTCAAAAACTCTTTGTTATGCAGATGCACTAATTTTGCTTGCTTTTCTTTTCAAAGTGGACAACAAGAGCCTGCTTTTCCTCATTTTTCTCAGCTTCTCATTTGTTTGATTCACTGTTTGTGCAGATATTGCATTTGCTGCTAGCCGGAGGGAGCTTCTTGATTAAGGAACATAAGGAAAAAATCAGTTACAACAAAGAATTTATGATTTTCTGTCAGTTACCAAGGGTTCTGTCTCATCCACAGCAAAGTTGAACTACCTGATTTGCAAGATTTGCTCACATCCTATCCACAGCAAAGTTGAACTATTGATTCCGACGATTTAATATTAAGTGTAGTATACTAACTGTACTGCACAGTACTGAATGAATTTCGTTGCGGTTCTGATTGATCTTGATTGATTGCCAAATTTTGATTGATTGCCTCCTTTAGGACTGCTGCCAAATTTTGATTGGTTGCTGTGATGTTGTACGACTGCTTGTACTTGTATACAAGCATTATACAAAGCTGCTAGTAACTATTTATACCACAGATGTCAAGCATTCATTTGACTGCTTGTACTTATATAATGACGTGATGCCGTGCGACAGAACTGAAAAGGAAGGGAAGATGAAATCCAAACAAAATTACAGTTCCACTAGAAATTGGGTGGAGAGAGGGGGATCAACTCAATCTATTAGAGGAACTATTCTCACCTTCCAAACAAGGCCTTACTTAATGGGTCGGCAGAAAGGAAAAATGCCGAAAGGAAAAAAGGGTGTGAGGCGGCTCGTTGCTTAGGGCCCCGGTGGACCCTCCTGACCGGTATCCAGGCCTTCATTGGGACACATAAAGTGCAGTAGTCATCTAGCCGGGCTGGCCCATCATCCTGTCTGGGACTTCGGCTGAATAACAAATAGAAGCAAAAGCATATAAGGCGCTGACTCTTTTTATCGCTGGGCGATATGGTATAAATCAAACTCTATACCTGCTCAGGTGGACCTAGCTAACAAGCCCAAGAATCACCCATCCGGTGCACCAGTGATCAGTGCCCCGCGGGAAGTAAAAATATATCTTAACATAATTACGTCCAAAACTGAGGCATTTAGTTCTCCAGTGTATCCGATGTTACGAGTGCAAAGAAACCACTGTATATACACCGTAAGAAAAGGAAAAACATTGTACATATCGCCTACGCGAGGGTTCTAGTAGTTGAATTAGAACGTGTCATCAAAATTGCACGTCATTTCTAGACCAAGCATCCAAAATCATAATTGGTTTGAACCATCGTGCTACTAGTGGAAAAAATCCTAGTAAAATAATTCATGACTACTAGTGGAACAATAAATAAACATACTAGAACAATTTACGACCATTAGCGGAACAAAAAATTATGAGAACAATCTGAAACCAGTCGTATTAGAACGATAGAAAAAACATGGTGAAACAATTCACGACTATAAGTGGAACAAAAAAGAGAACAAAGGAAAGTGAACATGGAACGACCCATGACTAGTAGTCGAACAATTCATGGATGCTAGTGGAAAAAAAAGTATTAGCGGAACAAATTGAAGCTTCTTGTAGTGGAACAATTCAGGACTATTATAGGAACAAAAATTTGAATTACAAAAACAATTAAAAATGCTCATGAAACAATCCATAAAATGAATTACTAGAACAAAAATTAACTATTATCAAAATAAATTAAAACTATGCGTGGAACAATTCAAGATGGTTAATGAAAAGGAGATATAAAATTTGCGGAACTAGAAAAGACTAAAAAAACAAAAGGAAACAATAAGGAGTAAAAGAATATAAGAAAGAAAGAAGAGTGTCACGTCGGAACCAGAAAGAGAAAGAAAACAATAACGATTAAACCTTTATGTGGTTGTAGTTTTAGGCCCTATTTGGATACCCGGTTTTGGTCCAAATACCCATGTAATTTACAGCCCATGAAGAAAAAACGACTGGGCCGGAAAATACTGTTTGGATACCCGGTATTGGGCCGGCCCATATCCGTCGGTTTCTCAATTTCACCCGTAAAAAAGTTCTTCTCTCCGCTGCTCCGTTTTCTAATTCAAGAGGTGGTGTTTGTGTTTGGCCTGCTCTGCTCGTGGCGAGATCGAGATCCGGCCGCCACCGAGAGAAAGGTGACGCCGGCCACTCGAGAGGAAGGTGATGCCAACCACCGCGCGTGAGGAAGGCGACCGCCGAGCGCCGCTTCCCCGCCGCCACAACCTCTCGCTCGTATCGCCATCGCCGCCGCCGACGCCGCTGTCCGAGGGATCTGGTGCTTCCCGTGGCGGGCGCGAGTGGAGCTTCAGCTGGGATGAGGACTTGCTCCTCCTCCACCTCCGCGACGGGCTCCCCGAGGACATGGAGGTCCTTTATGTTGGCTCTCTCCGCGCCGACATGCCGGCGGCCGAGCAGGATGACGTTGCGCGGGTGCTCCTCGAATCGTACGCTGTGTCCCGGCCGACAAGCTCTTCTACAAGGGGAAGCCGCTGCCGCTACACTTGCCACCGCGCATCCAGATGGTGGAAGGGCTCCTTGACGGCGGCCGCGCCGCAAACGGCGGCGCCAGGGGGAGGGGGAGGGGGATGGGATGGCGGAGCACATCGGAGGCCCTTGACTTCATCCGTAACTATGCGCTCCGCCCGGACTCGAACACCAGCAAAAAGCTCCGCCAACGCTGCGCCGGCCACGGCCCTGCCGCTGGCGAAATAGCATCGGATGCTGTGATTTTGGTTTTTTTTCTTTGGGAGGGGGAACAAGATAATACCCAAATACTGGATGCTGTTGATAATACCCAAATACCGGATAAAATTACAATTGTATTGTTGGTGACAAGTAAATTATAGGGGTAAAATCTTTACAAGTGTAAAACAATACCAATTTCCTAAACGGGGCCTTAGCCGTAAGACCCGGGTCGGATGCCGCCTCTAACAATCTTTCTTATCGCCGCAGGAAACGATAAGAAAGAAAACAAAAGGAAACAATAAGGAGTAAAATTTGCGGAACTAGAAGAGACTAAAAAAAACAAAAGAAAACAATAAGGAGTAAAAGAATATAAGAAAGAAAGAAGAGTGTCACATCGGAACCAGAAAGAGAAAGAAAACAATAACGATTAAACTTTTACGTGGTTGTAGTTTTAGGCCCTGTTTGTAGTGGGCCGGGTAGGCTGGCGTGTGCTCTCCGCTGCTTAGCTCCCGCTATGGGCAGGAATTAGGAATTCCGATGTCGGAGCCCAAAAATTCAGTCCCTGACGATAACATGGACCATGAAGCCCATCAAATTCCATTGTTGTTTCCCTCGAAAGGAACAACAGAGAAGTCCATCTATGTCTGCACAAGAAACCCATCCAGTGCTCAGCATTTTGGGCTGGGCCGACGTTCCGAGTATGTCATCGCTTTTCATCTGCCGATCTTCCCCGTGTTTGCTCCTTGTACGATGGAAGCGGTTTGGATAATTACCAACTATTTTCGCATCTCACAGTATAAGATATGGTGAGAGATTTTTTATATTCATCAGGCACTATTCGTCTCAATTTTGAATCTGTTGTGTAGGACATGGTATAGAATATGGTATTGCTAATATTTGGTGGAGTAAGATTATTTGATTTTTTAACAAGATTATCCGACACTCTTAAATAGGATTATCTCATTTTCTAGTATATTTTTTATTATCGATATGTAATATGTGGTTGTTACCTTTGTTTATGAGATGATTGTTGTGTGCATGTACTAATGTGGCTGCTGCTAGTGTTTTATTTATAGATGTTCACTATCTTAATTTAATATTTGTAATTGATTGTGTACTCTTGTAACTTATTAATGATTAGATATCGGTGTATGATTTGTGAAGTGGACATATATTGTTTATACTTATTTTACATATTATTTTATTAAAAATATTTTTCTATAGATGTGTGCTATCTACTGACTTTTATCCGTTTTCGGTTTAGGTCCGGTCCATTTCCGTCATGTCCAGCTCTAAAATAAGCTATAGTTGTATCGGATTAAACCATCCAAGCGCAGGAAAAAACACTAACAATTAGCCCTAGCTACCGGTTCACCGTGCCTAATCTAGACTACCGTTGGCTTGATCCTAAGGTTTATCATCGATTCGTGATCCCGAGGCCCGTCTTCGGGCTGACAAGTTCGACATGGGGCACGGGCGTGTGGTCACGGTAAAGCATGTGCAGGTGTTGCTGGATCACGAGCCGGTTGTCGCCGTCAGAGGACGCCGCGCCGTTGGGAATCAGATTATTGCGATGTAGAAGCGAACGCAGACGCACAGCCCCCATCAGATTTGTCCACATCTCCTTTATTCTCTCCCCTGTCTCCTAACCTCTTGTGCTTGTCATCTTACATCGGTTCGTCACTGTGCTAGGTGTAGATGCGCAGCAGCTTCGTGATTTTCGCCGTAACATCGGACGGTGATCTCAGCTTGCCAAACCACTTTGTTGGTTTGAGAAATACTAGAATGGATTAGTCCACTACATCGAACCATCCTAGAATGGGAGGATCAGTGATCGCCCGAACCAAATACTCCTATAGAATTTATCTTGAGATGAGGAAACATATAAACAAATTACAGACCCAAAGAAAGCTATTGGGGAACCGGCTACGTGGTTATATAGAAAGCGTATCTGCTACTATTCATGAGGTGTTTCCGGTGCTCTTAATCCTTCTAATGATCATGAAATAATTCGACTTTTTTGTTAGAGAGGGTACGGTACAATCAAGCATTACGCAAAAACTCAACTAAAGCCGATGTATATCAAGAGGAACAAAAATAATAACTCACAATTCCACAGAATAGTACTTCTTTTTCATGCAATTTTTTTATTTGTTTCTTGATGTATTAGATCCATATTTGTGACATGGTAGATTGATATTGTATCAATATTATCAAATTTTTTTGGAAATTTTCATAATCATAAATCGGTTTATAGGTTGGAGCGTCTCAAGATTATTGTAGTAGATATATCCCGTGATAATATGTAGACTGGTTGTACACACTAAAACTGCTACGCTGTGAACTTGGAAAGCCAAAAGCAGAAGCAATGGATGTTCCAGCCTTTGGTTTGACCAGCCCTCGGGCCATGATTGACCGTCTCTCCCTTATTGGTAAAGAAACACGAAGCCTTTTGCTTAACTATGAATCTATGATTAGCACTAGCATTATATTAGTCGCCGGTTATGTGAAGCATTAAGAACAAGGTGTTATGATTAGGGTGCACTGTACATGTTTTTCTAGCAACAGTAGTATTTCCTCTATCTAGAATATAAAACGCATATATTTTCTAATATTTAATTTTAACTAACGATTAGTTGAACTATATATGATATAAAAAATACTTTTAATATAAATTAATATTAATTTTATATTATATAATCTATATATTATTAAACAAGTGTTTGATCAAAATAAATTTTAGAAACACGTGCGTGTCTTCGCATCTTATATACAAAGACGAAAGATGGATGGCCCCCTGACCTTCGTTACCCCTCGCCAAAAAGTTCTTGATCTCTGCTATTTTGTTACTCGGCCAAATTGATCTAGCATTGGCTTTTATGGAAAACAAAGTGATGGCTCAATCATTAATGGCTTTAGATCTAATCATTCCAACAGGTGATCATATGAATTCATGCTAGCAGCTACTTGCCTTTCCTTGCGCACATTAATAAAAGTTGTTTACAAAAGACTCCTATTCGCCGCCTGCCCTCTTATCTTTCTCCTCAACGCTTTCACCCACAATGATAAGGGCGAAGGATCCTCGCACCCTCAATGTAGATGTGGTGTGGTGTCCTTACCCGTGTTGGGCCATTGTTCGTCACACATTGGAGCTAGTAAATCAACGCGATAACCTTCATCGTGTCCGACAACGGTCTACTACCACCTAAGGTTGCCGGTACGGCTTCTCAAGCCCTTATCGATGAGATCAAGCCCTTGTCTTCACTCATCTAATGGGCGTACGACGTGAGAGAAAACCACGCATGATGGTTTTATCAAGCTCAAACAACCTATTTAATGAAGTCCCTAAGGAGTGGCGAAGAAAAGATGAAACTCGAGGGTAAGCTCAAGGTACTAAGTCAAACTGAAACAAACATAGTGAACAATCCTGTGTAGATTTGAATTTATACATGAATAGAGGAGGAAGAAAAAAAGACAAATACAATGAAGTACCTTGATAATCGAAAGCACGTTAGAGATGCATGCCCAATTGGTCGAGTTGGACGATTCAACAAACATGCCATCCTTATTTTATCTCCAATTCTATTACATAATGTTCTATTTACACTCGATGCATCGAACTCGATGCATCCCCAGCTCCCCAACGACTTGGCGTTAGTCCCTTGTAGCTCGCCTTTATACCTTATCTCGTGAACTCCTATGCCTTGGCCCTTATGTGCCATTCGGTGCCGAGTAAAGGCCTAGGGTGGTTGCCTTCTTCCATCTTCCTCATTGGCTCTTGCTCATTGTCAGCTATGTCGTTATGTCTTCCCCTCCTGTGGCTATGTGATGCTACCGAGGACTGCAATTACTGGTGTCGGCTAACAAAGCATAGCTACGCCAATACAGGTAGTTTCTTGAACTACCTGAAAGTAAAGGTCTGTGATGATCCTTTATCATCATAGGCGATTTCGTAATCACCTATGATGCCCCCATCATCACAGATATATCCCTTTGAAACAAAACAGAACAGCAAGGATATATATCACATTCACAACAAATTCACAGACCATATTACATTCATTCACACTCCGCATTCATGTCATCACAAATCATGTCTTATATAAACCGCAAACAAAGCACATAGTTCTTAACAAACAACGAAAAGTAGTCCATCACAGTATAGTTCTTAACCAAAAGGCCCGTAATATAACAAGATAAAAACAACAACTACTCATCATCCTCTCTTGGAAAGGGCAACGCCTTGTATTCACGAGCAACATCTGGGTCAGCTTGAATCAGATCAGCAAGCTTGGTGAACCCAATCAAGCTACCACCCCGTTTGCCCCATGTGAAGTGTTACGCAGTGACATGATCAACATCTTCCTCATTTTCAAATGCAACTAGAACAACACCACGAATGTAGTAGTCAGCAGTCCTGGGCTAAGAAAGTCTTCAAGCATTGAGACAATAATGAAAGATGGCTTGAAGTTTCTATCCACAATGTTAGCACGCATAACATTGTTAGTATCTCCAAATTCTACATCCAGAGCATTGCGGGTAACTTTGGAGATTTTAAAAATCTGCCATATCTTTTGAGCTCATCTTGATGCATCATCAGCAACACTCTACATTTCTATGAAAAATAAATAGTTCAAAATGTTCCTAAAAAACTAATAATGAGTAAAACAGAATAGAATAAAAAGGAGATAGCACAAATATAAGAAAAAGTAAATTAGGAAACTAAGCAACAACCTATTAAAAATGCACTAGTGCCACCATTCAGGTACAATGCAGATATGGAAATTAATTTAATATTTGATATAATAAAACAAAAGAAGCAAACAAAAAAGTTAATCTAGAAAAATTATTAGAACAAAGAATTAGTGTTATGTATAATTACAAAGGAATCTATATATATTTTGTTGATTGAAGAATGTATCAAGTTATGAATATTAATATGTATAAATTCAAATAGCAAGGTAGAAATATAAAAGCAACATGTATATAATTTTTTCTAACCTTCTTGGCTGAAGAAGAGCTGCTAGCTTTGGGGTCCATCTTGCATTTATTCGAGTCAAACGACTTGTTTATCTATAATATATGTAATGATATTGTATAAATTATGAGAGACATTGAAATAATTTTTTTTAAACTAGGCATTGAAATATTGCATCCTTATGAGAGATATTGAAATAATTCTTTTGAACGTTACTGGTATCTGCTGCCTCTTCTTTTATTTTTATTCTTTTGAAATAATTTATACTAGTTCAGTTTCACTATGACAAAAGTTACATTGCTATGTGTATGCAGAAAAGTTACTACATTGCTAATTAATCTTCATTCATCCAGGAACTAGCTAGTCCAAAAAATATATTGAAAGCTACTTAATTACTAATGCTAGCTGAGGGAAATAAGTAACTAATATGGGAGATAATTCACCAAAATATGATACTTTTATTAACTAGATCATATACTATCACAATACAAAGACATAAAACTTAAATTTCAAAGATGGTAGCTAGATAGATATCAACAACAAATAATATATGCATAGTGCAACCGGTGCAACAAGCAGCATGTAGGACCAAACCATGTTAATCCAGTTAGAGGAGGAAGAGGGAGAGATTAGGGTGAGGGTGAGGGCTTACGTCTACAACGAGGGAGACCGGGCAGAGGAGGAGAGGAGGCCAACGATGTACCACTCGGTGGAGGAGGAGAGGAGGCCAACGATGATAGTGGAGAAGTAGAGGAGGCGCCAGTGATGGTCGATGGTGGAATAGAGGAGGCTGGTGATGACGGTGGAGGAGTAGATTGAGGAGGCCGGTGACAATGGTGGAAGAGAGGAGGTGAGCTCGTCCAGTGGAAACCTTCGACGGGGTGGTAGGCTTTGGTGAGACGGCGACCTAGGCGTGGAGGGAGGAGGGGAGCAGTGCGGTTGCTAGGGTTCGACGCAGCG
This sequence comes from Stipa capillata, assembly GCA_019208055.1. Lineage (NCBI taxonomy): Eukaryota > Viridiplantae > Streptophyta > Magnoliopsida > Poales > Poaceae > Stipa > Stipa capillata. The sequence continues at coordinate 265,440 of JAGXJF010004542.1, read as the reverse complement.
GTACAGAGATAAGACGAGACGAAGAGGAGATGAAACAATTGAATAGAAGATGAAACGGCGTGCTATATATATGTGTGTGTGTGTATATATATATATATATATATATATATATATATATATATATATATATATATATATATATTATATTCAAGGCTCAGGTTATGGTCGTCTTAATAAGCCCCTTATCGTAAGCGGTTGTTAAAACCGCTTGCGATATGTTACCACGATATCGCAGATGGTTCTTATTAAAAACCGTCTGCTATGTCTGGCCATCGCATGTGGTTCACATATTTGAGAGTTAATCTAGGTGGGTCTTATTGTGAACCGCCTGTGATCTAATACACTAGAGGCGGTTTTTGAAGAATCACCTATCATATGAGGTCTTCAATGAGCTATTCTGTAGTAGCGTGTCATAGTTGCTTCTTCTATCAAGGAGCCAGAAGTGCTTAGAAACATTTGCTCATGTATTTTTCCTTTTTTATTCTTTCTATAATTTGTAGGATACATAGGGAGTCGCATGCACAAAATATTAAGCTCTGTGAGAAATATACTGATGGATATTATCTTTGTAAGAATAAAATTTTCTATTTCAGTCCATAGTTTAGGCCATCGGGCCGGAAAAAAAAAGTACAGGAGGTAAGTGCTGGTTAGAACGAAAAGCAATTACTCCCCAACATGGAATCGAGTCAATTTCATGTTATCAGGCTGTACTCTAAAAACAAGCTTTACCAAAAGGCAAACAAAAAACAGAAAACCAGCTCTGTATGGCTAGCAGTTCAGCATACGATTCGCATCATGATAGAGATCCAGGCTCCATAATTATTAATTTTTGAAACGGCAGGCTCCATAATTCAAAGACGCGGCAGCATTCAGTGAAATATAATTATAATAACATGGCCGAAGCAGGGTCCATCCAAAGTGCAAATATGGGATTAACTATTCCAGCGTGGCACGTCACCGCGGCTTGCCGTGGGCGGCGGCGGGTTTGCTCGATCATGGCTGGCTCGGGTGAGACTGCTTTCGCAACGACGGCCACCTTTCGGCTCCCAACGACACCGATTTGATGACGGGCAAACTTTCTTATTCTTCTTCAAAGGATGACGATTGACGAACGAATAAACATGCCACCCACCTTTTTGTAACGACAAGCGCCTTGTATGTACAGCGTGCAAAGTGCATTAATGATCACAAACTGACATCCCACAAGAGCGACCGTGCGATCCTCCCGTGTGGCTTCAGCTTTCAGGTCGGTGGAGGTGGTGGGCCACTCGCCACCTCACCGCCCGGTTGCAAATGTACCCAGAGAGATACGGACTCCCGCTTCTGTGACGTATTTTCGTACGTGGCCCTGTCTAAGGATATGATTCAAAGAAATTTAAGAAGACTTTGTACGATTTCAATTGTTAGGAACATTTTTATAGAGGTTGATTGATTTGTGGGACTATAAATCTTATAAAATTTTTATATGGATTACCTTACATTTAAAAGAAAATTTCTATTAAGTCTAGCCTATTAAAAAAAATTCTATGTATCACGAATTCCAATGCTTTTCCTACGAGAAATTCTAGAAAACGGATCCCATTGGGAGCCAAATCTAACGGAATCACATCCCGCCATACGTCTAGGGGGATTGAACGGCCCAACCCAGTCATCTTCGGTCTATTACATGCACTCTTCTCTTTCTCTGCTACCCTCTTGCTGGGGAATAGGAGTCTGTCCTATAGCTTTTTCGTTTTCTATGGTGTAATTGAACACCTTTGATGTCCATTTCAGTAGTTTCTAATCTTATAAAATTGAGGAGAGCATGCATTTATAATCTTGCATTTTCCATGTCTCTTTGTTTTTCGATCATGCGAATCAATGAGGCCCTTAGAGTATCTCCAATAGTAAAGAAGACAGTCTTCTCTTACGTCCATTCATATCATATAGAGAGGAAAATGGAAATACATAGTACAAAGGTAAAGAAGATTGTCTTCCCTTGTATTTAATGTTTGTGTTTCTTGTATCCTTAATTTTAGGACATAAACTTTCCTTAGCCTTCCATTAAAAGGGAAAATAAGTTTCTCTCTCTTCACCTTTTTCCTTCACGTTAACAAAAATCATATATGATATGACTAAAAAAAGTCTGACATCACACTATTAGAGATGCATTTACCATCTTGATGTGTTTCTAGAAACAGTTGAACACTAGTCAACTGATCCATGGTTAATCAACAACATGTTATGCCAAGCTAAGGTAACATTTTGTCATCGGTATATAGTTTATTTTGATGTCAATTTCTATGATTTTCATTCCTATAAAACTGAAGAAAGCATGTATTTGTAATTCATATGTTTCCTCGTTCTGGATACTACAAATCAAAGATGCCTTGCTTCTTGACGTGTTTCAGGCGACAATCGAACGACAGTCAACTGGTCCATGGTTAATCAACATGTTATGTCGAGCTAAGGAAAATAAAGAATTCATTGGTACATAGTTTCTTTTACGAGAAGTACTGCACTCCTCGAGGTCCTTTTTTGTTCACAAAAATCTCACGTCGAGGTGATTGAAAAAAGCTCATGCAAATCAAACAGACACTGAGTTTGAATCGAAGGAGAAGCTCTGATTATTTAAATCTATATTACTATAAATAGTACGAGTTGATGAAATTGAAATGATCTTACCTATCTATATAATCAGATCCAATGACTCATGAATTATGTTGGATCCTTACAAATTATCTCATAATTGCATATTCAAGAGAAAGTTAAGAAGAGTTAATCCTCACTTAAATAAGAGTTAATTGATTATCTATTTTTTTCCTCTCTATAAATTCCCCACATCAATGACCAACAGAGACAACACGTTTTGGTGGATATTTAGATAGTACATACTTCGTGCAATATATATTTGTAAAACGTGCATTACATATACTAAATTACTAGTGCACAAAAAAGCCATAACCACACTTACCTCAGCATTAATATAGGGTGAGGTGATTGTAAAGCACTTGGCTCACGAACTATGATAATAGTTTTGTTGCCCCGTTCCAAATTATATTGCTATAGTTCATTATTACGAGCAAACTAACTTTGATCTGAAATAGCCGACGTACTAGAAAATATGTAGTTAAATTTTCTAATTTTAACTATTTAACATATAAGTGTTATTAAGATTGGTCAAACAAAAATAATACCATTAGATTTTTCGTAAAAATTATTTTATAATTCTATAATTTATAATTTTTACTAACATATTTATACAAAGATAATGGTCAAAATTGCAGGCTAGAGGCTATGTCTATCTCTAGGATGTCACATATTTTGAAACGGAAAAACTATAATTTTTATTGAAAGATATATAGCATAGCTTCAGCTCAACATACTAATAGGTGCATATAAAAGGATTTTAGGATTTATATTTTGGACTGTGCAAGTGCCAAAACCACAAAGAAGTACGTATGAAAGTGGGTGCACGAGGAGTTACCTTGTATAGATATCTGGTATACAAGACTACTCCTACTTCACATAGATCTTTTGACACGACATAATTTGGTTTTCTGCATAATTCGGTTTTCTGTACTTCGCAATCACATCAATACAGTGGTTGAAATTATACGTGTACGTGTACGTGTAGACCATACAGTATGTATGGCTACATCATACATACGGTCCACCATATCACCCTTTCGTCCGCCGTTCCGTCGGCGAGAATCCGATTTCCTTTTCTTTCTCCTTGTGCTTTCCCGTTCGTATTTACCGTTCATACCCACCTCTCCCCCCTTTTTGAAAATTACAAATTACCCACTTCCCCATAAAAGGCCACGCCTTCGTGCTCCTTCTGTCTTCCTCTTCGCCCTCCCCACCCCCTTTCCTCCTCTCCGTCCTCCCCATCCCTCGCCGCCGACGCCGACGCCGACCCCGACCGCCGCAGGGCGCCCCCAGTGTCATCCCTACGGTTCGTACCCCTCCCCGTTCCGCCATTCTCCCTGATCCGGTCGATGCTTCCAGGATCGCTCTCTCGCTTTCCCCCCTCGGGGTCTCGGATTTGGATTTCCCCCTCGCTTTTTCTTTTTTTGTCGTCGTGTTTTGCGGCCATGTGCTGCGGAAAGAGGCGGCCAGATCGAATGCAGGGGGACTGCTCCAATCCCGGTCGATGGTCGCCGGGCCGGTAGATTCAGCTGGTTCCCCGCGCGGTTTTGGGGGTTTAGGGTTGTCGGGTGATACGGACCCGCGGCGCTTGATTAGCCCCCGGAGCTCGCCGCGGGTGCTTGGATCGCCCCCGGCTGGATCGGCTCGGGCTTTTTTTAGCTTCCTCCCCCTTGATTTCGTGATCTCTCCCGCCATACGATCTGGCTAGGGTTAATGATGCTTGCGGTAGCACTTTCACTGTAAGTTGCCGTAGAACTCGCCTTCTGGGGATATGCATGCTTAGGGATTTTTGAGTGAATCGCGTCTACGGTAGCCAGTAGTGTCTCTCGGTGGGTTGGATGCGAGCCTGTACGGTGTGTGATCTGTAGTAATAATTGTAGTGTTGAATCGTAGTTTGACCCAGAGGAAATCCATGTAAGCGCATGCATCCATCAATTTTCTCCCCTCAGTACATTAGTAACATTGCACTGCCTCTAGTTCTCTCCGCATTTAATGCTCCCGTTTTCATTTCACAGGCATAATGCACTAATCACCACCTGATTACTTCCAATTCTTCTCTTATTGGGGAATTTTGTTTGCATGTATGCTCCAGAAGCGGCATTGCGATGGCCCTTAAAGCCCTAAATATTGAAGTATTTACACTAAGATCTGTTTGTTTGTTTTATCAAATTTGTTCTTTTTAGAAATTTTGAAGGTGTACTGAAAATCACTCTCTTTACTTTCTGCTTTAGTTTTCCCCTTCTGGAGCTTAAATGTGATGGTCTTATACATTCCTGTCTTGCAGAAATGGAGGATGCCTGTCTTTCGACGCAGCTTATTGACGGAGATGGTGTTTTCAATGTTTCTGGATTGGATAAGTTCATGAAGGAAGTTAAATTGGCTGAATGTGGGCTCTCATATGCTGTTGTATCAATAATGGGCCCGCAAAGTAGTGGTATGGGGTTTCTCCTTTCCTCATTGCTCCCATCCTGTTTAACGGATATCCTCTATCCTCTTTTAACCTGTTACATCATTGTTCCTCAATTCCCTCCTCTTTTGCAGGAAAGAGTACACTTTTGAATCATCTTTTCCGCACCAATTTTAGGGAGATGGATGCTTTCAGAGGAAGGTGTGTTATCATTCTTTTATATTTTTGTGCCTTTTCTATACAGACAGACAGACAGACACATACACACATACACACATCTGTTAATTAACTATCATTGTTTTTGAATTTTCAGGTCGCAAACTACCAAAGGTATATGGTTGGCGAAGGCCCAAAATATTGAACCATGCACCCTTGTCATGGATTTGGAAGGCACTGATGGAAGAGAGAGGGGAGAGGTAATGAATAACCAGAATTCTCCAATTCAGATATGATTGGAACTTGTAGTATCATGGAAAACACATGCTTAAATTCACTGTGTTTTCCTTGACGCGTTACTAAATGAAACATAGGTTCTTTGTGCATTTAATAGTTTTGATTTATTGAGTAAGGCCCTGCCTGTTGATTTCAATTCAGCATATTTCCAACTTGTAGTGGATTGAGAGCTCTAGCTTATTGAGTAAGCCTAATAATATGCTGCCTGTTGCATCTTGACTTCTGTTTGTAAGCTCACAAGCTGAAGCTGAAATTTGCTCACCCTGACACTTGGGGTTGCTCGTGGGCATCAGGGCTATGAGATTGTGCTAGCTGTTATATTTTCTGTTATGAATCTTTTACTCCATATTGTATTCATCTAATTCATTTATGATACTTCAGGATGACACAGCGTTTGAGAAGCAAAGTGCGTTATTTGCTTTGGCTGTTTCGGATATTGTGTTGATCAATATGTAAGTTCATTTTTCCAATTGATGGATGTTGAACCTATCATTTCCTAAGTTGGATATCACGTTTGAGTGATTGTTTCTTTTCTTCCATAGGTGGTGTCATGACATTGGTAGAGAACAGGCTGCGAACAAGCCTCTTCTGAAGACTGTTTTCCAGGTTAGTTTGTTAAAACTGCAGCTTGATGTTGCTGTATTTCTTTCGTATTCTTTCCTCTTTAGTGGTGTGGGAGGCATTATTATGTCCTCATGTTTTTTCAATCTGTATAGGTCATGATGAGGTTGTTCAGTCCTCGCAAAACGACAATGTTGTTTGTTATTCGTGACAAATCAAAGGTGAGGGCTTGCCAGGGTGCAATTTAGGATGCTAAGAACTATGATACTTCCCAAAGCAACTGTTTGAATCTTGTTTTTTCCTTCCCAAACCTAATTTTGTGTACAGCGATTAATATTATGCCCTTTTTGGTTCTAAACAGACACCGCTGGAAAATCTTGAACCTATTTTAAGGGAAGATATTCAGAAGGTACATTATTACTTCATAGCCCGTCTCCTACTTGTGGCTGAACTTCCTTTGTGCTTTCAATAGGCTTAATTCTTTTAATCTTTTTTGCAGATATGGGACGCTGTTCCTAAACCCCATGCCCATAAAGAAACTCCGCTTAGTGAATTTTTCAACGTAAAATCCATAACTTAAATATTTATGCTGATTGATTTTGTATGCATTTATGCTAGATTCACTAACTATAAAGAGTTTGTTTTCCACATACAGGTAGAAGTTGTGGCCCTCTCCAGTTATGAGGAAAAAGAGGAGTTATTTATAGAGCAGGTCGGTGTAACTACAATGTCTATTACTAGATTTGTGCTTGTTGCTGATCTTCCTATAGTTATGTCTAACAGTAAATTAATTTTCTGAAGGTTTCCAATTTAAGAGATAGGTTTCAACATTCTATTGCTCCTGGTGGACTTGCTGGAGATAGGCGTGGTGTTGTTCCAGCTTCAGGTTTTTCATTTAGTTTGCAACAATTTTGGAAAGTCATTAAGGAGAACAAAGACCTTGATCTACCTGCTCATAAAGTGAGCGTCCTCCACAGTTTCTTTAATTTGAGCAATCAACATAATGTATATTGACATATCTTTTATGCATCGATTCAGGTTATGGTGGCTACTGTGCGTTGTGAGGAAATTGGTAATGAGAAACTTGCCAGTTTTACAGCTGATGAGGTGATTATAATGCATATTAGGATTAATAAATGTTCCATAGACTCATGAAACCAACTGATACTATTATATTTATATATAAAGGAATGGCAACAATTCGAGGAGGCTGTCCAAAATGACTATGTACCTGGGTTTGGGAAGAAGATCAGCAGCCTTCTTCATAGATGTTTATCAGAGTGAGTTCATTGTCTTCTTATGGTCAATACTGTTTCCTTTATTCTGGTTATGGTATTCCTCAGAGAACTTATGTGGATTGGTTACTGTCATCTACCAGTTACACTGGTTGGTGGTGGGGTCCCAGATGCCAGTCACTTTGTTCTAGACTTCTAATCAAGTTAGGTCAATTCTAGCCAAGCTTTAGGTCAATTCTAGCCAAGCTTCTCTGAGTGAGTAACACAGTCACACACATATATTTAGTAAAATTCTAGAAACCGACCAATTACTGCAAACCAGCCCAGTTAAGGACTAGCTGTTGGTTTCGAACCCTGTGTGTTCCTTTTGCTTCTGTGAATGATAAGTATTTCCGGTTAATCAAGGTTGGGTGTTGGCAAATGGAAAAACAGTCCATAAAGTAGTTGAATTACATAGGTTATCATCCTTCTGAGATGCAAACCATGCTTATTTATTGGCATATGTTAGGAGTTATGATAAGGATCTGGAAAATCTTCCTTGCCTTTGATGATTTTGTTTTTGTTTGAATTGTAGATATGACATGGAGGCTATTTATTTTGATGAAGGTGTCAGAACGTCAAAAAGACATCAACTTGAGTCTAAACTCTTGCAGGTTTCCCTCAACATTTGAGATTTTATGTTAAGTCACATTCATCTTTTGAAACAATCAGTCATCTTCGTAACATACCAGTAATCTGCAAGTTAATCTGGGGGACAAATCTTAACTACAATGGATTACCATATTTTCTGTTGCTAATACTGAGATTAGTGGAAGAGTGGAAATGTTTTATAGCAAAATTGAGAACTTAATACTGAGTGTAATAACATTCTAATGTGTCCTAACATTTAATGAACAGTTGGCATGTGTATTATGGTATCTATAACATGAATCAATCAGTCATCTTCGTACAACATACCAGTAATCTGCAATTTAATCCAGGGGACAAATCTTAACTATAATTTTCTTGATATGGATTACCATATTTTCTGTTGCTAATACTGAGATTAGTGGAAGAGTGGCAATGTTTTATAGCAATTGAAAACTTAATACTGAGTGCAATAACTTCTAGTTTATTCATTTTCCTGCCATGAGTTGTTAATTTTATAGATTTTCTTACATGATCCGGGCGAAAGGTTTGTTCATTAATGTTGTCTCATGTTCTGTTAATTGTTTAGTTATTCTTGTTTTGGGTTTTATGCATTGTCACTTGTAACTTATAAGCGTTCTCTTGGATGACTTAATTCTTATACCAATGCCTATTTTGTGTCCTAGCTTGTCAATCCTGCATACCAATCTCTTCTGGGTCATTTACGGACTAGAACTTTAGAAGCATTTAAGAACTCCTTCGACAAGGCCCTAGAAAAGGACGGATTCGCTGTTGCTGCTCGTGATTGTACCCGGACTTTCTTGGAGAAGTTTGATAAAGGATCTGAAGGTACGTCTTGAGGAATGTTGCTCATTACTTGTTTTTGTATGTAGCAAATAGTGATCCACTGTTGTAGTAAGTAGGAACACGCTTATGTTGGTAAGCAGTCAGTCAACTCAGGGTACTGGTGGTGTTATTAGCCTATACTGGGAGTGGAACAGGCTAGGTCATTATAATTAAACAAGAATCTAGTGGGCATTTCTAGGCTAAACTCCACAAAAGTAATATATACTCCAATTAAGACATGTGCATTGATGCTGAAAGGAGTGGACTGTAAATTAAGAAATAACTTTCTAGGCTAGTCTTAATTTTAGCAGTTAGATGCCTCAAACGACCAGTTATGTTTCTGATTCCTGCTGGGAATGGTACTAGCCAGTCCGAGAGGGAAGCAAATCATAAATATGGAGTTACAACTTGTGAGGAACATCAAAGATTTGCTGTTGGTATTTCTACTTTCTAGAGCATTTATGTTAGACACTATGATCTTCTGAGGTACTGCTTATACTGAAAATAGTGCCACCTTTCCAACACTAACACCTTGTTTGGCTCCCATGAATTGAGCATAGAATTCAGGAATTAGAATTGGATTCTAGAAATAGGGGTGTTCGGCTGCCACAAGAATTGGAATAATAAATTCTAACCCCAAGTCCAAGGGGGTGAGAACATAACAAAATCAATTCTTTCCTATGAGCAAAGAATCAAATGGAATTTGTGGGCCCCACAAGCTTGTGGGACCTACCTGCACGCCTTGACCCATCGCAATGCAGAAAGTTGCACCTTCGAATATTGACTCACTTCCAATAAGTTTCAGTTGATTTTATAAAAAAATTATGGTGTGAACGTGAGGTTGAAATTCTAAATACCGAAGTTTTACAAAGGCTACCTCCACAACCCTGTGGGACCCCACCTAATCGCCTGGTGCCGTCAATATGCACATAGTTGCTCCTCTATGTATCAAGTCACCCCCAAAATTCAGACAATTTCATGAAATATTTAATGTGTGAACGCGAGGTTGAATAAAATACTGAAGTTTTATAAAATCTACCTCTACAAGTTTGTAGGACCCACCTGCCCGCTTTGGTCTGTCAAATTGCACAAAGTAGCTACTTTGCATGTGAACAATATTCACCAAATTTCTGATGATTTTGGGACTATTTTATAGTGTGAACGTGAGGTTGAAATTCTAAATATACCGAATTTTTACAAAACGAAAAACTTCCATTTCCATGTGACTCCCAAACATAAAAATTAGAATTGGAATCTTCTAGAATCGAATTCAAATTCTATTAAAATAGGATTTGGAATCTAATTGAATGAATCGAATTCAATTCTCGGGAGCCAAACAAGGTGTAACTGTAATCTTGGCTAGTAATGAACACAAACTTTCGAGTATTCTTACTCTAAGGAATGTTACTTCTTAACATGCACTATGCTCCTTTTCTGCATAAATGCATATATCTTATGGTCACATACCTGCATGTTGTTTGGCAGATGCTACTATTCAACAAGTGAAATGGGACCCCTCAAAAGTCAAGGATAAGCTTAAGCGTGACATTGAGGCACATGTGGTGTCAGTTCGTACTACAAAACTATCTGAACTTTGTGCTAGCTATGAGGTTGCTCACAGTTTCTAATTTCATTAGTTTATCTAATCAATTGGTCGATGTAACTGTCAGGACAGTACACACAAATCTTTTCTAATTCGAGACATTATTTCAGGGAAAACTCACCAAAGCTCTGGCAGAACCTGTCGAAGCTCTTCTAGATTCAGCTACTGAAGAAACCTGGCCAGCTATTAGAAAGCTTCTTCAACGTGAGACAAAAGCTGCTGTTTCTGGTCTCGAATCTGCTCTTTCAACTTTTGAGCTCGATGAAGTGACTGAGAAGGAATTGCTTTCAAAGCTGGAGAATCATGGAAGGAGCGTTGTTGAATCAAAGGCAAAAGAAGAAGCTGCAAGGGTCTTGATCCGCATGAAGGACAGGTGAGCTGTGCTCCATATCTAAGTAAAAAAGGAGACATATCTTCTGTGCGAAAATTAAATTGGAAAAAATATGCAGGTTCTCAACATTATTCAGTCGTGATGCTGACTCAATGCCAAGAGTATGGACAGGAAAGGAGGACATAAAAGCAATTACTAAAACTGCTCGTTCAGCTGTATGTCAAATGTTAATACTGTTATTTGAATAAAAAGAACTGGCTTTAACAACTGAAGCTTGTTCCTCCTTTCTGTACAGTCCATGAAGTTGCTTTCTACAATGGCTGCAATTCGGTTGGATGAAGAGGGTGACAACATTGATAGCACTCTTTCGCTTGCTCTAGTTGACACTGCAAGGCCTGGGACTACAGATAGGAGTATGCAATCGCTTGATCCACTTGCCTCCAGTTCATGGGAAAGGGTATGTGTGCAATGTTTCACATGTATTTATGTTTCTCAGCTGAAGCAATACTCTATTCTTTATTTCCTAGCACTTTCTTTTATCACTCTTTTATCACAAATATATGATTTTGCTATTTGCTAAACGGATGCCATTGTCATGAGCAGGTTCCGGAGGAGAAAACTTTAATCTCCCCTGTCCAGTGCAAATCTTTGTGGAGGCAATTTAAGGCTGAAACTGAATATACCGTCACTCAGGCCATAGCTGCTCAGGTATCCTTGCAAGCTCCATTTCAACAGTTATTCATTATGCCCTTTCAAAATCTGTGGTTGTTGCCATCTCAAAGACCTTTTGTCTATTATTTGGAAGTGAGGTTGGTCTTCTTAGTCTAAAGTGTTATGTATACTAATCATTTTCTGTTCCCCACATAAGGAAGCAAATAAGAGGAACAACAACTGGCTGCCACCTCCATGGGCACTTGCTGCAATGGCTGTCCTTGGATTCAATGAGTTTATGACATTACTGAGGTATTTTCTTATGCCTGCAGAGTCACGCATGAGTGTTGGTGAAGGCATCTAGGCGTTAGATATGACTGAGTTTTTATTTGAATAACAGGAATCCATTTTATCTGGCCGTCATATTTGTCGCTTTTCTTGTTGGGAAAGCTGTCTGGGTACAGCTAGACATTGCCAACGAGTTCCGAAATGGATTTGTGAGTATTGAAACAACAGTTCTGTCATGCTATGTTTCTAGCCTCCTAAAGAACGTCTAACCTGATATCTTTTTGTTGAATGTTACACAGCTTCCTGCCCTCCTTTCACTGTCCACAAAATTTGTTCCCACAATAATGAACATTCTGAAGAGATTAGCCGATGAGGGGCAAGGACCTCCAGCCCCAGAGAGGAAAAGAGAGATGGAACTCCAACCAAAATCCACAAGAAATGGTTCAAACAGCAACGTGACATCGGCAGGGTCATCCAGCATAACCTCTTCGGAGAGTGGACCTGAATATTCAAGCCCGTTGGCGCAATGATCAGTTGATCTCTAGCTTTTAGCTGAAAACCTAGCAGTTGTAGCTGCAATGGCCTTGAGCCTAGGAGATTGAAGTGCCTTGCAGTTTTTTGTACGCTTGCCTTTCCCAACCTAATGTACGGAAATTACATGGCGCTGTCTGCAGCGGTTATTTATAGAATTTTGGGGATGGGAGTTTTTTTTGTAAGAAACGTTGTAGAATAACTTTCATTTCATTTTTTTTTGTATCAGCTTATATGATGATTGTATAGAAGATTTGTGATTCTGTTTGTCATCTCAACCCATGAGGCCAGGGGGAACACAGAAGTGCATTCTACACTAATATATATATAGTTGGTTGCATAGATTGCGAGAAGTATGTAAATGTTTTGAAACTGCGATCAGGTTCCTTTGGAGAATCGCTGGGTTGCTTGAAATAACAGAAGATCTGCTGTGGTTTTGCGAGCTATGTGCAAATGGTTGTTTTCAATAGCTACGTTTTGAGTTGCTTTTAATATGATTTGTATCTGAGCTTCACCTGGCATATATTCTATTTCTACTAGAGAAGCAGCAGTGAAAAATACCAAGAAACGGGTTGCGAGAGACATCTGAAGATGAAGAAACCGGTTGCAAGAGACATCTGAAGATCAAAGTTCATGTTTGTATATTATATATTTCATTCCAAGTTTATGAAGTTGCTGTATCTAGATCTACGGCATGTTTTGCGTCCTTGTTCACACCATTTTTGCATTTGCTATCTCCCCGGCCTCCAACAAGGGTTTGTTTCTTCACCAAATAGACGTTCAAATGTGTACGGTTTTTGAAACTGATGTTATTTGATCAGATGTCCTAAGACACTAGACAATTTAAAAGATGCATGAGCTAAACATTACCAGAGTACCAACTTGTAGCGCTTTCAGAATTAAAGCATGTTTGGAACGTAGGAGTATGAAAATAATAGACGTCATGTCACGTGGAATCCCGGAGAAAATAGAATGCTCCAAAGGAATTTGAAGAACAATGCTATCTTACCTTTTGTAGGGAAAGGGAAATGCTCCTTGATTAGAAAGAGAAGAAGAGAGATAGAGACATATTACATTGGACTTCCAATGAAAATATAAGGTTTAAGCATATTTTTGAAAACGAAAAGAACTGGAGGAAGGAACTAGGGAAGATTTCCTATATGAATTTACAAAGCCAATCCTCAATAGGAAATTTTCCTGTAAGATTCTAATCCTATGAAATTCATACAATAATCAGACGTTTCACACAAGGCTTTGCAAAAACCACGTGGAGATACACATATTCATGTAAATATTTGCTTCTTTCGACCTATTTTAATGACAAAAGAACTGGAGGAAGGGAACTAGGGTAGACTTTCTATATGAATTTTCAAAGTCAATCCTCAGTAGGACATTTTTCTACAAGATTATAATCCTATGAAATTCGTACAATAATCAGATGCTCCATGCAAGCCTTTGCAAAAACCATGTGGATACACCCATATTCCTGTAAATATTTGCTTCTTTCAGTCTATTTGAATGGCAGCGCTCCTGTCAGTTTCAAATAAATAAATAAAAATTTAATAATACCAAGGTAGGTTAGCTGGATCCAAATTGGACAGAATTGTACCTAAAAACCAGACCGAAGATTATGCACGTCTATCTAGTCAGACTCCAACAGTTCTTAGGTGATACATAGTGAAAGAACATGATACATACAAAAAACAGGAAGCGGCTTGTCTCCCTTGTGGGTCTTCACCGAGCTCCCTCTCCATCCTCCGCCTCGGCTCATCTCCCTCTCCTCTCCGGTAGCTCCAATGGCCGGAGGGGTGAGGGAGGGAGGCCCAGTCCACTTTTTCTTGTATATATATTATGCTTTCCCGGTTCGCCGTCTTGCTGCTGGCGGTGGAGAGCACTCGCCGGAGCTTCTCGTGGCCTCGCCTGTTTGGCGCCACCTTCGTCGGTTTCACCGGCTCGGAAGGCCTCTGCTATTGCAGTTTCTTTGGCCAGATCTACTTGCCATGCCCGTCTTCCTCCTGTCCATGGGTCGCCTCCGTGATGATGGGGTTTTTGGTCCGTGGAGGAGTGCCCACAATGATGGATCTACGGCTCCCCCTATCCATGACGGCGTGTCGGTGCTTGTCCTACGCTGCTTCCATTCTCCTACCCCCTTATCCTCTTCGGATACCCAATAATCCTCCTGCTGCTATTCTTCCAATGAAATTGAAGCAAATCTTCTCAATCTAGTCGTCTTGTGGCTCGAGCAGAGTAGTTTCGGGTTGGCGCATGCTTTGATCTTCAATTTTTTGGCACCGTCCCTTTCTTGCTCTAGTGATGTTCATGTTGGAAATAATGCAATGCCTAAGATTAATTTTAGTCCAAAATTACGCAATAGATTAAACAACTTACATCTACACAAATTCTACTAGCAACTATGATTGATTGCTAGTACTGCATGGATCAAAAACATATTTGCTAACAAAACTAGATTTGACATAAAGCCGCAAAGGATCATAATGGCAGTTTACAGACTATAGATAAAGTTAGATTTTTTTCTTATTGCGAATAGGAGGGAGAGTTGATGATGCAAACGTGTGTAGTCAATGGAGATACGAAGACGTGAGCAACCGTGCGTCACACTTCCTAGAAACTTGATTGCTTGGCTATCTGTGCAGGTTATCGATCACCGCGGGAAGTCCGGAGACTACTGCTGCACGACAGGCAAAGGGGCGGCGAGCATAGTGAAAGAATGGTCGATGTGTCTTCGATGTTTTTTTTTCACGATCAGGACATCTCCCTCTTATAGAAGTTGCACCGATAATAAACACAGTAACAACATCATACGAACTGTCTAAATCCTAGGAACTGCCCCTATGATTTCCCAACGTGCATAATCCACTAACAGCACGTGAATGTGTCTTATCCTTTGGTTGATGCAATAGACAGTCAGGAAGTGGTTAACATGGATAACACACATGAAAAAGGAACATGCACTTAGTTTTCCACGATCACGGTCACGCATCATCACAAGTCACAAGTCACACATAATTCAACACAAATAAATGCGAGTGAGTGTGCGTGTGGTGTACGCATAGTACTTCTCCCACCTGCCATCTCATCTAAGGAGGCCAAGTGGCATTTCCTTATATGGTAGTATTCACTCATGTAAATTTCCTTAATGCTGCCACTTCTCCTTGACTTCTTCCTATGAATCAAGGCCCAAAAGCCCGCAGATTCCAGCAAACCCCACCTAGAAGTCAAGGTCTACAATTTATTCTCCCCACTAGCTTTTATATACCAGTTTTACAGTATAGACCCGTCTCGGGTTGAGCTTTACCTAGCACTCCAAGATCCACTCCCTCACAACTAGGCAATAGACACAACTTGAATTGCCAATCTTGTGTAAGGTTCACTTGAAGGCATCACTAATACTATGCCGCCTAGAGCCAATCTGGTTGAAGCATTACGGTTGTGCTCCCTAGTCTTTTATTGAGCTTAATAGAGATCAACCAAATCTCATGGACTACGACCCCACAGTCAAGCTCAAATAGGTGTATTCTTTTGAGAAAACCTGCAGGATGGTATCTTGCCAACAAATTTGGCCTCATAACACATTAGACATAAGTCAGCTCCCATGCAGTACTTAGAGTACTCATCTCATAGAGGGAATTGGTAAGTACGTACGTACTCTCCGGTTACTCCAAGAACTTGCTTTCGCTTTTCCTAATTCGCGGGATCTCCGATCACATAGGACAAGCTTCCACTGTCGTGCAACTCAATGGGGGTCTCAAACCCATTTCCCTCGATGCACCGTCTATCACCACCGTCTATCACTGCACGTGATAGCCCTTTCGTAAAGGGATCCATCAAGTTCTTAGAGGTACTAATATAATCCACGACAACATTTCTTGCATTTCTCAAATTCCTGATGAGTTTGATTCGCCGTTTCACATGTCTTGATGATTTCAACTTATGTTTTGAACTCTTAACCTTAGTGATCATAGTTTGGTTATCACAATTCAAAAGAATAACCGGTATAGGTTTCTCAACGATAGGCATATCCATCAAGAGCTCACGTAGCCACTCTAACTCTACAATGGCTATGTCAAGTGTTATAAATTCAACCTCCATAGTTGACCTCGTTCAGACGGTTTGCTTACTAGACCTCCATGAAACTGTAGCAGCGCCAGAAGTGAATATGTATCCACTAGTGGCCTTTATCTCATCTGCATCTGGGACCCAACTGGAAACACTATACCTTTCTAATACAGCTAGGTACCTAGTATAGTGTAGTCCATATGTTGAGTTCCTCTCAGATATCTCATTACTCGCTCCAGTGCAACCCAATGATCATTTCTCGGGTTTGAATTAAACCGGCTCAATTTGCTTACATCAAATGAAATGTTAGGTCTTGTTGCACCAGCTAGATACATGAGAGATCCAACAATCAGAGAGTATCTCAGCTGATCAACCCCTTGTCCTCCGTAAGGTGACAATGAGTAGTACAACTCTACAGTATGCGACGACAGTATCTGTGTACAATACCTAGGGATCTCCTAGATACCTGGAGCTACAACCATATTTCAGAGGGACTCTAGGAAGATAAGGAAGCTATCCGCAGACATCCAGATACCCCTTAAACAAGGAAGCTTATCCCGACGTTTAAGGATGACAGGAGTCCTACTCGGAGACGAGTCCGTGTCAGACACAGTATACCCTCTATAAAAGGAGCCAGGAGACCCTTTGGAAAGGACAAGTCGAATCATCAAGTTCTACAATCCCAATAGCCAGACGACAACCAACACCGAAGTCTTACACATCCACCTGAGAAGACTTCCGAGCTAGATAGAAAGAAGACAGCACCCCCAATATCGACTTCTGACTAGTTGTAGATCTCATCTAGGCTAGTTATTCCCCTTGTACTCTATCTCGAGATCAATATAAGACACACATGATGTAGGGTTGTTATCCTCAGGGAGCCCAAACCTGTATAAAATCTTTGGCTCCTAGCGACTTGGCTTGGCTCGCTGGGTATCCCTACCCCCTACAATTTTTACCATGTATTACATAAGATCGATGATTTACCGATTGTCGATAGATGGCGCCGACCGTGGGGACCCCTTCAGCCAATGTCACCAAATTTACGTTGACGTCATCGCCAAAGATCACGACGAGATCTGGCTTCTCAGACAAGGGGTTCTATGATAACTTCACCCCTCTGACTGACTAGGAGCCGATGAGCGACCAGGTGGATCTGGGCGACTTCTCCCCTAATGATCAATCCGGCAATGAAGTGAGTCGTTTGATGGGTGAGTATGCCAGGACCTATGGAGTCACTCTAGGATCTTCCGATCACCAAAATGTTTGTGTAAGTGACGTAAGCCCTATGTCAGGGATATCTCCAGTAGGTTCTGACCACCCAGATGGCCAAAGAAAATTTTTGGAGATCACCTTCGATGACAGATCTATGATGGATCTGGATTACACTTCTAGTAGACTCTCGAGAAGTTCTCGCTATCAGGCATGGGAACAGATCCTCACTTAACCCCGCTTGGGATGACGGTGAAACAGGTCTGCAACCGGCTACTGGGAATCAATCTCAATAGCCTAGGACATCTCAAGATCAGGCACAGGACCTCGGGCAGATTGGTCAGGGCACTTCTCACCTCCAATAGGATGCTAGATTTTTTAGTTCCAGGACTGCTCAACACCTTTCCGAGATCCAACACCAGCTCTTGCAACCTCCTGCCACAAATCTGAATACCCCCGAAGGTAAGCAGTTGTTGCAGGATAAGGAGGACGGTCTCCTACAGACCCGAGAACAAGCCGAGTCTTCTCATCGGGTGTTTGTTGCCAATAGTTCCACTGAAGGTATGGCTTGCACCTATCCTTCCCATGATGATTCAGATCGAGAAGG
Source organism: Stipa capillata (assembly GCA_019208055.1). Lineage (NCBI taxonomy): Eukaryota > Viridiplantae > Streptophyta > Magnoliopsida > Poales > Poaceae > Stipa > Stipa capillata. Next base: position 247,380 of record JAGXJF010004542.1, on the reverse strand, counting down.
ACGACATCCCCGCAACATGATTACCTGGGGGGACAATCGCCCTCGACGCTGCCTCAGAAACTCGCCGATCCGGAGCCACCCCATCTTGGACCTACGTGAGGTCCTCAACCAACGGAGGCGCTCAAGGACTCCTCTGGATCAGTCACCTAGTCGGATGACTACCTGGCATCATTATCGGGGTCGGGGTTGGTCTCCTACCTTGGCTAGCAAGATGCTTACATCCACTCAGAAAGCCGTCCACGAGTGCCAGGTCTTCTCTCAGAACTCAGGAGGGTCCACTTGCCCTCCCGGTTTAAGCCTGGATCGATAGAGAAGTATGACGAAACCATTGATCCGACTGAGTTCTTGTGGATCTACATGACAGCCATCGAAGCCGCCGAAGGAAACGAGAAGGTCATGGCCAACTACCTTCTCACAGCTCTCAAAGGGCCGACTAGGACATGGCTAACCAATCTGCAATTGTGAATGATCCGCTCATGGGAGCAACTCTGTAGCCTATTCCATGGAAACTTCTAGGGCACGTATGTTTGCCCTGGCAAGATGAACGACCTCTTTCGATTCTTCTAGACCGACGAAGAGATCTTGCATGAATTCATCCAATGTTTCAATAATATCCGCAACACCTTCCCCAAGGTAATAGACCATGCTGTTATCTAAGCATTTGTCCGGGGTTGCAAGAATCATAGATGCATGGAAGACGTTGCCATGCCCGTCCCTCAGACGGTCAAAGAGCTGATGGATATTGCCGACAAGGCAACCAATGCCGAGGAAGCCCTTTTGTTCATCAAGGAGTGGGAGTGGGCATAGAACGTCTCCAACCCGGATTTCATGGTGACTCATCAAAGGACAAACACAAGAAAAAGCCCTCCAAGGGAAGCAATGAGAAGAAGACTAAGACTGGAGAGGCCATGGCTAACTTTCCTGACAAGCATTCTGGGCCACCCTGGGGCAAGGACAAGCAATAGGCTACCACCGAGTGCGCCAAGAAGATCTGATGTGATTTCCACTAGACTGACAGTCACTACCTTCGTCAATGCCGAGTATTCAAAAAATATGTCCAGGCCGAGGCCGAGAAGCTCTAGGGAAAAGCTCCACAGGCCGCAAGCTAGAGCCGGGACTTTAGTCCTGGCAACGATTCCGACCACATGCCTTACCAGGATGGGCAGAGGATGGTTGACCACATGTTTTGGGGGCTCTGCCTCTTAAGACTCTTGCTTTCCCATTCCTTTGCTCCTGCCATTTGAGATCTTCACCTCCTCAATTCTAAGTGCTATTCTTTGAGAGGGTAGAAAAGAGATGGAAGGGTGGGATCTAGTTGAGCTCTAGCAAGAGTTTCTCTCCAATATTTGGTTTCTCTTGTTACTCTTGGAGGTTGGCACCTTCTAGATGGTTAGGAGGTCTTGGAGAGCATTTAAGCAAATTGTGAATTTCCCCAAACATTTGTGAAGGTTGGAGCTCATCTACTGTAGAGCTACCAAGAAGAGAAGGGGGCTTCGCATCAGCAAGTCTCTTGAGGGAAGAACATGTTTTGGTGCTAGCTTCGGTCGTTGGACCAAGCATCCTCAATAGAGACATAGGACTTTGCCAAAAGGCTGAACTTTGACAACATTTTTGATACTTGTTTGATTGCTTGCTTAGGTTCATAGTTTTAATTCTTGTGAATTTCTTTTGATACTAGCATATACAAGTTGCTCATAGTTTTGGTTAGGAGTAAATTTTGAAAAGAGTCTATTCACCCTCTTCTAGACGTTATCCTTGATCCTTCAATTGGTATCAGAGCCTCATGCTCTTATCTTTTAGGTTTAACCACCTAGAGAGTGATGATGTCTCCTATTGGTGGTTTCCATGTTGGTAGAGACCCTTACTTTGATGGTTTAAACTATGCTAGTTAGAAACACAAAATTATGATGCATTTAATGGCCCTTACCCAAGAATATGGCAGATTGTGCTTCATGATTTTGTAGTGATCAATCCGGATGAGCTTACACATGTGGACTACAAGAACATTCACCTCAATTTCCAAGCAACCAACGCCATATTCAATGCTTTGAGCCAGACCAGTTCAATCTGTGAGCACACTTGAAGGTGCCCAAAATATTTGGAACACACTTGAGGAGATTCATGAAGGAACATCATTCGTCAAGGAATCCAATCTCGACATAGAAAGATTGATCCTTCATGATGTTGGAGAATGAGGATATGAATGAGATGCTCACATGTTTCAATCATATTATGAATGAGCTCAAGAGCCTCGTATGCTTTGAGATTAGTGACCACTTTGCGGTAAGATATTTCAAGCTCTCACACCCAAGTATGAGTACGTGGTGATATTTCTTCATGAGAGGAGTGACTTTAGGAAGTTGACTCCCACGAAAGTGCTCGGAAGGATTATTGTCCATGAGATGAAAATGCAAGGCAAAGATGATCTTGTGGCCTCAAACTCAAGCCTGAAGAAGAAGCCAAGCACATCGTAGATGATTCAAGGATGGTGAAGAAGAGGAAAAACTTGATGAAAAAGACATCGTCCTCTTGTGAGAAGAGTGTCCAAGATGTTCAAGAAGGGTGGTCGCAAGAAGTTTGTCCGCAAAGGGAAGAGTCACAAGTACCCAAGGGATACAAGGAAGAAGCTCATCAAGAGGGCATGTTTTGAGTGTGGCAAGACATGATACTTCATTGCAAATTGTCTAAACAAGAAGGACAAGAAGAAGGAAAATGAGAAGGAGCACAAGAAGAAGGAGCGCCGTGGGATGGGAAAGTACATGAAGAAGAATCTTCAAAAAGCTCAAGCCCACATTGGCCAAGAATGGGAAAAAGATGAATCGAGCTTTGACTCTTACTCCAACAATGATCATGATGGAGTTGCTGGTCTCACCATGGCAAGCCCAAGACCCGCCATGTCTCTCTTTAACCATTCAAGCGATAATGAGACACCTCTTTGTCTCATGGAAAAAGGGTTAAAGGTAGCCTCAATCACCAAGTCTGCCACATTCAATGATAGTGATGATGACCTACTTCGTGAACTTGATGATTTGAGCATGCCTAGCTATTATATGCTTTTAGCTACTCTTGAGAAGCAAGAGGCATTGCTTGCGAGGGAGAAAGATAAGAATGAGGCCTTAACTCTAAAATACAAAGAGCTTAAGGTCTCATGTTGTAAACTTAAAAAAATCTCATGAGGAGCTTAGGGGTGCTCATGAAAATCTTGGTCTTGAGCACATTAAGAAGAAACATTGGAAGATCCGAATTGGGTAAACACAATGCATGAAGAGCTAAGAAACTTCAAGTGTAATGAGGTGTTGAGACTTGTGGAAAGATCAAGCCAAAACGTGATCAACACCAAGTGGGTCTGCCGCAACAAGCAAGACGAAGATAACCAAGTGGTGAGAAACAGACAAGCTATGGGCTCAAGGTTACACTCAATTCAAAGGTTTAGACTTTGGTGAAACTTATGCTTCCGTTGCTAGATTAGAGGCCATTCCTATATTGCTTGCTTTTGCTACTCACCATGACATTAGGTTGTATCAAATGGACGTCAAGATTGCCTTCTTGAATGGTAAAATTTTCAAACTCGTGTATGTTGAGCAACCTCCCAATTTTGAAGACCCTAAAAATCCTTACCACGTGTATAAAATCCATAAGAAACACTAGGGATTCAAACAACCTCATAGAGCATGGTACGAGTGCCTTATGGAGTTTCTACTCAAGCGATTTGACATGGAGACAACCGAGACTATCCATAACCCATACAAACTAATAGCCATCTCGATCTCAATCTGGAAGGTAAACCCGTGGATCAAAAGGTATAGCGATACATGATTGGCTCATTACTTTATCTTTGTGTTCAAGGCTTGATATCATGCTAGTTGTGTGCATGTGTGCACGATTTCAAGCTGCTCCTAAGGAGTGCCATCTTGTGGCTGTTAAGATAGTCTTGAAATATCTAGTTCATACACCCAATCTAGGTTTGTGGTATCCCAAGGGTGCTAGTTTTGATCTTGTTGGATGTTTAGATTCAGGTTATGCAGGTTGGATGATAGATAGGAAAAGTACCTTCGGCACATGCCAATTCCTTGGTAGATCCTTAGTGTTGTGGTCATCCAAGAAACAAACCTTCGTAGCCCTATCCACCACCGAAGCAGAATACATCTCCTGGGTAGTTTTGCGCTCAGTTTCAGGGATTATGGAGTTGAGTTGAAAGAAGTGCCTCTTTTATGTTATAATGAAAGCACAATAAAAAAATATCCAACAACCAACCACATAGATATCCGACACCATTTGCTTAGTGATCATGTGACGAAGGTAAATATAGTCTTAAGCGATGTAAGCATCGAAAAATAATTAGCGGTATCTTCGCCAACCCCTTAGATGGGCATAGGTTTTGTGAGTTGAGGTAAATATCTCGGATTCTCAAAATATTGCTTGAGACTTTGGGCATATCTTGAATGCTTTGATTTGCATTTTGGAGCTTAAGATGATGAACACATCAAGATGGAGTGTTGTTCTCTCAATGAACACCACATCCTAGAAGGTGTGAGCAAAATGATAATTTTATGTATTTGTTACTCTTAGGATGATGTATATGCAACATGTGACTTTCTACCTCTTGGGAGCTTATGCTAGAATGCATATAGTCCTAGTGTAAACTAAAACTCATATATGGTGGAAACACCACCAATAATAGGATTTTGGATCTTCATAGGATTTTCTCTTCTTTCACAAGTCTAGATACTTTGTTGCACTTTTGCACAAATTATCTATACTTTTGAGTTGATCTTTTTTGATTTGCATTCAAGTGTTGCTTTATTTGATTGATTTTCCCCAAGTAGATGTCAAAAGAACACATAAGGATTCCATAAATTCTATCTATATCTATCTCATCAAAATCTTCTTCACAATTGGAAATTTTATCTGTAGCCTAGACCCTTTGGACGATCTTTACCTGGATGCTCTGGATGGCTACATGTTCTCTGCCCAGAACAAAATTTCACTTTAGGGAATTCAAATCGATATCTCTCGAACACTTCAGATTATCCTACAATCTATTTTATCTCTCAGAGAATCCGAACGAGATTCATCCAGATGCTTCGAAAAGTTTGAATAGCCACGACTGCAAAAATAACCCGGAGCTTCTAAATGAATCCCACTTGAACCCTTTGAACAATGAGTGAATTTCTACCACGTAAGCACCGTGTAGCTAGATTTTTACCCTATTCACCGCGTGATCAAAATTTCTCACCACCACCTCTCTCACGCTCATGCTCCGCCGCTAACTTCACCATCACCGTGTTCTTCCGGTCGCCGTCTCTGTCGATCGATCACATCATCGCCGCCTGTCTTCCCCATTGTGCGTCATCATAGTCACTGCCACTCCGTGGAGTTGGGGCAAGCAGCGACCTTGAGCTACCTCCCTCAAATCCTTCGCTTGGTTTTCAAATTCTTTGGGTAACACTTCAATTGGTATCAACACCTTGGCTCTGAATGCTAGTGATGTTAAGAACGTCAGATCACACACTCTCAACCTTCTGGATGCCATTGATGGAAGCAAGCCATTCAATATCACGGACTTCATCTATACTCTCATCAAAGAAGTGTTTTCATCTTGAGGTGACACATTAGATCTACAAGCCCAAAGGCTAAGAAGAACTTGGGCATCTCTTTCAAGCCCAAGATAAAGAAGTCTAAGGGGAATGAAACTTCTATAGCTCAGGAGAGTGCAATTTATCCTCTTCCTACTAAGATCCCCTAGTCACAGAAGGGGATGCTTGAATACCTCTGCAAATCACAGATCCTTACATGAGAGGATGGCAAGGATGGAGAAAAATTAGTGGATCATTTATCAAGCTTTGAAGACTTACCTTGAGCAAGCTGATGAGTCTGAGTTTGAGTCAGAGGAGAGTCTCCATAGGGTTCTCCACAAGGTTCACCTTCTCCTTTCCAGCTAGAGTCTACAGCTACTACTTCTTCTCCGGCTCACTCTACAGCTCCTACACCACCAGCTCTAGCTCCGACCTCTACACCGACCTCCATCGTTGACCCCAACGCTTCAACTTCAGCTCCAAGAGAGCTCTCTTTGTCGCCGGTCGTTGCCCTAGTGGAGTAGATATTCTTCTTTCCTCTTTTTGGTGTCTTGATGCCAAAGGGGGAGAAGTGCTAGGTTAGGTTTGTTAGATTAGTGGTGTTTTGAGAGTTACAAGACTTGCTCTTATCTTTGATGTTTTATTATCTTGTAAACTCTATTCTTTTGGGTGACATACCTAGAACATGGGATGATATGAAGAGGATTATGCGAGCTAAATTTTTACCTTCATATTATGCTTGTGATTAGCTAAATAAATTGCAACTTATAGAACAAGGTAGTAACATCGTAGTTGAATACTATCAAGAACTACAATCTTATTTATTGCGTTATGATATAAAAGAACATGAAGAAGCCATGATGGATAGATTTGTGAGAGGCTTGAACCATGAAATTTAGGATATACTTATGCGTAAAAATTATTGATAGCAAGATTTGGCCGAGTTAATCTAATTGCTAATGGCTGAGTCGGCCGACCGATAATTGTTTAGAATTGGTGTTGACTTGCAGTGAAGGCTTGGCGAATCCAGCATACCGAGTAGTCCGCAGTACTCCTGACTGGTCTGACATGATGGGTTGCTCAAGCCGAGTGGCTCGCAGCGCTCCCGAGTGGTCCAACGTCCAACATGCTCACAGTACTATCAAGTCATTCAGCGTGCCGAGTAACTCAGGCCGGGTGACCCGCGGCATTCCCGAGTGGTCCAACGTCCAACATGCTCACAGTACTATCAAGTCATTCAGCGTGCCGAGTAGCTCAGGCGGGGTGACCCGCGGCATTCCCTAATTGTCCAACATGCTGAGTTGCTCAGAGTACTACCAAGTCGTGCAGCGCGCCGAGTAGCTCGCAGCGTTCTCGAAGGTCTCCAAAATACAGACTTGCTCACAGTGCCACCAAGTCGTTCAGTGCGCTGAGTAGCCCAAGCCGAGTTCTTGCCGAAGTTGCCCTGCGGGTGGGCCACGGATATGTTGATTACCAAATTTGGCGCACAAGACTTGGAGGACAAGAAAAAAGAGAAAGGAAAGTCACATATACGTATTCAGTTAGGATCAGGAGTCCTGCTCTCCTACGGAAAGACCAGCCGCCCTATATAAATATGTGAAGGGTGATGGCCGATTAACACACACAATCGAACAAATCAATCTACTATCTTTTCGTTTACTATTTTTCTCACCCTTGTTTTTCTACTTCTCGTTCTTCGTTGTTCTTCGTGTTAGATGGCAATGAACCTCGAGGCTCTAGAGGCGATCATGTCGACCTAGGGCAGCCCATAGCTGCCGCACTCCCTGACGGGGTCCCTCCCGGGCGTGTGGGGTTTCGGGTCTACAAAAGATCTTGCCGGCGTGTCTTGCGTATCGCGCTCCCAGCGAGGCTCCTCCGGGGACGTTGTCTTGCGTATCGCTCTTGACGCCGGGGGTACACAGTGACGTGTTCGTGTGCGAACACACTTTTTGGCGACTCCGCTGGGGACATGATCATCATGTCTAATAAAAAGGTTCCACAACCCGCCGAGATCAGCGCCGATAACATCATCAAGCCAGGCAATGATGAACTATCGGAGGAACGTCGCCAAGCCTTCGAGGCGTACAAGAAGAAGCGTGAGGAGGAGGATTTGCAAACGTTTCTCACAAACTTCAAGAAGGATCGTCAAGGCAACATCACTCCGATTGGAGACATCACGTTCCCTCCTCTACGCGGCAAAGAAGCTAAAACCTCTGTAAGTAGCGTCTTTTCTCCTGAGCAGCTAGCCGAGATCCAGTTACATTGCTAAAGGTAACGACCTCGTGTATCAATCGTTCTTGGAGAATACAAACGCTCGGGAAAATACGCCTCAGTCGTTTAGTGGTGCTATTGGTGTGATTGTTAATGTAGTAAGCCCTAATCCAACCCTAGCAGTAAACTCATCGGCACCTCCGCCGTTGAGTTTTTATCCTAGCCAAACCAGTCAACTCGTGGCTGCACCTACAAACTCTAATCTGATCATGAGCGTACCCGGCTCGGCGGCAACGCCGAACCACAACCTAGTCGCAGTTACGGTTCGGCGTACATGCCAAAAGTAGCACCTATAACTAGTCATCATATCGCTCCTACGCCAACATCACAGGCATCTTCGTCCACCACGGACGAAGTCCTGGCTAAACTCAGGGAGGATGTGAGCAAGATGTTTCAGGAATCCTTCGGAGTTGAGCTAAAGATGAGAAGTCGGGTGTACCAAAAACCGTATCTCGAGTACTTTGATGCAGTCCCATATTCTCCGGGTTATAAGGTTCCCGACTTCACTAAGTTTAATAGGGAGGGAATGAAAACAACATGGGAACATGTTAGTCAGTATCTAGCACAGTTAGGTGAAGCAAATTCTCTAAATTAGTTGAAGGTGTGTCTATTCCCTTTATCTTTGACTGGCACCGCATTTTCATGGTTTGCTGCCTTACCGCATGGCTCTATCCTTTTATGGTCGCAGCTAGAATAAAAATTTCATGATCATTTTTATAGTGGTGATAATGAGCTTAAGTTGTCACATCTTATATCAGTTAGACAAAAACATGATGAATCGGTCACTGACTATGTCAAGAGGTTTAGAGATATAAAGAACTGATGTTATAGCTTAGTGATAACTGAGAGAGACTTGACTGATCTCGTGCTTAACGACTTGAGAACTCACATTAGAGAAAGGTTAGAGGGTTATGAGCTCTTAAGTATTAACCAAGTCTTGCAAAAGGCTTTAGCTCAAGAGAACCGAAGCATAGAGTTCAAAGAAGTTCATAGGTCTAAACCCGATCATCCTAAAATGCATATGGTCGGATGTGATAGTAATAGTTTGGACAATGAGGTTGATGTCTATGCTGCTGAGTTTGTTTGGTCCTCTAAGGCCAAACCACATGCTTGTAATGCTCTTAAGCCAGTTCGTAAGAACCGTGAAGAAGAGATGAAATGTACTTTTGACATAGCCAAGTGTGATAAAATATTTGATGCGTTGTTGCAAGATAAAGTCATTAGAATATTGCACGCTTTGCCAACGTTTGAAGAGCTGAAACGGCGAGCTTATTGCAAGTATTATAATTCGTAGCAATGTTTTTCGGTGACAGATCCAATCGGCTATCAATGATGGACGATTGAGTTTTGCTGAAATGCAAGTGGACAAGCAACCTTTCCCGATGAATGCTATTGACTTGGAGGGAAAGAAGGTGTTAATTCGGCCTGAGCTAACCGAATCCGCTAACAAAGATAATATCGTCATTGGTGAACCTAGGGAGATAAAGGAGAAGGACAAGGTCTTGGGAAGAGAAGTTGTACTCGACAAGTGACCCGATGGCAAGGAAATGTTGAAGATTACTATTAGAAATCCTACACTCGGGGGGCAACCGCAAGTACAAGAAAATGCTCATGTCAGATTCATCAAGCCCAAGAGTCCAGAAGTCGGCAAGTGGAAAAAACAAATGAAGCCGAAGTACAACACAAGCGAGTTAAGCCGACTTTTGATATGTTGCTGTCCAAATATACCAATCAAGCGGCTGGTTCTATCTCTAATCGGTCATCACGTTTGAAGTGTCCGAGATCGCCTCCACGGCGAGACTTCCAGCGTCAAGCAGGGTCATATGGGCCATGGGTCTCGACTCCATGGATGGCACCACCTCCCCACATGCCCTACATAGGAAGCTCCGATGGGATGTGGGGCCCACATCCAATGGTGCCCTGTGCTTTTCATCCGGGATGGGCAGCGCCGAGGAGACCTATTCGTGAGAGACTCATCCCTCCTACTCGGGGTCGATTAGGTGGTGATGCTAGTCGGCTATCGCAGGCTTCTCTGAGACAGTTGGTCAAAAGGGTATGGCGTGCAAAGCCGCCGAGTACTGACGTCCCAAAGGCCAGCAAGCCAGAGTTGGAGAGCAAAGAACTCAGTAAAAGGCCGGTTATTATTGGTAACCCGGCTAATTCTAGTAATGACATAATTGCTGACCAGCAGGGTTCCAGGGCTAATGATCATGAAGCTAGCACGAGCAAAAGCAAGCCTAGGGATCCCAAATATACTCAACCTAAGTGGTGTCCTCCCGGGTTGTCTAAGACCAAGAAGAGGAGACTGCAGCGCATGAGGAACCAAGAGAAGGTAGAGCAAGAAGCGGAGAAGCTAAGGGATGAATCCTTTAACGAAATTCAGCCCGCGGCGCCCATAAAACAAGTATGGGGAAACCTAAACGAGTAGAAGGTGCAGCAGCTCCTATGCCATCAAAGGAAGGCGGCGTGGTTATTATGGCGTCACATACATCATGTGCCTCACTCCCTCTACTCGGGAAAGATCCGGAGTCGGTAGCCACCTCAAAGGACGATGAAGAGGAGATGGTGGATTATGAACCCATGCCGAGTCGAGGAGGTATGGATATAAATATGGTATATTACTACCTATTGAATTTCGTGCCATAGATGAAGAAGGAGAGGTACCCCAGCTGGATTTTGGTCCCAAGAATGCCATCTTCGAGAAGCCAAAAGAACCAGTGAAACACTTGAAGCCATTGTACGTCAAGGGTCATATTAATGGATCACCGGTGGCTAGGATGCTCATGGATGGCGGTGCTGTGGTGAACCTTATGCCATATTCAGTCTTCAAGAAGTTGGGGCTGCATGATGATGAATTGATGAAAACCAATATGGTGCTTAATGGGTTTGAAGGCAAAGAGAAGATGGAAGCCAAAGGCATGATGTATGTCGAGCTTACCGTGGGAAGCAAGACTCTGGCTACAGCGTTCTTCGTTGCCGAGGTGCAAGATAATTACAATATCATACTAGGCCGCGATTGGGTTCATGCCAACCAATGCGTGTCGTCTACTATGCACCAATTCTTGATACAGTGGGTTGACGAGGAAGTCGAAGTCATTAATGCGGACAACTCGGCTTGTGTTGCTCTGGCCGATGTGTTGGTGGATTGGCAACATCCCAATGCGACTTGTCTGACAGGGCGCGACCTTTCCGGGTTCGACTTTCTTAGCGCTACAAGAAATGGCTTCGTACCTGTATCCTTAAGGCCGATTGGTAGTGACCGACTTGGGGCAATTCGGCTTGCATTGCTTTGGCCGATACGCTGGCGAGTTAGCAACATCCCAGCACGACTTGTTTGACAGGGCTCGACTTTTTGGGGTCCGACTGCCCTAATGTTACCGGGAGCGACTAGGTGCCCATCTCTGCAAAGCCAGTTGGTAGTAATCGGCTCCAAGGTATGAAATAATTAGATGGATCCCAACTCGGAATGGTTACAAAAGCGTCTTGCAAAATATCGGTCCAATAAGGGCGATATGCATGAGTCCATAGAAGAACCAGATGACATGGACAAGTTGGGACAAGGTTTCACGTCGGCTGATCTGTTTGAGGAAGTAGACATAGGAGATGGTTCAATTCCTAGGTTGACGTTTGTAAATAAGAATTTAAAAGCCGACTATAAGTTTAAGCTAGTCGAGTTGTTAAAAGAATATGTTTGTTGCTTTGCATGGGAGTATCACGAAATGCCCAGCTTGGACCGAGAGCTAGTAGAGCATCGGTTGCCTATTAAGACAGGTTTTAGACCTTTCAAACAACCAGCCAGAAGGTTTAATCCCAAGATGTATGACCGAATCAAGGAGGAGATCGGCCGTTTGCTTAAAGCTAATTTTATTAGACCTTGCAGGTATGCGACTGGATTTCTAACATTGTGCCTGTGGAAAAGAAGGGATCTGGCAAACTGAGAGTGTGCATTGATTTCAGAGACTTTAATAGAGCTACACCCAAAGATGAGTATCCTATGCCAATAGCCGATATGCTTATTAATGATGCTTCTGGACATAAAGTCATTAGCTTTCTTGATGGTAATGCGGGGTACAATCAAATTTCATGGCAAAGAGGACATATCCAAAATGGCTTTTCGTTGCCCCGGGTTCCTTGGTTTATTCGAGTGGACGGTGATGACTTTCGGGTTGAAAAATGCCGGTGTCACATATCAAAGGGCTATGAACTTAATCTTTCATGATTTGCTTGGCGTCATACTTGAAGTCTATATTGATGATATCATTGTCAATTCGGATGCCGTTGAATCTCATTTAGCCGAGTTGCGCTTAGCTTTTGAAAGGATGAAAAGGTATGGTTTAAAGATGAATCCTTTGAAGTGCTTTTGGTGTATCGGCTGGGAAGTTTTTGAGCTTCATTATACATCAACATGGCATAGAGATTGATCCCAAGAAGATAGAAGCTATACAGAACGTGCAAGCTCCAACATGTAAGAAAGAAATGCAGAAGTTCCTTGGCAAAGTCAATTATCTAAGGAGATTCATAGCCAATTTGTTGGGAAAAGTTAATGCGTTCACTCCCATCCTTCGGTTGAAAAATGACATTGATTTTACTTGGGGGGCAAGACAGCAAGAAGAATTTGAGATGATTAAGGGTTATTTGTCCACTCCTCCAGTGTTGAAATCACCTAAGCATGGGGAGCCCTTTAGGCTTTATATTGCAGCAGAAGAAGGCGTCATTGGTGCTGTTTTGACTCAAGAGACCGAAGAAAAGGAGCATGCTATCACTTATTTGAGCCGGCGCCTATTGGATGCCGAGATAAGGTATACTTTTGTTGAAAAATTATGTTTATGCCTATATTATGCTTGCACAAAGTTGAGATATTATTTATTGTCTAGTGCTTGCATAGTAGCTTGTCAAACTGATGTCATTAAAATACATGTTGCATAGGCCAATTCTTAGTGGTAGAATTGGCAAATGGGCTTATGCTTTGATTGAATATGATTTGGCATATGAATCTTTGAAGTCTATGAAAGGCCAAATCGTTGCTAATTTCATTGTTGAACATCGGATTGACGACAGGCGTAGTATTGGCATTGATCTTGTCTCTCTAGTACCATGGAGGTTATATTTCGATGGGTCAATTTGTAGCAATGGCCAAGGTGTTGGTGTTGTTTATATATCTCCTCATAGTGCTGTTTTGAAGCCTCATGCCGCTTAGAGTATTTTTGCACAAATAATCAGGCCGAATACGAAGCATTGTTATTCGGTTTAGAGCTTTTAATTGCTATAGGTGCTACACATATTGAGGCCTTCGGTGATTCGTTGTTAGTAGTTTAGCAAATATCTAAGGTTTATCAATGTCTCGACGAATCACTCAATGCTTATCTCGATAAATGTCTAGATGTAATTTCTACCTTGGATTACTTTAATATTGCTCATATACCTAGACAAGAGAATTTGGTTGCAAATAAGTTGGCGCAACAAGCATCTGATTACCATGTTGATCGTGGTATATTTCATATTTCTCAAGAGCCGATGCTTGGTTCTGACCACATAGGTAAGGCTGAACCGGAGCCCGCCGCTTCGGCCATTAGTGAGAAGCCTAGTATAGGTGACAACGAGGACTGGAGGAAGTTCATCGTCGATTATTTATAGGATCCTGGTAAGAAGGCAAATAGGACTGTTCGGCATATGGCTTTCAAGTATACATTAATAGATGATGATCTTTATCGCCAGACGGTTGATGGTATTCTGTTAAAGTGCTTGGATGAGGACCAAGTGAGAGTTGCAATGGAGAAGTGCATGAAGGCATTTGTGGCACTCATCAGTCGACACACAAGATGAAGTGGTAGTTGCGACGTGCTGGATTTTATTGGCCGATGATGATTAATGATTGCTTCAGATATTACAAGGGGTGCGAGGCTTGCCAGAAGTTTGGTGATGTTCAGTTAGCCCCTGCTGCTATGTTACATCCTATTATCAAGCCGTGGCCATTCAGAGGTTGGGGATTGGATTTCATCAAACAAATTTATCCTTCAGCTGTACTGATTATTCACCAAAGTGGTCTGAAGCAATACCTCTCAAAAATATGACCCATTTGGAGGTAATTCGATCATAACTGAGCAACATTATTCATAGATTCGGTATCCTCAAACTTTAACTATGGATCAAGGCTCATCATTCATATCCAAAACAGTGAAAGAATTGCCGAATCCTATAAGATAAAGCTGCTCAATTCCTCTCCATATCTGTCCCAAGCCAATGGACAAGCTGAATCTAGCAATAAGGTGCTAATCAAGCTTATCAAGAAGAAGATCGAAGATAATCCAAGGAGGTGGCATGAGGTGTTGTCGAAGCTTTATGGGCACATAGAATTTCAAGGCATAGTGCTACAAAGGTAATATGAGCTCGTGTATGGACAAGAGGCCGTTTTGCCCGTAGAGGTGAATCTGAGTGCTTTAAGATTAGCCAAGCAAAAATGATTTATTGGTGGTAGATTTTCATGATTTGATGATGGATAATCTTGATGAAGTCGCCGATAAACGTTTGGTGCTTTAAAGGCCATAGAAAGAGACAAATTGAGAGTAGCAAGAGCATACAATAAAAATGTCAAGTTAAAGAGCTTTCAAGTTGGCGACTTAGTATGGAAGTTGATTCTACCAATTGGCTCAAAAGATAACAAGTTGGGAAGTGGTCTCCGAGTTGGGAAGGTCCTTTCAAAATTGTAAGGGTGGTTCCTAGAAATTCATACTTGGTGGAATCCATACAGGTATCGTTGCCTCAAGCTCGTCAACGGCAAATATTTGAAGAAATTCCACCCAAGCGCATGGCAGGAGGCTTGATAGTGCTATGGCGATATGTTATATCACCCTGAGTAGAAGAGAAGTGGCGATGAGATTTAAGACATCACCCTAGGCAATAGTATGGCCGGTGAGATATTGGCATCGTCTTAAAGGATTTGTCATAGTGTTTTCGGTAAATACAATCATACCGAAAAAAGGGGGACATGTGTTGATAGCAAGATTTGGCCGAGTAATCTAATTGCTAATGGCTGAGTCGGCCGACCGATAATTGTTTAGAATTGGTGTTGACTTGCAGCGAAGGCTTGGCGAATCTAGCATACCGAGTAGTCCGCAGTACTCTCGACTGGTCTGACATGACGGGTTGCTCAAGCCGAGTGGCTCGCAGCGCTCCCGAGTGGTCCAACGTCCAACATGCTCACAGTACTATCAAGTCATTCAGCGTGCCGAGTAACTCAGGCCGGGTGACCCGCGGCATTCCCGAGTGGTCCAACGTCCACATGCTCACAGTACTATCAAGTCATTCAGCGTGCCGAGTAGCTCAGGCGGGGTGACCCGCGGCATTCCCTAATTGTCCAACATGCTGAGTTGCTCAGAGTACTACCAAGTCGTGCAGCGCGCCGAGTAGCTCGCAGCGTTCTCGAAGGTCTCCAAAATACAGACTTGCTCACAGTGCCACCAAGTCGTTCAGTGCGCTGAGTAGCCCAAGCCGAGTTCTTGCCGAAGTTGCCCTGCGGGTGGGCCACGGATATGTTGATTACCAAATTTGGCGCACAAGACTTGGAGGACAAGAAAAGAGAGAAAGAAAAGTCACATGTACGTATTCAGTTAGGATCAGGAGTCCTGCTCTCCTACGGAAAGACCAGCCGCCCTATATAAATATGTGAAGGGTGATGGCCGATTAACACACACAATCGAACAAATCAATCTACTATCTTTTCGTTTACTATTTTTCTCGCCCTTGTTTTTCTACTTCTCGTTCTTTGTCGTTCTTCGTGTTAGACGGCAACGAACCTCGAGGCTCTAGAGGCGATCATGTCGACCTAGGGCAGCCCATAGCCGCCGCACTCCCTGACGGGGTCCCTCCCGGGCGTGTGGGGTTTTGGGTCTACAAAAGATCTTGCCAGCGTGTCTTGCGTATTGCGCTCTCGGCGAGGCTCCTCCGGCGACATTGTCTTGCGTATCGCGCTCGACGCCGGGGGTACACGGTGACGTGTTCGTGTGCGAACAAAAATACTATTTATCAATCGTTTGTTTCATTCTGCTTGCAAAGCTGAACAGGAAGTATATGAATGACAATCCAAGATTAGTCGTGCATGTTCGTCTACTTTCACTACACCTTCATGTTTAAATGAAACAAAAGTGCACCCAACATCAAAATTAGCTTAGGTTGCTTCTTGTACTACTGCACCTATTATGGTTGCCGCACCCGCTGCTATGAGGGTCACACCGCGTTGAACTTGTGTCCCGTCACCACCCACAGTACCTACATCATCTAAGTCAATCCTACAAGGGTAATAATAAAGGTACTGATGTTGAACACTCATTTTGAGATACATACACTGATATCATGCCTAGTATCATTGAACAAAAGGAAATCAGATTATAGAGGAATCAATTGATATTAATTTGCTATCTACTGAATTTGATGTTACTGAGAGTTTGCATGAATCATGTCATATTTTGAGTGTTTTGCTTGCTAAAATTGAGTGAACCATGTGATGATATCCTTGATATACCGGTTGATTTGGATGCACCATGCGATATAATTGATTCATATGCTGAGTTGGGTGCACCATATGTTAATATGTTTGATTTGTCTACTGTTTTGAATGAGCCATGTGACACACTAATTAATCTGATTTGAGTCTATGTGCAATTGATTAGACATGAAGTTTTGACTAAAATTTTTTCTGCTGCTACTTTGTGTTATATTGTGTTAGATCTACTTATGAGCTTGTCACATGCTATGGATAAATTTTCTGAAATCACATGTTTGAGATTGTGGAGATTACACCCCTGGTTATAAGTTTAATATGATTGGAGATTATGGTGTAGACAATGACTCTGATGTTCATAAGCTTATGCATAACATGTGATAACCTTGCTGATTTGAAGCTTGTTGTTTCAAGTGACAATAATTATATGAAAAAGCTTATTCTAAGTGTTGACCCATCAAACTTGTGTGATATTTATGTGAGAAATAATTTACTACATGATTGTTTGAATTTTAGTACATTAAGTTGTGTTAGAATTCAGCATGTTGTAGTTTATAACTTGAGAGCTATGAGAGTTATATCACCTTTGTTGAACGGTTTTATAACAATTTGTACCACTTCAAGTTTACAAATTCAGAGTTTTGAATGACATGAATGCTTCACTTATACATGCAAAACTAGTTGTAATGTTTGTTGTTGGAGAAAGTATGGATTGCTCATTACCAATTGTGCTTATTGGAGAGATAATATATCAAGTTGTTGCTATTTTGGGACATTGAGTGTACGACATAGAAGATATGTTAAAAAGGATGGCATATATTTACCATGCATACACCTTGTCTTATTTGTTAGCCTATTTTTAGCTTAAGCAACACCAAGGACGGCTTTGTTTTCAAGAAAGGGAGGATGATTAGGACATGACCCCCTTCGGATACGACCACACTTGTTGTTCCTCAAGTTCCAATTTTAGCAACATGTGTGAATTATCGGGTGAGCTCGTTTCTACTAGTTAATTCTAATTTTATGAACTTTATGCTACTCCTTGATGAGTGTATTGCTATTATATTCAGGAACAAAATGCATGACGATATTTTGAGCAACAAGATAATGATCAAGTTAAACGAAGATAGATCCATGCATGGAGAGCATGATACTTTATCGGTTTTCTACAAGACATTGAGTCACCATGAATCTATTATGAACTTTGGCCGAAGAATTCATGAAATATAGGTTAACATTTTAGCCAACCACACTGAGAAAATATTTAGAGTTATTTAAGCCTATGGTGCTGTGCCACCAAGTCCTGGGCTAAGCCTATGGTCAAATCTAGGGTTTCCACCCTCCTTGGATGTCACTCCACCTATAAGTAGCCATCAAACCACCCCAAATTAGAGTGGGTTTTTTTAGTTCTAGTTAGCCATTGTTGCAACTTCATATAATCTCTTATAGAAAATATTAGAGTTATTTAAGCCTATGGTGCTGTGCCACCAAGTCCTGGGCTAAGCCTATGGCCAAAATCTAGGGTTTCCACCTTCCTTGGATGTCACTCCACCTATAAGTAGCCATCAAACCACCCAAATTAGAGTGGGTTTTTTTAGTTCTAGTTAGCCATTGTTGCAACTTCATATAATCTCTTATTTGGCGAGAGCAACAGTTTTTACCGCTATCAGAACCCCAACTTTTTAGTACTTTAATCCTATTTGTAATTTCATATTGCTATTTATCTTGCTCTTGATTGTTCTTCGATTGCTCGTAGGAAATGATCTGTGTGATTAGGTAGATCGTGCTTTTACCGGTTGCATGGTGCAACAATCGTCTTATGATTGTAGCCAGGTCGTGAGAGTCGCCTCCACAAATCGATAGTTACCATCTCACTGAAAGATCGGGACACCCATTGTAACATCAACAAGCCTCTTGGGAGAAGAGCATATTTTGTTGCCGGCTTCGGTCGTTGGGCCATGCTTCCTCAAAAAAGACGTAGGACTTTGCCAAAAGTCTAAACTTTGACAACAAATCATCGTGCCTCTGAATATTTGCAATTTTCCATCATCCCCACTTACATTTTTTATACTTGTTTGATTGCTTTCTTAGGTTGATAGTTGTACTTTTTGTGAATTTCTTTTGATACTAGCATACATAGGTTGCTCATAGTTTTGGTTATGATAAAGTTTGAAAAATGTCTATTTACACCTTTCTAGACGTCATCCTCGCATACCCAAATCCTCCTCCTGCCTCACTATCAGTGACATGAGTAGCCTGCTGACCTCCTTGTTGTCCTTTTGCATGAGAGATTTCCTAGCCGTATGGCCAGGCTCGCCACAAATGAAGCAAGTGAAGTCACCCTTCTCCTCCTCCTCCTCCTCCTTCTCTTCTTCTTCTTAAAACTAGTAGTCTGTTTGGCCTTTCCCTTGTTCTTGTAGTTCTTGGAGCCACTAGCATCGGCATGCACCACGTTGGCATTGGAGGTCTCTTGTAGGAGCGGATCCACATAGACTAGGGGGGGGGGTGCACAAGCACCCGTGTCCACCATTTTCCCCCTCACAATTAGTCTATAAAATTAGTCAGTGCACCACCTTAGCCCATATAGGATGCACCCTAGTAGCCCAGACCACAACATCCAACTAAGCCCTCACCCCTCTAGTGAACCACAATCGATTGTGGTCTAGCTCTGCTGGCACATCTTTTGCTCTCACCTTCTCCTCAACATCGACGGTGGCAATCAGACTCTCCACAATTATCACCTCCCTTCAGTGTTTGAGGCTGGTTGCAAAGTTCCTCAAGGTCAGAGGTAACTTGGCAATAATGCCCTCCACCACGAACTTGTCAGGCAGAACAACATCAAAATGTGTGAATTCCCCCACTAGAAGCTAAAGCTTGTGATCTTGTTCCGCAACTGAACAATTGTCCACCATTCGAAAGTCATGATTCAACTCATTGACGTACAACTCATGCCCAGCATCAGACTCTCCATATTTGCATTCCAGAGCATCTTACAGTGCGGCAAAACTAGTGTAGTTCAGGTATATGTCACAAAGCTGATTCGTCATCAGGGAGAGAAGGCATCCTAGAGCCGTGTTAGTTGACACCTCCAAATCACGCTATTGTTCCTGTGTGAGTGGACTCTGTTGGGGAAATCACCCACCACAGATTCATGCTCATAAGCTAGAATTTGACCCTGATTTGCCATCTCTTAAAGTTCTCACCCCCGAAACGTTCAGGCTTCAGCAAATTGGTTGGCCCAGCCATTGCAACTAAATCTTGTTTCTGGACTGTTTTGGAAATAATGCAAGACCCAACATTAATTTAATTCCAAAATTATGCAACAGATTAAACAACAATGTTTTGTCTACACAAATTCTACTAGCATCTAACATATTGATTGCTAGTACTGTGTGGATCAAAAACATATTTGCTAACCATACTAGATTCGACATAAAGCTGCTAAGGATCATAATGCCAGTGCACAAACTACATATAAGAGATCGATTTTTTTCTTACTGCAAATGGGACGAAGTGTTGATGATGCGAATGTGCGTAGTCGATGGAGATGTGAAGACGAGATGAAGATGTGAGCAGTCGTGCATCGCACTTCCCAAAAACTTGATTGCTTGGCTACCCATGCAGGTCGTCGGTCTCCAGGGAAAGTCCAAAGACTACTGCTTGCCCTTGGCTTGCTGCACGACAGGCAAAGGGGTGACGAGCATAGTAGAATGGTTTATGTGTTTACGGTGTTGTTTTTCACGATAGGGGCGTCTCCCTCTCATAGAAGCTGCACCGATAAAACAACTCACAAACAACATGATACAAACTACCTAAGTCCTAGGAACCCCCCTCCCCCACGAGATTTCTCCAACATGCACAACCCACTAACAGCACACAGACGTGCGTCTTATCCTTTGGTTGATGTGCTAGGTAGTCGAGAAGTGGTTAGGGTGGATAACACACATGATAAAAGAACGTGCCCTTAGTTTGCCACGGTCATGGTCGCGGGTCGTCGCTACACATAATTAAATGCATATAAACGCGAGTGAGCGCGCCTGTGGTGTACATATAGCACCTCTTCTACCTGCCATCTCATCTAAGACGCTGTTTGGTTGCGCTTTTCTGCAGCTCAACCAAACAGTCAGTTTCAGAGTAGGTTTGTCAACAATGGTTATGTGCTTTGCAGTGTAAATTCAATTGTTTAGAAAAGTTGTCTTCCCCAGCTTTTTGCAACATGTTGAAGTTTCGAGGCTCATTTCCTAAAATGTTTTAGATGGTTTGAATCAATCCAAAGCTATATGTTCAATTTTCCACAGCTACAACAGCTCTTCTAGACAGCTAGCCAACAACAGCTTTGTTAACAGTCATAGTAAACCAAACAGGCCCTAAAAAAACAATAACACTTTCTTATATGTTGGTGTTATTTACCCATATAAATTTGCTTTAGTCCCAACTCTAAATCCTGTCACTTTTCCTTGACTTCTTTCTCTGAATCAAGACCCAACAGTTCTCCGCTTGCGTCAAAAACACCAGCATGAGGCTACTCTTAGGCGTCGCGGAAGCCAAGCTTCAGCTTCAGAGTTCATCTTAACCTCCAGCGCTGTTTGAATGAGTGCAGGGAGTTTTTTTCAGAAAGAAAAAACAAAGAAAAAATTCCGTGCTGGACTCACGACCAGGTACAGATGAAACCGTACTTAGGTACGTACGACATCTCGCATCTCTCGCCGTTGATCCATGCATACATACGCCTGCGTGCCTCCAAATTTGACCTTCCAAGCAGCTTCGCCTTCGCGTGCCACGACTTTGACCGAGCGAGCGACTATTCCTATTCCACCCTCAAATCGCTAAATTTTTGCCCCCACTCGCGCAAACCTACCCACCAGCTCCCTGCCCCCTGAATACGCTGCATATATAGCAGCTCGGCTGCCTTCCTGCTCTGTCTCGCTTTACCCGCTTAGTGATCTCGATCAATCACTAGCTCCATTACATAGTTACTCTTGTTTGTCCGGCTGGTTGGTTGCTTGGTTCTTGAGGGTCTCGAGCTAGAACGATGGATGACGTGTGGTGCAGCCTGGACATGGCCACCGACATCGCCCTCATCGATCCGTTCTGGCAAACCTTCACCGAGTATGTCCATGTGTTAATCGCTAACATCTGACGAATCATGCTGTTGGTTTTGACATTTTTCAATTCGTTGATCAGCTCTGCTGTGAGCTCCATCGGCGATGGCAATGCGTACTTCGGTGTCGCCGACGTTGATCTCATGGTCTCGGCAGATACGGTGAGCAACGTTCCTGGCCTTGGCTCCATGAAAATCGAAGCATTTGTGGTATTGGTTATATAAGGTTGGTGGTTTCGGTGTATGTAGGTGGAGGGCATGGCGGACATGGACGCAAGCAGCTTCTTCGGAGGAGGGGACGGCCGCCTCGTGTTGCAGCAGTACGAGCTGGCGCAGTCGTCGGCGTCGTCGTCGCTCTCGTCGAAGCGGTCCCTCTCCGTTGACAGCGGCAGCTCGTCTGGGTCTTTCACGCTCGACGCCTCTGCGCTCGCGGTCACGAACGTCGACGCCTCGTGGTACCAAGCGCCGGCGCCGCCGCCGGTGGCGCACCACCCGTTGCCCGGTGGCGGCAACCACGACGACGAGGCGATCATGCAGGCGATGATGGCAGTCATGTCCTCGTCCTCGGCTTCCCCCTCCTCCTCCGCCTCCGCGTCCACCTCCTCGCAGCCGCCGCCGTTTTGCCGGGACAGCATAGCCGGGGCGCAGCCGCGTGGAGGAAACGGCCACGTGATGGTGAAGAGAAGCCCTGCCATGCCGCCAGGGCAGCAGGAGGAGGCAAGAACGGCGAGCGGCAACGGTGGCCAGCAGCTCTATCACATGATGTCGGAAAGAAAGAGACGGGAGAAGCTCAACGACAGCTTCCAGACGCTGAGGTCGCTCCTTCCCCCGTGCTCAAAGGTACATCACATCACATCCACTCATTCTCAAGTCTCAACTAGTGTTAAAACACCAGTTATAAATGTTGCTTTTGTGATGCGAAAATTATACAATAAATTGATGGAACTAGTTTTTAATTAAAACATAACGATATCTTTTCAGTTTGTCAAATCTGAATGTCTCTGTGTCTATGCAAAATCCAAAATGACGTCTATTTAGGAAACGAGGGAGGGAGAGTACGATTTTATCACTGGTTAAATACTACGTACCTAGAGATCCTAATTAACCTCCATCTGGGTATAAGTTTTCCACTTTCTCTTTCTTGATTAGCAGCAGGATGCGTTACGCTCCTATAGACCATCGGATTAAAAATGAACGCTCGTTGATATCTGCTCCGATGGCTGAAATGGCAGAAATTAGGCACATAGTTAATTTATTACTTCCTCCATTCGTAAATAGCTGTCATTTTAGACATTGTTGTGGTCTCCAATATGCATCTTTGACTTTTGGTATGTACTAGCTAAATACCTGTGCGTTGCTACAGATAAACAAATTAGATTACTGAGTATGTTGAATTATTGTTGTCACTTTGGATTAGATTACCTCTTAAATTCATGCTCCATGCCATGTCCTCGGCTTCATCACAACTCTTGATTGAGCTTTGGATCAAATAGAATTGTGAGTTGTTTGTGGGGAGTAGCATCTTTGGTAAATTTGAATTTTTAAATTTAGAGTCGGTGGATAAAGAGGACATCTATTGAAATTGCGGTATGGGCATATAAGTTTTGTCAAAATTTTGAGATGGCCTCACAATAGGAAGAAGGAGAATAAAATGTACAGACCACGACCACCGATTGACACTTTTATAGGAGTAAAGATATATAAACAAAAATTATAAAAATTTGTTTTTCAACAATATTTTTTATGATAAATCTAATAATACTACTTTCACCTCACCAATTTAGATACTTTTTAACCCGTTAGTAGTCAAAGTTAGAAAAATTTAACGATACACATTCTAAAACATCACTATTTTTGAATGGAGGTAGTATTATTTTGTAGGATAGAGAATAGATCCCATCTATTGTTTAGATTTTAAAGAAGACTAGAAGAACAGTAGTCTTGCTACCTCAATCCTGCCTCGTCAAGATTATTGTTTGCCTGTTTTGATCACAAGACAAGGACATTAACAAAGGAAGGTGATTATACGGACAACTTGATTAGATCCATAATAGAGAATGCATATAACGCGGACAAGCTGGAAAGGTACAAATATGGAAGCTTCGGAAAGAAAGTAGACTATTTTAGTAGATGCCACCTTACTTCACTATCTCATCTTTTTCCATTAAATATGATTATGTATGCAATTATCAGTGAACAGTAGCATGCAAGGCACCGTCAATATTTTGTATTCGAATTATAATGGCAAGACCAGGAGAAAGACTAAAAAATATATTTTATATTTTCTGTAACAAACGAAAACATTTCGGTCTATATTTATTTATTTGGCAATATTGTGAGCATTAAACAATTAAACTCCTAAAACAAGAATTTAACATTGCAAAAGAAAATGAAAAATTTTACAACGACAATTTAACATTGCAAAAACAAGAATAGGTTATGGTTTGTTTTTCACTTTAGGACTTAAAACAATCATGGCATACTTTATGATGCCGAAACAATGCCAATTTGTAAAGGATGACTTGGGAAGTCTAGTATATTGTCCGGTCAACAATCCTTCTTTACAAGCTAAAGACATCAGCATAGGAAGGCGATTCGAAGGAGGGTCATGCTTTGTAATGTGGCCCACAAATAGACAACTTGACAAGGTAGGTGTCCAAATAGCACGAAAAACAAGTCCAAAAGACTAAATATATAGGTTGATAGGAATCCTTTGACAAAAGAGGGCCTCCACATCACTTACACTATGGAGTTTTGCGTCGTTGCCCGGAAACAACCTATTATATGAAGTGGAGGTGCAAACATGACCTGTCCTTTTCAACTGAGGGAAAGGAGATTACTTATTGGGTAAAGTAAAACCATCCTTTCATGAAAATGACAGATTTTGAGATTGCCTCGCCATACAAATCAACTAGAGAGGATCATTCAGTACCACTACAATCTTGACCATTCTACGAGCCCAGGTCCTGGTCTCCCAGATCATGAGTGCATTTCTCGTACACCTCTAAACTCTGATATCAAGTAGGATTAATATATCATGGTAGCAGTAAATCATAACACGTCAATTGCTAGTCGTACCAAATTGCATATATTTTTTCTCTCGTCATAAAACAGTACCTTATCGCTCTCAATTTCATTTCCATGAAATTGATAATACAGCCGTTCTGGTATCACTTCAGAATTCATAACACGAGAATTTATTACACATACTTCAACACTCCATCTGACGTACATTATATATACCGTAGAAGGACAAGACGACGGTGCTGACCAACGCGGCGAGCTACCTGAAGACGCTGGAGGCGCAGGTCTCGGAGCTCGAGGAGAAGAACACAAAGCTGGAGAAGCACATCCCGGTCTGCGAGGACGCCGGGGCCACGGCCACGGGGGCGCCGCACCAGCAGAGGCAGAGAGCCAAGGTGCAGATCAACAAGGCGCGGTCGGAGGAGGCGCAGCTGGTGAACCTGACGGTGATGGTGATGGTGGAGTGCGACGTGGTGGACCTGGTACTGCGCATCCTCGAGTGCCTCAGGTGGATGAAGCAGATCAGCGTGCTGTCTGTCGACGCCGACACCTACTCCCCGCAGGTGCTGCTCAAGGCCGTCGCCAGCATCAAGCTCCGGATCATGGTAATTGATTCATTGGTTTAAACTCTTAATTTCTTGCATTGCAGTGCTGTGCTGTCACGTACCCGTTTCCAATGTGAGATTAGTTGTTTCTTGCAAAATTCTACGTGCATCCTTCAGACTCGATCGCGTGTTCAGGGTAATCATATATACGCAGCCTTGTACTGCATGTGTGCATCTCAACATTTCATCTCCCAGTCTTATCCATCGTAAGCTTATAATAATTAAACGGATGATTTGTGCATTTCTCCGACACGTAACTTGACGAAGGATATATGTGTCGTTTTCTGCTATGCAGGACGGCGACTGGAACGAGGCGTCGTTCACGAGGCGATGACCAAGGCGGCTAACGACGCGACCTCTTCTCCTTCCTGCGTCCCCGCTTGTGCTCACGGCCTAGCTAGGAGCATGTGGGCGCGTTGGCCTCGGTTTCCCGGCGAATCCTGACCAGGTCATGGTAAAACGTTGAAACGGTAAATGGGTTTGCATTGGACCGGTTTCTCGTGTGGCCTGTGGAAGATGAGGACAAGACGTCGATGGGAGCAGTAGAAATGTTTTTTAGGTTTTGGTTAGCAGCTATATATGCATGTGCCCGGTTGCAGCTGTAAGCTAGGTTGCAGATGATGGCACTTCGGTTTATAGGACTGTCTTTGGAGATGTTGTGTGAATGATGGTTTAGTGTTGGTAGCATCTTGTCCATTAGGGGAAATTAGTAATGTTTTAGGAAGAGGAGATGCAACGTACCCGCGCTTTCGCTGTTTACATCTCATGTATGTAAATACATGCCTCTGCCTCCATTCTAGTGGTCGAGTTAACTGGAAGGACTGTTCTTTGAAAAATAATTGAAATGATTGTGGTTGGTGCTTTAGAGCATGGATAATGCAGGTGGCTGAGATAAATTCTTACGTAAGAAAACCTTCTTTGATTTGCTACATCGAGGTGCTTTCAGAATGTGGAGGTGTTTCACTTTGCTTATTCGGTGCTTAGTATTGGCTAAGTAGATAGTTGGACAGTTTTATCACATGTATAGCTTTGTTAGTATTGAATCATTTATACAAGTGTTAATGACATGCATGGTTACCCACTCCCTTTCTAAGGACCCATGAAAGAAATGCTAGGATCTTAGCCCGTAGTGCTTTCTCGTCAGATAAGAAGATACACTAGTTCTTGCGAAATTTCCTGCGTTTAGAATTATTGCCATAAAATAATCTTATGTTGAATCGACCCATTAAATACTACGTGACATTTATGTGGTATTAAAGAAGGTCAAAAAATCACCAACTGATTAGCAAATCAAAGCAGCTCAAATGAATCATATTACAGGTGTATGACATGGACCATGTACAACTCCTTTTTTCCTAGTCCAATATAGACTCATAAACCATTTTTCAACTTTTACCCCTATCTTTTGTATCTCTTAAGGGTATCTATTGCATTTGTCATAAGGATCTTACCTATATATAACACCCTATGGAGATGTAAAATTCATCCCATAAATGATAAATCTCATGGAGGAAGGCCTAGAGCTCCAACTCGCGGACGGAGAGCTCTAGGGGCGACCTTGAGAAGTCGTCGGCGGCCCAAGTCGCTAGCCAGTTCCGAACAGGGCTCCTTCGTCAACATAAGACTAGAGCTGCACGAGGTAGTTGAACTTATTCAAAAAAACATCGAAGTGTCTCATATTGTTGAGTGTACGACGTCTTCAAATAAGGTTATCGTACATGGCCCATTACTATTGCATTCTAACTGTCGAGCTATCAACACCCTCTCGCATGTGTTATTTCCATAACGATAATAATGGCAGCCCGTCTGTGGGAAATCTAGCCAACGTGAGAGCTATGGCCCCACCTAAGAAAAATCCTACTGAAACCGAGGCATCACTCACTGAAGCAAAAGCGCAATGACCCGAAGTTCCAAGAAGAAAGGCGGCACCTCGGAGATGACCGAGGAAGACTACTTAGAGACAAGATGCATAAAGGACACAAAAGGATCATCCAAACCGATCCCCTAGCAATCGCATTACCGGTCGTTCCAAAGGGCGAGGCAATCCTCGAAGACGTTCTCAGCCCTGATCTCGCCAAAGCATCCCAAGGATCTCTGATGATACTTCAAGGAGGCCCGACGAATTCATCACCAACCTGAAGGTGCTTGTGAATGCCGAGCTCCCTAACCTTGGTGTGCCCTTTGAGCATTGCTCGAAATCCCTCAGGCAACCACCGCAGAGGCATCTGTCGCCCCACACCTTCAAAGTCAAGTCATGATGCCACCTCCCCCGTCGTCCCAAACGCGATCATCCAACATCGTTAGGATGGACCATGTGGTGTCGAGAGGATCCGAGCTGGCACTTGAGGAGTGCTGACGTTCAACACTGTCTACTTCTCGCACTTGGCCGCCCACACAAGCCATCATTTATGGAACTCTATGGTTCAACCCCTTCTAGGGGTCGACCTTCACCACAACACCTCCAAACATGGTTCCACCTATGGCATAGACACCTCTCTTTGAAAGGCCAAGGCAAGAAGACACTTGCCAGCTGGAGTCCATGTCGCAAGGAGCACATGTCTGCCCAACAAGCATCACCGTTCATAGAGGGCAAGCATCAAGCAGGGCACACCCAAGTCATCACGAAGGATGGATGCACACAGGGAAGATCAAGTGGCAGAATCCAAGTTGACCGCTGACTCTAGTAGAAGCCACACGACCACTTCTACTGAAGAAGAGGTCTCAAGCCATTCATCAGGCTCTTCCTCCAGGGAGTAATGTGACAACCTGTCCCACAGCAAACGACATCGGCATCGTTTTAGAGGACATAGGCTAACTTGCAACCTTCTCTCGAGGGAAATCCAGAAATTGCCTTCCCCCGGAAGTTCAAGCCACCTACAGTAAAGCAATACAACGGTCCAACCTACACCAAATTTTGGAAGTGTACTCCACGACCTTTCGTGCCACAAGATGAGGACTAATGGAGATGTGCAACATTTTTTCTCTCATGCTAATAGGGATGGCCCAACATGGTTCTTCAATCAAAAGAAGAACTCTATCCAATCGTGGGAGCGTCTCGAAGAAGTCTTCATTGCCAATTTTCAAGGAAACTTCATGATACCTGATGAGAACATGACCCCCATGGATACACCCACTGCCACCTCTATTACTACTACTTCAACTATGTCCGCTATAATGAACAAAAGGAGATTTGTAAAGATCGTGAAGAACAAGCGAGGATTCAAGTTCAAGCTCTCAAGAGGAGGAGGGAATGAAGTTCATGTGACTATGCCCATATCCCACATGAATTGGTACTGTACAAGGAGTCTTCCCACGGCACCTTTGGTCCAAGGAGAGCTAGAGATAGAGTCCCACAAGATTTGGACTCTGATTCGGATTGCTGAGACAGCCCTAACTTAAAACGTCTATATCTCAAGCATACGGACTCTGATTTGGGTGATCTTGGACTCTTTGGAAAGCTTATCTCGTGCTCTTTCCAACCTATCCAACCTCATCTCCAAATTCATTACAAGCCGATCGCAACTGCCAAAACAATCAGAGGCTGTCTATGAAACAGATCGCATCTTCTCTTTATATACCCCATAGGATTCTCCCTTTAGTTTTCGGGTTTCATTGAGTTGTTTAGCTACTGCTACATTATCGCATCTACAAGTCGTGTAGGACTACCGCCTTGTTTAGATCGCCAGTGGAATCCCAATATACTTTCTTCTAACTCTTGTGCCAATTTTATACTCGCAATTTCAGATTGCAATCCTAGTTCTTGCTGGTTTTTCGGTTGCTTGCAGGAACTCGAACTTTGTTGTTCAAGTTGATCGCACCTACGGCAAGGTCAATAACCATCGGAGGTTGGTTTAGCGATTGCTAAGGCGTATCGTCGCGTATGGTATAGTCGGATCATCAAGGTCAAACTCCACCAAACCGTTAGTTATCTTTGTCTCACCGAAAGATCGGGCCACCGTCTCATCAAGTGGTATCAGAGCTCAAGTTGATCGGTAAGAGTTTACTATTTTTCGTAGATTAGATGTGTTTGTCCTATTGTCCAAAAAAGCCAAAAAATGATAGGTTAGATTCATTTTCCCTTGTCCAAACCAATCTGAGCCTCGCAATTTTCATCGTAGTTCTTGCATTGTTGAACTTTTGCTGCATTGATTATGTCGAGTTGCTGGATTAGATTGGTTCGTAGTTGAAAATTTTCTACTAGATCAAACCTTGTTTTGTTGCTTCTAGTTCTCCCTGCAGAAAATCAGAAAAGACAGTGATGACGCCAAGGTCACTTGCATCTTTGCTTGACCAAACCAATAGTAGATCGGATCTGATCTACAAGCTTTTAGAAAGTCCAACACAACAAGAAAGGTTTTGCTTTGGAGTTCAAGTTGAACTAGGCAAAGGAATCATCTTGTAAGGCTTGGTCTTCTATCTCTAACCATTGGGAAAGGACTTGGCTGACCCAAAGGACTCCCCCACATCCTTAAGAAGGCCTCTGGACAGATCTCCCACCAAGAATCGGCTAGAATTCAAGTTACAACTCGTTTTGGATTCGGATTCAAACTCCAAGTCAAATTCGGACTAAAAATTCAAATTGCTCAGAAAATTCTGAAAAAATTCTGTAAAATCATTCATAAATCCAGAAGTCTACTGCTAAATTTTCAGTGAAATCCGATGAGTGGTTTGGGAGAAAAGGCAAATTTAATTTTCAGCCTCTTGCCGATTTCCTGCGACGACAGCATTTCTGGAGATTTCTGCTGCCGCGGCAGTCCTGCGGCAGAACCCTGTTTTCTTGTGTTGCGCATATCTTTTGCTCTGTTTGGGATTTTTCTGAGGTGTAAAAAAATTCAAAAAAATAGAAAAAGAGTAAGAAGCCACATAGAAGGCCACTGCAAAAAAAAACACCTCAGAAACTTCCCTCTTGTTTTCTCTTTGTTTCCTTTGCTACTATCGCTTTGGTATCTAGGCCTAGTTAAATTTTGCTCGTTCTAGTCTAAGTCCAGCAACTAGGACTGGTATTTTTGAGCATCTTTTCAACTTTGCATAGCTACTTTGATCATTTGCTCTTCCTTGCTACCATATTGAAGCCAACCAAGCTCCACCTTCCTATACTATACTTTGTTCAGTCACCTTGGTAATCGCTATACTAATCTTTTGATCATCGTTGACACCGCCAAAGACCGACAACCACTGCAGCACGGTAAGAATTGGTAAGAGCTTGGTATTTGCTCCCGAATTGTTGAGATTCCTTCTACCCCACCACCACCACTCTAGTAGTTGATAGGAACTATATACACATGTGTATTTTTCTTGTTCGCTACTAACCATGACAGGTACAACGCGGAAAAATGATGATGAGATCATCATGGGCTTCTTCCATAGCCCTCAACGATGAAGAAAGAGGCGCACGCCGTCCATGATTACACCTACACTTCGATGGGTACAACTACGCTGCTCAGGAAACAGCGAGATGCTACACCTCGAGCACCATGGCCGCGTCCATCTCCTGTACCACGTCCATGCCCACTGCCCGCGGCAGACTTCGGTAAATCTAAGGAGAGTTTTGATGCTTATGCTAGATTTAGAAATACTATACCTTTCTTTGATGGCAGTTATGACCCTGCTGGTTACCTCAAGTGGGAATTATCCGTACTAAAATTATTTAATGATCATGATTTTCCTGAGCATAAGAAAGTGAGGGCTGTTACTAGTAGATTTACTGACTTTGCTGTTCTTTGGTGGAGCATAAGAAAGATTGGGCCACCGTCTCATCACTACCTCTATTATCAAACGAGCTCTTCACCCTCAAGGAAAAGGAAGGAGAGTCCTTACAAAGTTTCTTCAAGCGTTTCTTCAAGGTTCTCAACCAAATTGCCAATGCCCCAAGGACGACGGTGATTAACGCTTGCATGGAACGAGTACTTCAGGGGAGTTGAACTGAGCGCTCAATCGAAACCCCCAAAGAACCACTGAAGAACTATATCGCACCTTGGAGGAATACACACGACGAGAAGATGGCGATACCACCAAGATCGAATGGCCGTCACATAGCCATGATGTCCCATCAAGTGGAAAGACCAAGAGTTATTTCAAGAAGAACTCCAGAAACAAGAACCCCCATATTCACCGGAACAGAAGATCATGGCTATCAACAACCAAAATTGCAAAGAATGCGAGCCCAAGAAGCCCGAAGGCAGGTGGTGCACCTTCCACGAGTCCAGTAGTTACTGGACAAATGAATGTCATGACCTCCATGCTCAAGAAGAAGGCGCCACACGACGAGCCCTGTGCTTCGCTAGTTTGAGGCGGAAGCACAGAGGGCTACTCCTCAAAGAGCAGCTTTTCCAGGCTCAAGTGCTTGTAAATGAACTGACCACGGAGGTGGAAGATCTTCCATTCTAACAACTCAACCATCTTGTTAGCACCATACTAGGGGGCTTAGCCTCCGGGAGGATTTCCAAGAGACAACACAAGAAATATGCAAGGGAGGCGAACATGGTGGAGCATTAACTCCTACTCCCCCACAAAATGGGTGAGCATGCCGTTGACCTTCACGGAAGAGGACGCCAAGGGGATACACTTCCCGCATGATGACACTCTCTCCATTTCTGCCACAGTAGCCAATTGCAATCCCACCAAGATCCTTGTCGATGGTGGAAGTTGAGCGGATACCTCCATGCCCTCAAGAACCTATTGGAGCCACAAGGGGGCTATGAGGATGGTTCATGAGAACCATAGTTCTACTCACTCACCGGTTTCATAGTACGAAAGACCGTTCAACCGCTCGTCAAATTGAAACTCCTCGGGACTATAGAGAATCACCAGAAGGAGCTCGTACACTTCGACGCGGTGGACATGAAATCACCCTTCAAAGTGATTATGGGAAGGACCACTCTCAACCACTTCTATGTGGTCGTGCACAAAAACAACTTATGCCTCAAGATCCCCGGGCCGCAAGGACCCATCACGGTGTGTAGAGAGCAAGCCCTTGATCGCAAGGTGCTCCAACTCCATGAGATGAGGCATGCATCAAAGAGATGATCACCAAGAGTTTAACCTCCTTCCAGTGTCGAAGGACTCCTGGTGGATCCTCCTGGAAGGTTCATGCCAAAACCTCACCCCGGGAGGAAGTAACCTCTTTGGTGATGAAAACCCGGGTATAATGAAGATAGGAGCGGACCTCCCAACGGAGCTTCAAGCAAGCCTCATCGCCTTCTCCAAGGAAAACTGCAACCTCTTTGCTTGGCCGCTGCCACACCATGGTTTTCAATAACTAGAAAATATGAGTTTATAAAGACTTAATCTACATTTTCTTATTTAATTGCATCTTAAGGCCTTATGTTTTGACTTTGGATTTAGCGTAAATATGAAATTGGTACCAATAATCCTAAACCCTCCCTCCAACCAAAAATCTAGGTATATATTTCATCATCACAAGACCATGGGGGCAAGCCTCATATGTTTTCCCCCTCTTTACTCCCTCCTATTTTCCTATCCAATATTTCATGTTCTTTTCCCACAACAGCTAACCCAAAACCTCCCTCCATTAAATATTTGAGAAAATATATCCCAGAATCAATGGAATATGAATATTCAAAAATTTTCAAAATTTTATACCATCTTTGAACAGTGCATGTCCTTTTTGAATTAGTTTTCATTTTCAAAAGTCAAAATGGAAATAAGGCTGATTCAATGTTTTATTATCGCATGTGGAAATTTTTTCCTCTAAAAAGTCCCATAAAAATTCACAAGCCTTCTGAAAACATCATAGACCAGTTTATAAAATAATCTCATAGTCAAAAGTTCAAAATTTTCAAATGGCTGGAAATTCAAATTTCAAACCAATTTGATCTTATCATGTTTCTCGCTAATTTTAATATTAGAAAAATTCCTTAAAATTTATAGGGCATCTATTAATCATCCTAAACACATTGTTTTCATGTCCCATCATCTGCACACCCAACACTAAGCTCAAAATTTATTTAACGTTAAGCAGTACACTCACTGTTTGGCCTGCTATTCGAATCCCCTCCTTCCACCTAGCTCATCTACCTCTCCTCACTCCCCTCTAGCTACCCAGTGGGCCCTAGACCCAACGGATAGGCCCTCCACACCTTCCTTGTTCCCCCTCGTTTAGATGCCCCTGTCGACACAGCAACAGTTCGTAGAGCGCACATTGTGCTCACCAGCAGCCGCACCGTCACGTCCTTGTTGTGGCATAAAACCAATGACACGACTCCACCCTATGCACCCCTCCCCCAGCTTCTGTCTCAACACAGCAACATGCCTAGTGCATGCACACGCCAGGCCGAGGGTGCGCCCATGCCGTCGTAACCCGTGATCATGTGCATAGTGCATTAGCGCAACGTGCCATCACGTCAACAGCCATACCCTCTGTCCTCTACCTCCCAGCCACTCCC
Source organism: Stipa capillata (assembly GCA_019208055.1). NCBI lineage: Eukaryota > Viridiplantae > Streptophyta > Magnoliopsida > Poales > Poaceae > Stipa > Stipa capillata. The sequence continues at coordinate 213,901 of JAGXJF010004542.1, read as the reverse complement.
CGACGTACGCCTATGCCATCACAGCCAGGCCCCCCTCGCTGTCGTGCAGCCGCAGTCACCCTGATGCGCTCGGCTCACCATGCACCATGGCTGGCCCATAAATAGGCCACCCCAAGATCTCCTAGCATGTGCGAAACCCCCTTCCACCGTCCTTTACGTCGACTCAGGCATCGGCACCATCTGGACAATCCTCACTCTCCTACAGCACAGTGCTCTGCCACAGCCTCTTTGCTAATTCTGGCCACTAGGGTGAACCCCCTGCAAACTCCTAGCACACCTGAGGTCTCCATTCTTCTTTGACTTCACCTCCATGCTTGATTTTTGCTAGGAATCGCCGCTGGTAAAACACACAATAGCCATCACCATCACTCTAGTGATCGCTGCCAACAACCGCTGCCGCCAACTAGTCCGCCTCGATGCCATGACCTCATCTCTGTCCTTACCACCTGCTCCTGCGCTGCCGCTCGCCACCGATGAGGCCTGCCGATCACCTACCCTATTTTTGTAAGGCCAATGGGTGGGCCCCATGTGTAAGGGCAATTAAATAACCGTTTAAGGCCAATGTGCCACTTACAGCAGGGACCCACTTGTCTTTTCTTTTTAATATAACTAGTTAAAGCCTCTGAGTCTGACATATTGGCTCCACGTGTCAATTCCTTTTTTAAACCGCAACCCTTCAGTTCACGTATAAATGAAGGGAAAAGGATATTTTCCCAATACACCATTGACGTCACCCCTATTCCCATCTAGAGAGTATTTTTCCTCTCTATTTTCTCTCCCAGCAAAAGTTTGATCGTCCATTTCTCCTTCATTATAACTCCGATTGACGCCATTATTTTATAAATCAAATACTATCCAACAGTACCAATTTCATAATTTTTAATATCTATTTTATTTTCTGCTTTATTTATTTTGCTTTATTTGCCTTTTTCAGTTCCGATGAATCTCGAAGGAGGTATAGAGAAGTATCAAGATACAAGCTAGGCAAGCACCCACCTTGACCATGTTGAACCCATAGTTTATTCATTTTTTTGCCAAATAATTGCATTATATGTTATTACAATCGCTATTTCATGTGTAGAAATTTGTTAATGTCTAATTTTAACATGCAATTCCTTTGAAAATATTATCCAATACCATTGTCACGCCAGGACTATATATCCTCTATTGTAAACTATTTATTGTGGTTGAGGTGACAGAATAACAGAACTTAGTAGGCCACTTCAATTAACCCGAGATATAATAGCAACCTCGGATGGCATATATTATCTGAGGGAAGTTTCGAAAAATACAAATTTTTTATCAAAAGTCAAAACCAAATGATGTTGGTGATGAAGGATTTAGATCTGGGTGGAAAATGGAAGTGGAGTTTGTTGTTGGAGATTGACATGGAGTTTGTTGTTGAAAGATAAGTTGATACTTACTTCAGTAAGTCAAAGTTTGCATGTGAGTGTGAAGCTCAATGTGATGAAGGTGAAGAGGTCCCGCTTGGGTCAATTAAAGACTAGATCTTGGTGCTGGTTAACCAAGTTCACCCCATACATCCACATACCCTAGTGGGAAGGGCTTGGCCCATTACCCAGTTTAGGACTACATATGTGTTAGGTGAAAAGGGCAAAAGAGCGTGAGGCTCCTTTGAGAAGCTTCATGTGGGATGCGTAGGAAGTTTCTCAAAACAAAGGTGGGTTCCCCCACACTTTTATTTTGTCACGTGAAGTGACGTTATTGAATCAGAATGTTTGTATCACATGTAGCGATAATATCCCTGGTTGTGATATCCCTGTTGGGGCACCTTGTGAAGTGTGTTCGTCTGGCTATGGCAACATGGAGATTCAATTCTTGTGGGTAAAGCCATAAAACCTCTGCAGAGTATTAGAATCTATCTGAATAGTTGTGCCCATGGTCATGGACATAACTTGGACAAGGCCACACTTGGTTAGACTCCATTTTCAAAATATTTGGAAATGCGGAAATATGGGCATAAGGACGTGGGAACAGAAGCTGCCCAATAGTGTAGTAGCAGGAGCTACATGAGATTAGATAGAGCTAATGAGAACGGAAGATGCCATGTTGATGACATATGATACTCTTAGTTTATATACATTTTTTGTATGCTTATTTACTCTATTTGCAAATGAAAACTTAGCTTTCTGCATAACATGCAACCTAGGATAGAGACTTAATCTTCAAAAAGGTCGTGCATATTTGTGTGTGTGTGTGTGTGTGTGTGATCTTTCCTTGTGAGATGCTTGCGAGAACATTCAATGTGCTCACTTAGCTTGTTGATTTGGCCAGATATGGAAGAGGAGCACATTCCTACACTTGTTTCAATAGTAACTACGAGAACTAGGGCACAATCCTAGTTGGTTTCCTATGGGCTTGGCATATCAGTGGGTCCGAAGTTGTCTTCGTGTTTCCTTCCGCTGCAAGACTTTGATGTTATTAAGCCTTTATGGCCTATATGTAAGTCTTTGATTATAATGGTCAACTATATGGTATTATTTCATGGATGGATGCAACATTCACGTCGATTGTGGGTAGTAGCTACTGATCATGGGACTACTGTTAGTAAAACACAGAGGATAATCTAGTCATTAAGATCGGGTCCCCATAGTCGGGCACTGTCATGGAAGGTGTCCCACGCAAAGTGATGTAGCATCATCTTGCCGTCAAACATGAACGTGATCCTGTGAAGCAGAAACTCCAGAAAGACGGTGCAAACCTCTTGCTCAAAAATCACACCAGGCTCTGTGGAAACCACTTGACACCAAGATCTATCGTGGAAAAGGCACTGAGGTGAGGTTTCTACTAGCCAACCATGGTCCAAGATGCCATCAACATACTCTAGAAGTGCGAGGCGTGCCAGAAGATGGCAAAATGCATCCATGCACTGGTCTTGATGCTCAAGAACACCACAATCACGTGATTGTTTTCCCAATGGGAAATGAATCTCTTGGAACCATTCCCACCGGCTAAAGGGGTCTACCAATACGTGGTCGTGGTAATCAATTAATCTAGCAAATGGGCTGAAGCTGAGCCGCTCACATCCATCACCCCGCGGGCACTGCATAAATTATTCTAGAGGAATATCATCTGCTGCTTCAGCGTCCCATGCAAGCTAACCATGGATAGTGGAACTCAATTTGACACTTCATAACTTAGAGAGTTCTATGATTCTATGGGAACCGCCTTGCACTTTGCCTCCATGGCATACCCCAAGAGCAACAGAGCCATGAAACAAGCCAATGAACTCATCCTCCAAGAACTTCATCACCATGTTGAGGAAAAGTCCACCAAGAAAGGGATATGAGCCGGGGAGGTCAAGAGCATACTCTATGAATGCGCACCACTGTCAGCCATTCCACCAGCCATACGCCTTTCTCCTTGGTGTAATGGAGCTGAAGCTATACTCCCCACCGAGATCGAGCATTGCTCCTACCACATCAAGATGCTCCATAAAGCTACCCCGCTCAACTTCACAAATAATGAAGAGCACCACCAAGTCGCGGTTGACTTCATCGAAGAGGCATGAGTGCAAGCCATCCTCGAGCACGCTGCATACGAGAAAAGCATGGCATGCTTCTACAACACCAAGGTGAAGGGGCGGGCATTCTTCCAGGGAGATCTGGTGCTCAAGAAGGTCCTCGACCCCCAATCGCAAGGCAAGCTCCACTTGAAGTGGGACGGACCATACCGCATCTCCGCTATCTCGAGATTCGGAGCCTATCGTCTGTCCACCATGAAGGACGAGCTTCTAGGTCATGCCTGCAACAAAGACAAGCTCCACATGTTCTACACTTGAAACCTCTTGTAAAGAACCGCCCGTGGCCAACACCTCACCAAGCTTGTGCCCATCGACTCCGCCAAGAGAAGTGAAAATTGAGAGAATTGCGAGCTCCATGAATCAGTTCTTCTTGCCTCTACACCTGAGATGCAAGCAAAACCACGCGCCAATAGGGCTCGCCTTTCCCTTTGCCCTATGCAGGAGATGTAGTTGAACCTCATGTGTTGTTCCTCCTCCTTCGTATCTGAGAAAAGAAGGGCTAAATGCATGCCACTAGGGCCCATCGTTCCCTCCCTCCGCGTTGTGAGGCAATGAACCGTGAGTCTTTGTATTGTGTTCCTCTTCTTTTAGAAGAGCGCCATCATCGTAGTGTCGTGGAAGAAACCACCTGAAATCTCCTCACTCAAATAGCACAAATGATGCATGGGACTAAGATGCCCATAAAGTCCTAAAGCAAAGCATGTTGCAGCTCTCTACGGGTGGCCGACACACCTCTCACCTAGGGTGCTTAGCGACTATCGAGGAACTTTCTCGATACAAGGGCGACACCGTACTAGTCATCCATGGCCCTAGGCACCAGCCGAGTCACGCCAATGGTGAAAAGGTCCTAAAGTAGAGCACATTGCGGCTCTCTACGGCAACCAACACACCTCTGACCCAGGATGCTCGGCGACTACTAAGGAACATCCATGGTACAAGGGATCCACTAGACTAGGTGCCAACCGAGTCATGTTAGCGATGAAAAAGTCCTAAAGCAGAGCACGCCTCTAACCCAGGGTGCTCGGTGGCTACAGAGGGAGACTCGTCTTCCTTGGTACAAGGGCTCCACTGGATTTCATGGCCCTAGGCACCAGTTGAGTCACGTCAGGGGTGAAAAAGGTCCTAAAGCAGAGCATGATGTGGCTCTCTATAGCAACCGACATGCCTCTGACCCAGGGTGTCGAGTGTACCCAAGGAATATTTGTCTTCCTAGGTACAAGGGCTCCATGGCTCGTCACCATGGCCCTAGGCGCCAATTGAGTCACACCAGCGTTGCTGGATGTACATGGCAGGCCTCGACCCAACATGCATGCTATCTTGCCAAAAACATCAAGGCATAGCATCCGTTACAAGTCATGAAAATCACGTCAGATGTGCAAAGTATTTGTTACTAGGCTCACGCCAAGTCGTGAAGTTTGGCATACAAGGCTCTAACCAAGTCGCACTAGTGGCACCGTATGTACATGGCAGGCCCTGAGACAACTTACACGCTGTCTTGTTAGAAACATCAAGGCATAGCATCGTTACGAGTCATGAAAATCACACCGAATGCGCAAGGATGCATTACCAGGTCTAGGGCAAGTCACAACAAGCAACATACAAGACTCCAGCTAAATCGCAACTCCGACGTATATAAAGCCAAGCCCCTATTAAAAATTCTCAAGAAAGAGGACTAGAGCTCCAAGTCACAGACGGGGAGCACTAGGGGCAGCCTTGGGAAGTCATGCACAAGTCGCTAAGCCAAGTCACTTGCGGGGCTCCTCTCAAAAAAAACTCCTAGCTGAGAACCATAAGGCCTATGCCAAACTACATGCATAATCATGAAACTACTTCAAAGTGGTAAAATATGATGGCATGAGTAAAATGGCTCAAAGCTCCTAGTATTATGAAAGTCGTAAAGCGAGGAGCAAGGTCACCTATGATTGTCGATTCCCTCATGTCAAAGAGGGCCATTGCGGATCACAAAAGCTCGAGCCCTTGCCCGTGAGGCATTACCTCCATCTAGAAGGTATCCCTTTGTTGCCAAGCTCAAGGGACCCTCAAGGATCTTCAAGCCGACGCTTCATGCAAGGATGGCTAACATACCTGATGCCATGGCACGATCGACCAAGACACAGTGGTACCTTATGATGGCACCCTCAACATGTTGAATAAGACCCATTACCTACACGAGGAGAGCCAACAAAGGTGACTTAATAAACTCCACCACCACAAGGCAAACAGGATAAAGAAGCAAGGCTTACCAAGCGAAGCACTTGGCATGAATCGCCCACGATGTCCTCCCTAGAGCTAAATGAAGGACTCCTCGTCAAGCGATACAGACTGGTCATCGTGGGGCCCCTCCTTTAGAGCTCTAAGTCATTAACAAGTAGCACTGGTAGTGACCTAGGGGAGTCATCGATGACCCAAAGTCATTAGCCGGGCTAGAGCAACAACTCTCTCACGGTAAGCTCCAATAGGTAGCCTTGGGGTAGTCTATGACAGGCCAACTCGTTGGTCGAGTCATGTGCAAGGCTCCGCCCTCAACATAGTGTTTGGACTTGCTACCATCACCTGGATGTTGTCAACAGCATCTTCGCCAATCCAGGGGAGTGACAAAGATGGCCACAAGCTCTCACTGCGCAAGGACTTCAAAATCGCCACTATCGCCTAGATGCCACCGGCAGCATCTTCAGCAAACCAGGAAAGTGACAAGGACGGCCACAAGATCCATCGAAGGGCTTTGCCTCGCTATTATATATGCCAAGTGCATCCTCGGCATCCAAGCCACCTAAAACAAGGCACGCCAACAAGGTTTCACAAGAAAGAGCAAAGCCGGACTCATGGGTAGGCTCCAGCCTTCTCGGAGAAGTTGCAAGCTCTCCCAACTTAGGTGCTGGATCCTGCCCCTTCCTCGAAGGTCTTGGGGGCATTGACATAGGGCACAACAAGTCAAGCACCAGACGCACCATCACTCTTCCCCAAGCTGTCCCAGTACTTGGGACCAATCTAACATCGAAGCATACACCTTATAGCATTGTACGAACAAATCAGTTGGTCTGCACACTCCAACCAACCCAGCTTCTCAACATCCACCAAGGTTAACCCTAGGAATTTATGGTACACATAACCCCCAGGAGATGGCTCTTTGCCTGGTGCTTGGTCACCTCCTTACTTACTCAATGACCTCTTGATTGCAGCCTTGGACGCCTCTGGAGCATCCCACAATGCACTATCATAGGAACGGTCCCTAGTCCTGCTTGCTGACTTGCTGACCCTCTCGCTTGACCAAGGAGAGCCATCTCACCTGTTCAAGTCATAGAAAGAAAAGGACGCTAGCACCTATATGCAAGCAAGGCAAATCTACACACCTCTCAAGGGAGAAAGTCCTAGAACTCTAGAAAGGAACATTGGGCCAAGGAAAAGATGCTGGAAGGAACGGGTGGCGCAACTTAACTACCCGTACCACCTCAAAAACTACGTATCACCTACAACTGGTCGGCTTCAACCTGCAATCAAGGTTGCGTGGCCTAGCGCCCCTACCGGACACACGGAAGTCAAGTCCTATGCGTGTATGCGTGCACATGCCATCACGTGGGCACTGCCTCAACCCAGCTCGCCAGCACCAGCGGAGGGCCGATGACCGTGGCTTGTGTCCCTACCCACGCCAACCTACGAGCTAGCTCTGACTAGACTAGCCTCGAACTAAGGCAATAAGCGGCCCGACCGCAAGGGGTGGTAGGCTAGTTCATCTACTACATCTACTAGGCTGCAAGGCCCCCAACACCATTGCTAAGAAGCGGCCACGACGGCCCACGAGAAACCGCGTAAGGCGGCCTGCGCATGATGCTGGACAACCCAAAAAACAAGCTGCCTATGCATAGGTCGTGCACAATGAGCGAAGTAATTTATGTCCTCATATCAAACCAAAAAAGGAAGAAAGGGGACAGCATACTTGCGCCTCATTGGTCTCCTAGGCCGTCATCACGCCCTCGTCAGAGGGACTGGCGGTAATGCTGCTGCAAGCGGCACATCAACGCACGCATGTAAAATGTGTCCATGCTATGCTGACCTCCCCCTCAGCATACTCAATGCCAGTGCACACCCTCCCTATGTAGGACTCCCCCTTGGCATGTGCCTTGCACGCCCGACTCCTCCTTGGTGAGCCTCTCGACACGCTCAACATTGGTGCACACGCGTGAAGTGTGCCCTCGCCATGCTCCCCACTGTGCTCAATGCCTTGCCATGCCTAACTCCTCCTCAGCAGGTTCCTCGTCATGGTCAACACTGGAGGATGCATGTGGAGAGTGCTCTCGCCATGCTCCCCACCGTGCTCAACACCAGGCATGTGCCCTTGTTGCGTGGGGCTCCTCCCCGACCTGTGCCTTGCCGCCCTCGACTCCACCTAGGCGGACGCCTTGCCGAGCTCAACATCAGCTGCGTGTAAAGCACACCCTCGCCACACTCCTCCACCTCACCTCGCGACTGTAGGTGACATCACCAGCACGCAGAGCGCGCCCTCACACGCACTCAGCACGGCCACACCGTGCTAGCCCTGCCTCGTCACCATGCCGCTTCACGCGACACTCCGCAGCACACGTGAGCGAGCACACCCACACGTGCGCTCAACGTACCCAAGCCTTGGTCGTGCTCTAGACCAGCAGGCGCCGCCCAAGACAAGCTCTCGTGCCATTCTGCTTCCCGTTCCTCACCATTCTCTTGACGCATCGGACATCCCCACGCACACTTGGACACCGTGCCTAGCTAGAACCGTCGCACACGCCTCCCCGCACTGGACTCATACCTCATTGTCATCTCCCAAAGTGCTGCAAACAGCATCTTCGGCAAAACTGAGGTGGCAACAAGGCTGGTTGCTAGCTCCACCGAGGGACCTACCCTGTTTTATAGGGGCTGAGGGCTTCCTCCACATCTGGGAAAGGGTGTCGGATGTAGGCCACGTAACGGTACATCCGCCATCCACTGGCTCTCCTTTTTTTGCTACGCGATGTCGGCGCTGAAAGCGAGCAAGGGACGAGAGAGGCGTGGTGGAACCCTAAGGGAGCCTGCCTCTTCACCTAGGTAAAGGAGATGCACCTGCGCCATCCAATGGAGGCCCTCTAGGCATGCTTAACCATTGGATGCACGGCACCACCGAACGGGCCTCGTTAGGCTATAGCTCAATTTAATCATACACCCAACTTGGGCAGCCACCCGGCTGGGCCAATGCCCAGGAGACTGCTGGGGTACGCTCACAGGCCTAGGCTGAGCTAGAGCCCACAAGTGGGCCAAGTAACGAGCCCAGTTGCTTTTTGTCTTCCCCCTTTTCTCGAGAGAATCATGAAAAATAAGGAAAATGGGGGAGAAAAAATGTGAGAACCCTAGTTTTTGGGTTAATCGTAAGTAGCGTGAGGTGGAAGTAAATCAGCTCGCGTTGCCAAGTTGACCGAGATTCTACCGAGGAACGTCGAGAGTTAGATTGAGAGGGGGAATTGTTGTGCATTCGTATCATTCATGACATTCATTTCAAATTTGTCATACACATGCTCATACACTTGAACTTAAAACTTTATTAATTGAAGAATATTATAGATGTCTTAAGTACAACATTATTACAAAATGAATAAAGAAGAAGAAAAGAAAATTTACATGATGAAATGTCTACCTATTCTAACCCTAATATTTGGATACGAGGATGTAGTAGAACACCGAGAGTCGGAGGGGGGAAGTCTTCGGAAATATAGGCGACCACCGAAGTCATCGAGTATTTGCACTCGGGACTATTGGGAGTACGCCATTGCTGTACGAGGCAAAGACTTTTTGAAAACAAGCATTTTGAAATACAGGCGGTCCCACCAGTACAATTCCGCTGACATCCGCAGATTTTAGTTGTGGGGGCAAAATAGTGCCGAGGACCTAAGTAATTTTAATTTTGAAACTAATTTTGTAAAATAATTTTATTTTTAAAAGTGTCCGAGAGCCACGTGGCTAAGACCCTCATTTGGACGGTTCTACAAATGTATACATGTATATGGAGAAAAGAGGTGAGAAGTATCAAAAATAATTTTATTTTACCTACACTACTTGCCTCCATGATTTTTGTTTTGAAAAGAAATCATTCTTCCAAAATCAATATGGTGATAAGGCACCATTCATCAAATGCTTGTTCAACAGCCCACATATTTTGACCAAGTCAAGTTTCTTGACTCATAAGGAAATCCATCCGAATGATATATCTAGCAGCAGCTCACATATAAAATGAACCAAGGCAACACGTTTAGATAAGGCAGCTCAGCCATCAAATGTTTATCTAGCATCATGCAATCTTTGAACCCAAGTCAAATGCCTTAGCTCAGAAGTTAGCTAAGTAGCTGCCTGGCAAGAAGAGCAAGCACGAGATGGTCACTCACACCACCAAAAGTGAGGCTATATGAAGGCTCTGTAGGGAACCAGTATAGGGCCATCGATTAGAGCCCTATTGCCATAAACACCAGTAGCACACCACCATATTTCACAAGAACTAGCCTAGGAAAGCCGAGGCCATCAGGTTAGTAGAGAAGCAAGGAACCGGGGAGCATCAAGGTCGGCTTGGAGAGGAGAAGATTAGAAGAGAGAAAGAAAGCCCCAACACAAAGGCAAAACTAGCAAGCTTAGGAAGCTATCCAGCCTTGTCCAAACTGAGACAAGGTAAGCATAATTGGAAGCACATAACCCATATATACATGCATAGGAATTAGCACGATAATGGGACCCTCAGTTTTTAGTTTTCATCATCAAGTTTTTTCTTAGGCAACTAGTGTAGCAAATCTATTCTTATCAGATTTTTGTTCTTATACCATTTCTCAAATTCTCTCAGAGAGAGAGAGCATCATCACAATGAATTAAGATGAATTAAGGCAACAACTAGGCAACATGAGTAGTGTATCTGTTCTTATCAATCTTAAGGTACCAACTTAAGATAAGTAAGCATATGTTCTTCAAATCGACAAACTGGTATTGATATACGCTTAAATCAGAAAACAAGGAAATGACTAAAAACCAAGTGTAGCTTCTGTTCTTTAAATTGATGGAGGTAAGACGCATACGGAACCAGCAAACAGAGGCTAAGACCGAATGCCATATCCGTTCTTATCAGTTCTAGGTGAAGCATTGTTATGAATCGAGCTAAAACAGAAGAATCGTAATTAGCAATTCCCAGAACCCTAGCTAAGCATCGGGTCATGCTAATTAAGAACAGCAAATTATGAATTGTCTCAGTCACAGAACCGAAATCACCAAAGAGGAACCCTAGAACAAGAGAATTAGATAGAAGAAAGGGGGTTAGGGGAGGAGCTTACCGAGGAAAGAAGGCTAAGGGCGCGGTACCCAGCCACGCTACCGGCGGGAGGCGGACTAAACGGAGCGCCGGCGGCGCCGGAGCTACGACATCGAGCCCGGCACTATCCCGGGCAGCGAGGCGAGGAAGACCACGTGGGCAGAGGCGGCACTGAGAGGAGCAACCGAGCAGGGCCAGCGGGGGCTGAGCCCGAGCCTCTGGCTTGCGACTGGGACGACGCCGAGGAGAGCAACCAGTGGGGAGAGCCTAGGGGACTGGTGAAGACCGAAAGGCCGAGAGGCTGAGGCGGCGACGGAGCGTTTGAGGCGGAGGAACCAGCTGGCGGCGATGAAAAAGGAGGCAAGGAAGAGCCGGTCGAGTGCGGCGCCTGGGTGGAAAGGAAGCAGCCCGGCAATGCACGGGTGGAGAAAGGAGAGAGAGGGGTAAGGATGAGGAGATGAGAGGGGCACCGAAGTGGGCCTAGTGGGCCGGTCGGAAAAGAAGCACGCTTTTCTTTAAAAAAAGAGAACGAGAAAAAGAAAAAGAAAAGATAGAAATTAAAAAATGATTTTCACTATTTTCTTTATAATAGGAAATGGAGTCAAATTAGATTATTCTTTTCCTTTTCTTTCCAAAAGAGATATGAAGAAAAAGGAGATATAGATATATATGCTCATCGAAGAGCAAATTAAAATTTAAAATAATTACTTAAGTTAAAATGTTTTCTCTTCCTTCTTAAGTGGAAATTAAATTTTAAATAAAATGATAAATTATTGTAATTAAATTAAATGTATATTCTTCTTTGAGAAAGAGGGTTAAACCATAAGTCAAATTCTTAAAGAAAATGGGTTGTGAAGTCATGTTAATTCAACATAAACTTTAAAGATAACAAAAGTTTGGTTATTACTTTAAATAATCCTAAAATCCTTATAAAAAGGCTTGAAGAACTAAGTCTCAATTTCTTTGTAAGCATTTTAATACACGAATCATCTCATGCATACAATGCCATGTCACTGCATTCATATTTGGAATCTTTTGGATTAGTCCTTATCGGGCTATATGGCTTTCTTCAGAAACCGGAGTTCAGCCAGCAGACCAGTCGAACTCCACTACCTATCCGTTACCAGGCAAGTCCAGTTTGTTGTTCATATCCGTTGAGAACATTTTATAAAATTTCCTTCTCGTCTATAACATGCACAAAATGAAAATCTATTTTCTAAAGATGAATCAATTGTTGTTTTATTGATCGCCGGTTTTTGGGCGTGATCATGGTGGGTGGTGAAATCCTGGGAAGGTGTCTGGGGCACATCGGAAGGTGGATTTCATCACACGGGTTTGTTCATATAAGGTTAAAGCAACAAATGATCGATTGTGCTTAAGCGCCGTAGTGATCATGCATACCACATACCTTGTATGGACGGGGCTAAGCCAAAGTACCTTTGCCATAGGTCATACTCCCCCGGAAAAGGAAGACCTCAATAGTTGGATCTAGAGTATCAACTGTTGGGAAGGTGGTGTTAGCCGTTGGCTAACCACAATGCGTTGGATCTGTAGTATCAACGTGAGATCGGTAGTACCTGGCCTGTTGTGCGGGACTACGACGCAGTGTATGACTGAGCGGGCGGTGAAACGGCTCTGTGACCTTATGGTCTGGTTGTGCATGTGACGACGTGAACGCCACGACTATTGGTCGTTTGTGGGTACAGTTGCGTACCTCTACAGAGTATAAGAAAGTGTGGCTGAGTCACTCCATGTTCCTGGTTGGAACTGTGAACGTGGCAGGAAAGGGATCCATCGGGGATCCTAGCAACCTGTAAGGCATGAGATCATAGTCTCTTAAATTAAAACTTGACTCTCTCACCTTACAAAATTGCATTGCTTTTGGAGAGCATTGTTATTCTCAGTAGATAGTGCATCAAACACCTCTTTGCTATTCTTAGACTTGTTGAGTACTTTTGTACTCATCCCTTACTCTAATTCCTTTGATTAGGCTGTGAGCCGACGGTGGAGGCGGAAGTAGTGTACATCGAGGTCGAAGAGGAAGTTCCCGAAGAGCAGACGTCAACGAAGGAAGACGAAGGCATCGACTACTACATCGAGTACCGAGACGAGAATTCTACCGAGTAGAAAAATAGGTCGTGTGAGTTGAGAATTGTATTTAAGACTTTTGCTGTAACCAAGTGATAACGGTTTTAAATTCCCCGTGCTTTTGGGAATAAGTTTGTAAGACTTTATGTTATATTTCGAGTTTGTAAATTAAGTTTGTAATATATGGACCGCTGCAATGCTTCTGATGTGCTACTCTGTACGATATATTGTGGATGAGAAGGCACTTTGTCTACAATATGTCAAAGACCGGCATATTATCCAAGAGGGTAGTATGTGGGTCGCCGTAAAAACCCCAAAGAAGAAAAAAATAAGATCCCCGGGGTTTGGCTTTTCTTTGGGGGGTCTCTTTCCCTTTGGTCCCATCGGCAAAAAAGACGCACCCCCGCCTCTGACAATAGAGGTTAGGACTAGAATTTCCTAGAGGGTCAAGCAACTTGATGCTCATTCAAGATAATGAAGCTCAAGCCAAAGCACGAAGGATAACCATCAGCATCTGGAGATTGACCTGCAGCCACTACCATGACAATAGCTCAAGGGGGCTCTTATTGGGATATAATAATCCTACATGGGCCGGCCCATTAAAGTCCTACATGGCGCTTATGTGGCATTAAAGAAGGTCAATAAGTCAATAAGTCAAATAACTAGCAAGTCAAATGGAAGCTTATTATGGGGTATATGTGAGGGCTAGTCCACTATGGACCATGCACCACCCCTTCTTCCCTAGTCCATCATAGACTCATGGACTATTTTTTTCACCTCTACCCCTCTCTTTCTAATCCCTTAAGGGCATCTGTGGTCATTTGTCATGAGGCTCTTGCCTATATAACCCCTTGCCCTCCCCCCATATAGGATAATGTAAAATTCATCTGTTAAATGAGAAATTTTATAGACGGAGGCCTAGAACTCCAAGTCAGGAACGGGGAGCTCTAGGGGCGGCCTTCAGAAGTCGCTGACAGCCCAAGTTGCAAGCTAAGTGGCAAACAAGACTCCTCTCTCGACATAGGACTAGACTGTGCTCCATAAAGTGGTCAAACCTATTCAAAAAATATCGAAGTGTCTCACATTGTCGAGTGTATGGCGACTTTCTAATAAGGTCATCATACATAGCTCTTTGCTATTGTATCATAACCATCAAGCTATCGACACACTCTCTCCTGTGTTGCTTTCATAACAAGAACAAAAATATATGCCCTAAATGATCTGGAGTGTTTGATTTGCAACCAACTATTTCTCCTTGCTCCCGCCCTATGATCTTGAGCAGTGTTTTTACTCTATTAGAAAAACTTAATTGCACAAAATCTTGAACACAATATCGCTCTTCAGAGAATAACAATATTGTGAGATGTAACTGCCCTTTTTGCCTCCGTCCTGCGTCACGCGTGAAGAGCCAAAATCATTTGGTATGAATTACAATAATGGGTCTACGTGCGCCATACAGCATAAGAAATAATGGTGTGCTAACCCGAGGAAAAATCGCCGGGCGTGCATAGCCGAAGTAGACGCCATAGCACCGTGCTCGGGAGTTGATGTTTCTTGAGCCTTGACATGGTGCGTTCTGACGTAGATGTACCTCACACCGTAGACTCCAGAGTATCACGCTAACGCCTCCGTAATCATTTCCGTTCTCAACGGAAACATACATATTCCTGTATTTTGAGTGGAGAAGAGAATATGCACAAAATGAGAAGTTACACCGCTTATAGAGATTGGTTACCTAGAAAAAACAGGTGGGTGCAGTAAAGTTTTCTGCGCATGGAAGAAATGTGCACACATGGAACAGGAAGGGCGTGTGGTATTAAATTAGTAGCACAAAACTTGAGTTCATTTATACTTCATACAAAACAGCTGGTTTCATAAAACAAGAGCAGTACCTCGCAGGGTAGGGTAATCTACACCCTGAAAATATAGACAATTTCACACGAGGCATCCAGACACAGCTTTTGAGATTACAAAATGAATGGAACAAATAGAGTTCCTTTCTTATTTCTACAGAGAACCAAAACAAAAATGACATACAAGACCACTGGGCAATTGCCATTTTCTTTACATGAACATATATCCTAGTTGTGACTTAGATACTTGTGGTCGCATCCCAAAGCCGAAGAAGACCATTCCGGTCACCACTGCAGATTCTTTTCCTATCCAGGTCTGATGCAATACATCTCACCTATCACAAGGAAAATTGAGGATTTAGCAATAGAATCTCCCAAAATGAAGGAAAAAACAACCACGATGTATTAATTAATTTATTAAGCATCCTCTTTGAATTTAACATGATGACTTCCCAGAAGAACATCGAACATTTGTTCCACCATGAATTGATATGCACCTTAGTTAGCCACAAGCATATAACCTCACATGTATATACATGTATGTCAAGCATATTAGTGCAAACGTTAACCTGAGATCTTGGACGTACTACGAACCTATAATGATGCTTAGAAAAAGGTGATTTGATGAAACAAATATAAACATCACATGTATATACAAATATGAATCTACCTACAGTCATGCTTGGGAACAATTGGTTCGGTAGTACATTAGTCAATACAAAGCCATGCTAGGAACATCATTGATAGTGAGCAACTCACTACGAACATAATTGTTTCACTAAAAAGTATGAATAATAATTACTGATGCTTTACAGGCATCCTTACTAAAAGCAGACAGCTTTGCTTGTCAGAAAGGGGTTAAAAGAGGGGAAGACATCTCTAATGTGTCACTACCGTGACAACAGCTCAAGGGGGCTCCTATTGCGATATAATAATCCTACATGGGCCGGCCCATTAAAGTCCTAATGTGTCATTGTAACATGCAACATTCCTATAATGCATTGTCCAGCTTGTATGATCGAACAGAAATCCATACAAGGCTTTCATTGATCAATACTGCAAACATGTTAGCAAGGAATGAATTAAACAAAGTAATGAGATGTATTACCACTGCAGCAGTTTTCTGGGGAGTTCTGTAAAGCTGCCATCCTGCAACTTTTGATCCTGTATTTGAGAAACTCCCGAATCTTTCTTGTGGTCGATGGAAAAGAGACATAGAATTGTCAGCAGCACCAATCCCTAGCCAGTGATCACCAGCATTAATGGACAGAACCGATGCCGAGTGAAGCGTCAGATTCTTAACACATCTTATTCCTCCTACAAGTGAAAATGAAAACGCCTGAGTTCCAGTCAACGGTTTACCACATCTATAATTATATTTATTTGCTTTTTAATATACAGGTGCTAAATCATAAACTTCTATATAAACTTCAAAACCATAACAGAATGAGATGAAGCTACCATTGAACAGATAACAGTGAATTGAAAGAGCAGATGCTCACAAATCGCACAGATTAAATGAATAACTTAACACAGTAGTCTACAATCTTTCTTTTGCAAGTTTTCACGTTGATTTGGTGCCCGAACCAAAAGGGTTTCCACGTTTCCACTCAACTTATGGTTTCCAGCAGATATGCAGACATGCATAATGAAAGCTCAATGATACAATGGATTGGTGCTAACTACAAATACTAGTAACATGTCATGGAAATCAATGATACAATGCATTGATGCTAAACCGCAAACTGCTCATGCTAAATAACTTATTTGGTCAATTGTACTGTGCATAGGAGCTAACTGCTGATGCTACTAACATGAAGCTATTTCCAACTTTACGTAACTTTGCATCCATCATCACATGGGTAATTATTGGTACAATGTGGATCCTCAGCGATTATGCAAACCCATGCTGTAACAGTCACTATCTCTAGTCTCTACTGATAAATGCTATGTTTGTCCTGTGCACAAATAAGACACAAAGCATAAATTCCCCTAAAAAGGTACAAAACAATCAATGCAGTATAACAGATGAAATTATTTTCACAATCACTAAGACATCACCTTCATTTTCCCAAAATCGTATAAGCCCATCAGAGGAACCTGGCATGTTAGTTAAGGATCAGATACATGTGACATGAAGAGAATTCTACACACTGGATATGTTTTGGCAGAGCTCAGCCCACCTTGTTTTAAAAATAAGCAATGGTCACATACCAGTGATAATTCCTTTATCTGAAGGTGAGTATTCAACACAAAGTATGGGACCAGCATGGCATGCTAATACAGCATCACATGTTCCCCTGGTAAGAGACCACACTCTAGCCGTCCAATCATCACTCCCAGTTATTATAGTCTCCCCGGTCATCCTCAATGATCTTTATCAACCAGAATTTGTGTCAGCATCTGTAAATTATTGGTGGAAATCGCCAGCGCAAGAGAGATGTGAATGCTCAACATCCAACAGAGACATTACCTTATCCACTTTGTATGCCCTTGAAGCTTGAACATCTGCTTACTGGAACGAATATCCCAGACATGCGCCACCCTGATGGAATAAAATTTTCAGAATAGAATGGAACGGAACCCAAGTTGCTCAAGTCAATTTTAAATTAAAGCACCAAAAACATTTCAAAGTTTAAAAAAGTACATACACGTCTCTCCCAGCAGCTGCCAGAATTCCAGTTGAGTCGTCGTATTCCATACAGAGAACTGCACTTTGACAACGACCCACAGTAGCAACACAAGTATCAGTTCGGACATCCCACATCTTTACAGTGCCATCATGAGCTGCAGTAAGAACACGTTCTCCTGAGAGCATCCGGACAGAACTGACCTACATCAATGTCAATTGTGCATAAACATGCTTAGCAAGGGTTCGGATGCAGACATTGAAATGTAAATTACTACTATTGATGAAGATGCTGACCGGTGCATCATGGCCCTTCAGTTCTTCCAAAAGCTTAAAAGTTTGCTTATCCCAGACTATGACAGATTGATCATCAGCTCCAGAAACTATTTTGCCACGATCTGAACTAATTGCTCGAACTGTCCTGAAAAAATTGAAAAAAGTGAAACTCTAGTTAATATAGACTGAATTTGGGTAGCTAAATTCAGTGGGCCAAGTTAAAGAATCTGGATACTCTACAATATCTCCCGAAAGAGAAAAGACCAACCAAAAGTATTATAATTCTTGGAGATCTATCTCAAGTCAGGTAGTCCAAGAACTACTATGAATGTATCAGTCACAAACCACAAAGCACCTTACAACACTAATTGAAAATGGTTCATCCTATTCATGTTACTGTTGTCCTATGATTCATAACAAATTTGAGCAAGGGATCAAGTACAACATTCCTCCCAGAACCTATGCATGGATAATCTTTCTCTAAATAAGAAAACAAATCTAGACCTGATCCAACACTCAGCAAAGGAGAAAGAAGAAGAGGCCAGCATATTCCTTGGTTCATATAACAGAACTTTAGCCATAACAGAACCATGCTTGACAGAGGCAAATATAACGGATGAAACCATTACATGCAACCCCATGTCCACACATTTGCGAGATGGTTCAAATAACTGTAACCAAGATCATGCTTGAACATGTGAACTGTTTCTTTACATTATTATTGTGTCTCAGATGATCAATTCTAGTAGTTGACTAGACACCGAACTACAATATTAACACAGCTGACCATGACATCTAGTAATTTGGATAACAGCTTCTACCTAGTATGCCCTTAAGTGTTGCTCGAAGTTCGGAACCACGCAAACTTGGATCCCAAACTTTTACCTGCATGCAGAAACAAAGTATCACTCAAATGTCCACATCAAGGATACATATAAGCATCGTTGCTGATCAAGGATTTCATTGTAATGCAGAATGAAGGAATGGTCACAACATAACAAAATAAACATATTCACATGACAGCAAACACTAAAAAAATAAACTCCAAATGAAGTGTACATGAATTTGTGTTCATTTAAAAAATATAAGCATGGATTTTGATAATTGATAAGATGAAGAAAATGAACAGGCATTACATAGACTTTTACTGAAACCCTCAACTAATAAGAAGAACTATTAGCAATCGGCAAATAAGTTTTACTTATGGTAAAACACCCACAGTACTGCTAAACTTACAAAATCATGTGTTGTAAAAGATATATGTATAGATTCTGGCAATATTATACGGAAGCATAAATAATGCTAAGGAAGTAACCAGCCGATTACAGGCCATCCTGGCCCATTTTGATCCTTCACAATATGGCTAGTTTACCAGTTTAGGAACAATCAAACTTGAATCTGAAATTCGTTTCATTTCTGGAAAGGAAATCCTTTTTACTCCCCCCAAGTATTGTAGTAGTTCGGATAACCCCCAGAACTATTTTTGGTTCACTTACTCCCCGCAAGTTTTACCCCCTACCCCCGTTTTAGGCCTTGGTTTTGCAAACGTGGATAGCAGGTTAGGCGGTTCTGTCCACATGGCCGTCCACATCACCATATCGAAGTCCACATGGCACCATCTCTTCTCCTCTCTCCTCTGC
Source organism: Stipa capillata (assembly GCA_019208055.1). Lineage (NCBI taxonomy): Eukaryota > Viridiplantae > Streptophyta > Magnoliopsida > Poales > Poaceae > Stipa > Stipa capillata. The sequence continues at coordinate 194,580 of JAGXJF010004542.1, read as the reverse complement.
ATCACTCTTGACGTGAACTAATGCTCCTGATCACGGGTTGCTCCTATGGTTGTGGCGATGACGTGAACTAATTTATGGCCGTCACATTGGTATTACTAACAGGATCTTGTATGATTTGGTGATGATGTGGCGAAAACCAGTGAAATGGCTGCCACGTAGATAATACCATGGTCCACGTCAGCAAAACCAGGGTCTAAGGCTTAGTTTGCAATTGCTGAACTGTGATGTGTTGAACTTATTTTATAATTTATTATGAAAAAGTAGCCAGAAAAATAGGAAAAAATAGGTTAAACAAACGACAAAATAAGCAAAAACTGGTTGGACAAACGGAATTATCATAATCTACTGCAATATCAAACAGAGCCTAAAACCGGGGTGGGTGTGGGTGTCGGTGTGGGGGAGGGGGGTGTTAAGTGAATAGTATTGAAACTTGGGGGGAGTGATGAACCAAAACATAGATCGCTGAATTATCTGAACAACAACAATACTTGGGGGGAGTAAAAATGATTTTTTTTTCCTTTCTGGAAACATGGAAACTGAGTGGTGAGTGGTAACCAGCCAATTCTCGTTTTCAAACCCAATTACAGCCACTCTTTGAAACAAAATCGTGGCAGTTTTTTTTGCTCCAGTATATGGCCAGAAACCAACAAAGTAAGCAAACAAGCCACTAGCAGGCATTATTTCAGTTTGTTATGAACCTTTGAAGTGTGGTGCATCTGCACACAGAACAAGTTGGTGGCACAAAACGCTTTAAGATATGTTTCTGAATAATACAAGTATTCTTTACTACGGGGAAATGCCAGTTTTTTCTCAACAAAAAGCACAAAGTTAACCCATATCTGATATTTTCAGAGCATCTGACTAATGCAAAGCATTACTAATTTGCTAGCAGACCTAATTTTGATGATAATGCCATGATGCATTTGCCTCTTCCTAGCAAAACTTTCTCCACTTTAGTGTTGGCAAAATTCGGAGAGAACACATCATGGTTTCTCCAAATTAGTGTTGGCAAAATTTGGGGAGAACACATTATGGTTAATACAAGTACTTTGGCCCCTGATATGGTGCTGGTGTGACTGATAACAAAATGAACGAGGATGCTAGAACAACAATTGCAAATAAAAATAACTATGACAGCAGGAAGCTAAAAGCTTACCGTGCAATCTGTGCTTCCACTGATGAAAAATCCAGCATCTTCACGATCACCAACAAGGTCCCACACCTCTTTCATTGTTACACAATGAAGAGCAGTAATAGCAGCTGTGTGTCCTCTAAGGATCCTCATATTTGTTTGAGTTTTCTTTTGCAGGGCAGATAGGTCTGTTTTGCCTGCGGTAGAACCAGCCTTTGCATCATCTGAAACAATCCATTGACAAGTCATATTAGAGAGATGTGGAGATAATATATATTGTATTTCTCAAAGGGGGAAAGGTGGGAGTAGCTGAAAACTTACTAGTTCGGTTGAAAGAGCTAGCTCTTAAGCTTCTGTCCCTACTGAACATACTGTGCACCCAACTTCGACCTAACACAGATGCCTCCGCAGGTTGTTCACTTTCATCAGATATATCAAGGGCACGAGGCGAAGCCATGCCAAATGATGGCAGTGGCTGGCCTTTCCCTGTAGCAACCCCCCAATAGCCGACACGGAGTTGTTGCAGATGTGTGAGCAATGCTCTAAGTTTGATCTGAGGGAAGCTCAAAGAAACTGTAAGAAAATAGGTGTTTAAAACAGACAATTATCAACAACATTCTTATGTTCTAGTTTGACTTACAAGCTGCTTATAACCCAAGTTGTTTCTCTCGCCTATTTTCTCAATCATATTCCAAGATCAATATCTGGTAGTCCCAATCCAGCCTCCATTATAGATCAAACAAGTCAGGATAGCAAAATTCAATTATTTTAGAAAGAATATAAGGTGTGATCTGTTAAGCACCATGTGAGTTGCCATGACAATGAGCTGTGCAGTAACTAATGTTACATAATTTGTTGACCTGAAAAATAGAAAAGTACACAAAAGATAAGATAACAAAGTATGGAGATTGGATTTTATGCTTGTATTGGTGGGTGCTACCACTATCTCATCCATGGATTGTGCCTTGACAACTGTGCACATTCTCTCACCATGCATTTATTGCAACAGGGTGAGAGAATGTGCATAAATCTTAAGGCACATTCAATGGTTGAGATAGTGGGAGCACCCGCCCATCCAAGTACAAGGGGTTTTTCCTGAAGTGGATGCATTGGTACTAAAGTTGCTTACTGCAAACTTGCAACTACTAAAACTTGTCTTGGTAGAAAATAGATGAACATTGATGTCAACAAAATATTTACCATGACTCAGTTCAACCAACTTAATCCAATTTTATGTATCGTGTACATCAATTACATGGTTTTTTGAATCTGGAAGGTGTGCGAAAGCATAAAAGGCAAAATTACAGTTTTCTTGTGTACACACTGCACAACCAACATGTAAAATGTTCCTTACTGTTGGTATTGTTAAGCTGCGTCAAGAATATCTTCTCTTACTCTTATGTTATGTAGTGAATAATACCAATGCATGATGTCGAGATATATACAGAATAAATTCAGAAACATACTTGTTGGAACAATTTTCCATCAAATACTCAAAGTAGCCATCCCAGAAGCTGCAAAAGAAACACAGTCATGTATCAGAATCATATATCGAAATAAACCTATTAAAAACATAAATGAACACATGGAAATAAACCTAAACAAACAGAAGTAAGGCGATTGGATCTCCCATCTGTTAGAAAACTCCTAAATAGTATGATCCACCTGATACACCTTGAACTTGCACTGGAGACTGATCCGCACGGGCCAACGAGTAATCGTGTTGCTTGTAATAGGCAATATTTATTTGAATTTCATGTAACGTATTTTTCTTCTCTTCACTTTTTAGAATTGCCTTCTTTTTTACTTACGATGAAAACTGAGCCTACATGCTATGTGTCAATTGAAGCCCTAAACACCCTCAACTTATTTCAAAACAAAGCTAGTTGATATGACAAGCTAACATGCTGTTCAAGGTAAATGTGGCAACACTCAGTACAAATTAGAGAATGGCATGGAAAATGGATTGCAACTTTTGGAAATTATAAGCTCAACTTAAAAGAAAATTATCTCATGCCAAGCATGACATACCGAAGCTCCTCCCATACTGATAGAGATAATAAATGACGCTGAACGTAGTCTTGAACATTGTTTGGGTCCTTCCTGTACATTTCAGCAGAAACTTCAAGAGCATCTCTAATGGTTGACACATCATTGCGAGAGTTGGCAAGAGTTATAGCCGTCTTAAGCTGCATGCAGAGAGAACAATGAGATTTTTCCAAAAATCAACACAACAAAGAAGAAAATAAGATAAGCATATTCATAGCTCTGCATGAATACAAAGCATGCAAGTTTCCTAAGGCTGTAAAAGAAGAACCTTAGTGTCCATAGTAGTGAAGGGATAATTAACTGGATATGATTTGTGTTGAAAACAAAAGCACAAATATGACAAAGAAAAAACAGATAAAGAAAAATATTGCCACAACCACCTCATACACAAGTCAAATTTTCATACCAATGGAATTAAACTTGATGAGTTATCACTAGTTTGCTGGTTTACCTACGTTGTGTCAGCCATCACAATGGCATCACCTTCGGCCAGCTAATATACAACATCGCAATCACTGGCTTGAACAGGAATCACCATTTGCAAAAACCAGTATTATACCACGCAGAGTGTGGATTATGTAATAAGAAATAAGACTCACCAGTTCTTTTACAGCAATGAACTGCTCATCAGTCAACCGGCATTGCCAACCCTAAAAGGTAGAAAAGTTATATATGAAGTGGATCAGAAAGTGGCAAGGTATACATTCAGTAGTTGTAAGATTCAGATTACCGAATGAATGTGCTCTCTGATGCATTCAACAAAGCCACTCCCTCCGATGCCTTCTGCATCAGACTCAATCAAAGCTGGAAAATGCAACAGAAGTTATGTTGGGCAGATAAGAAATCCAGAGATAAATAGGTTACACTATGACGCAACATTATGGTTTGAACTGAAACTTCAAGATACCAAGAATGGTGCCATATTCAAACGATGAAAGGGGATCCTCGGTTGCTCCAAGTCTCAGAAGACGAAGCCATAGTCCCTGAAGATAAACACGCAAATAATTTCAGTGATAACATGCTTATAATGCGCATATATAAGCAGCATGCATCTGTATTTGTATGCATCTATCAATTCCACGACAATGGTAATTATCTTGGGCCCAGGAGGGCATGGTCAGAAATTAAGAGAGGAGTTTGCAGGAGCAAGGAGCCTATAGAAGATTAGGCAGGAATGAAATAACCTGAACATCACTGTTTTAAATCATGGGCTATAATGGCTCTATGGCCGTTTTGGGGCCCAGAATGTTATATTTACGGCTATTACAGCTGTAGCAGTAAGCCGGTAATAGGAGTCCGTTAGAACATTTACAGAAAACAGAGGCTGCTGCACACATCTTGTTACTTTCGGGCTGGGACGGTTAGGCTTTTGGCTCAACAAGGGTTAAAACAATAGAAGACTCTTAGAACTTGTTTGGTTAATCACTGAGGTTTGCCTCACTTTTCAACACTCCAAGTTAGCTAAGTTTGACCAAGTTAGGCATGTGTTTGGTTCGCAGCGACACATTAGGCACGATCCATTTCTGAAAGTTGGGTCCCACATGGCATAGAATCAAAAAGTATGGCAAGATTCCCTTACACAAAGTGCGGCGCCGATTTTGTTGAACTAAAATTATGAGAGTTTGGCAAGAAATATGTGACAAATGGTGGCAAATTAGGATTGAACCAAACAGGCCCTTCAATCCAAACCCAATGTTCAAAACATTTAACTCAAACCTCTTGGGGTCTATAAAAAATTCAGCTGAATCATTTCCCCTATAACGAACTTCAAATTGATAAATTAAATGCTATGCAACAATTAATTTGCATTTTCGAGTGTTGCAACTTGCAGTTCCAACTTGGATATGGTCCTCTTTGTTTTACTGTTTCTGTTAGTTTCACAGTAATTAGTTGATAATTGGTACTCCCTCCGTTTCGCTATGTCTGTTCAAGCCCATCATGCACACAGACCAAGAAGACACCAAATCTAATAGAAAGAATGAGAAATGTCATGCACACCCCTATTAAATGTCTTGCTACAACCATTTAACCTCTTCTGAACCATTTAAGTAGGGTAGAGAGTGAAAATATTACAATTAGCTCAACTCTTGATTCCCTAAATGGACATATATTTTGGAACGGAGACTTCCGAGGCCATGGACAATTATAGCTACACGGACCAACTAGTACAACCACGGACCGTGTAGTAAGTCGTGCATACTCTTCTCTACAAATGCAAGCCGTTTATGGCTTTTCACAGACTCCAGTGCACAACTTTGACTTGATTTTCAATCGTAACATGCCAGTAAAAATAATACAAAATTAAATCTTAGGAAAGAATTTTGCAAGACAAACCCAACACATTATTTTCATAGTCAATCATATACTTATGCATATATAATATATTAGTGTTCAAAGTATCAAAAAGTTGACCACATGGATCCCATTGTGACCTATATTTGGCACAGTACATAATTTTTTTTATAAACATGACATCCAGTAAATTTCACCGTAATTTAGATCATCCACAGTACCTTCTTTCTAGGCAATACCACGACACCATGATACTCGCGATTTACAACATTGTCAAAAATAGAGGTTAGAGCAATTGAGAACGATCAGATAATTACCTGAAGTTTTACTTTTATATCCAGAACCATCCTTTCTCTCTCAGCCTGTAGATCAAAACAAAGAAAATAAGATCATTATTATTGTAAGAATAAAATCTACACTGTCATGCATGTACATAAACAATGGTAGAGATTATTTCACATAGCAGTATGCATTACTCACCGCCCTCTCTCTGGGACTCAGACTTTCTGCCTTTGGACCTCCATTGATTCGGACAGAGGGAGAGCTGAAAACACATGTCAATTGACATTCTAGTTATAGTTATTGGAAAAAATAACAGTGAAAAAACTTACAGGCATGTCATCTTACCTTGGTACTTGCTTACTAGCCCCGTTAGCTAATGCTAGAATTGATTTACGTTTTTCTTCTTGTTCTTCTGTTCTTGCATTTGCTGGAAAACTTTTATAGCAGTGCCTTTTGCCTGGTTCTGCAGATGAGTTTATGGCTAATTATCTTTTCAGAAACACCAAAAGTGCAGTACTATATCAGCCCCCACACCCCAGGCATTATGAGCCAAAAATGAACCTCAACATGGAGAAGGTTAGAAAATACAGTAGTTACATGGTTCCTTCAGTTAAAGTGTTTCAACAGTTTCCGTACAGAACTTAAGTGGTTTACAAAACAATTCCTACATCATAGTGTATTAGATCCAATAAAGTAATGCATGGTCACCTGTATAATTCTAAATGGGTATATTCCTCAGCAGGTGATCAGATGCTAACATTACCCAATTGACAATGACATGGAGTAATGGAGGTAAAGAAAGGTCTCTAAAGTAGGTAAAATGATGCTTAATGTGCATTTATCATGTACTATGGACTATGGTTCATGGATTTTTAGATGAGTATAATTTTTAAATCGTATGTTCTGGTAATGCTGATATACAGTTTGAACTGCTAGAGACACAGAGAATACATATGACAATAAGATGGAGAGAATAAGTGTTAGACAAAAATGGGAACATAGATAAGTACCTGAACCTCCAGTCTCAGAATCAGCTATTGTTATGATCTCAGGATCAGCAACATGAGAAGGAAAGATGGCCAGAGGGTTTTGTCCTCTCCCAGTTGCGTCTTGCAACTTATCAAGAAGGTTATTGGTGAATTCTTCTGCATTGTTGCATCTTTCCAGATAATCCAAGAATCCCTGAGTCTCAATAAACTGCATAATCTGCCAAACAAACATTTTTGTTAAGGATATGGTCAAGCTGGCTATACAACGACAATGTTAAAATCCAGAAGCATGACATAAGGTTAGGGTACTTTTTAGTTAACTATGTGTACGCTTAAGACCTACCAGGCTATCAAGGAAATATAAAACTGAAGTATAGTAAACAATAATACTAAGTTTTAAATTAGGAGAGCTGTCACACTATAAAAAAGGTAGGCTATTGTGAGCAACAAATAGAACTCAGGTAGCATCAGCAAAAAAGGAATTTGTTGAGTTATGTCAGCAGGATCAACAAATGTAAGAGCAATTATCAGTCTCCAAAGCAGTCTGTAACTAGTTTATCAGATGTAAGTAAACTCTAAATTACAGATGGTAAAGAGCTTCCGCCTAATGCTTTTTAAAAATATGTGTGTGTGTTAACCCCTTATATGCAGATAGAAGACTCATGAAAAACGTCGAACAGATAAACAGAGAAGGAACCAAAGTACCAAATTTCAAGACTCAGGAGTGTTAGATGTAATGTCGTACACATATTGATTAGGCCGATCTAGCAGTAGGTTAGGCCTGTGTGGAACTGTGCCTCATGACTCTTGTATAAATATAACTATGCTAATGTGACTATGGAATAAGGTGCACAGTTGTGATTTGTGAAGAGCAATTTCTCTTTCTCTAAAAAGGGGGTCATTAGATACTTCGCAAGTTAATGAACCATAATACAGCATGAACACACGTCCATGTTCTCCAGAGGATGCACTGTACAGCACATGCAGTAAACAGCAAGTAGCTTAGGTGCCATATAGCTCTATTTATCTTAAGGCCAATTCCTGATATGTATTAAGACTGAGGATTAAACTTGACCGTGAATATCTGACTTAGAATAAAGCCTTCAGAAACAGATCATTCATGGTTACTATCTAAGACCTTAACATTTCGCTGAAAATAACAGATTAAATTTTGAAAAAGTTCATCAGGAAAACCATTTCTTTTGGTCCCTCAACCTGGGGTAAGGTCTTTTTGTGGTAAGTTTCATGAGGGCATTACTTTGGTCTCTGAACTTCGAAGGTAAGCCCAAACAGGACCTTCTGAGCACTGGCAAATGGGGCAAACAGAAACTTAATAGATATGCAATTCTTTTAACGGGAGGGACAAAAATTGTACCCACATCCAAAGTTGAGAGACCAATAGTACCATTTAAAAGTTTAGGGTTCAAAACAGACACAATGAAAGTTGAGGAACCAAAAGATACTTTCCCAGGTTCAACTTTTATTTTCATTCATTCCCACAAATATATAAAAATGTAAATGGCCAATGATGACAACATCACAGTCAAATAAGGATAACAAACAGACAGGCACAACAAAGAAACCAAAAAAGAAGGTAAAGCAGGAATGTTAAGCATACCATCGACATGGACTCGACGGGCTGATTAGTTGCTCGAGAACGCTTTTTAAGGAATGCTTGAGAATTGAAACCAGTTGGTAAAGCATTATCCTGACAAGCAAATCTCTTGAGTTACCACCAAAGAACATAGTAGACAAATAGCTGTCAGACAACTAATTAGACATGATGGCTTACGATGAAGTTACGGTAACCACTCATAATCTGTGCAAAGAATCTCAAGAATATCAGCCTGCATAAAAAAAAACATCAACTAATATAACAGTTCCCATGATAATATCACCCAATGGAGAACAAAATAGTCTTATAACTTGGATCATGACTTCAAGACTTCGATTTTCTGCATGGCAGTAGTATGAAGACCCAGAATAGCCTTTGGAGTTAATTCACAATCAAACCAAGCATCATAAAAAATTATAAACTCCCTATCTGATTAGTGTTGAACATGTTTTCTTTTGCTCTCAACTTCTGGTCATTTTACCATGCTCTGGATGTGAGGTTCTGCTGCTTGAACCAGAATATATGCACTGATTCTGGTCCCATTCCCATGTGTATAATGCTTGTGCAGGCACTAGAATTAAACTACGACTTATCTATACATATTCTTGTCTAAGGTACTACCATACTAGACCTACCTTCAGTAGAATTCTAGCATGGTACTAGGCCTACGTTCAGTGGAATGCTAGCGTGATACGAGCCTACTAGGTCTACCTACAGTAGAATGCTTGCATAAACATCATATTAATTAGCAATTGTGCACAGATACAAATTAAACATTAATAAGTAGCACAAAATTACCTAAGCTGAAAATCATGCTCCTGCCCCCATGATTTTGTGCCAGCCCTTAAAGAATGGTCACCCATACTGCCAAGATTGATTTTCATGTAATCAATGCCCATTACATTGGGTTGTAGTAGTTTCAATATTTCACCACGCAAGAAACTATGTTCAGTTTCTGGTATTGGAGGAATTTCTTCCGTGGTTGTTATCCGATTGTATTCGAGATCAACCACCACTACCTGCAATCACATGCATTACCAAAAGCACATCATTGCGGTGCAACACAGCGGTACAGTTCAAGAAAATAAGAGAACTAACAAGGAAAAGGTAAGATTGTATCGGTTGGCAAAACTAACTAACTAACACTTGAAGGAATAGTGCAACATCATTGTCAGAAAATATATTCAATATATGCAATACAAGAAGTTCTATATCTAAGCATATAGAATCAGAAACGCAAATCAACCTCTCTTGTTGTGGCTATGGTACAGCTACTTTAACACATGTTCTGTAATAAATCAGCCGTGCTGTTTACATGGAAATTATCCACATATCTAGAAGAAAATCCTGTGCTCTCAAGTTCCAGATAGTAGTAAGCTAACAAATTTCTGAATACATTGAACCAAACACCTTCAATCTAGAAACATCATAAGTTAGCTTGCACACAACCCAGTCTTCAGTTCAAGGTTAAAGAAACTAAAAATACAAGGATTGTGTTGTGACTTTATGAATCCAATAGGAGCGAGATGTGGCATTCAAACATCGGTTGTGAAACGAAAATGATTCAATCAGCAAAAAAATCCAGGTGGGCTAAACCTCTTTAAAAATCCTACTTCACACCGATAAATGAAAAGTAGTACATAATTCCAAAAGAACAGAGACAAGCAAAGACAGAAAATTTGGCTAATAGAAACTTCATTTTAATGTTACAACTTACACCATCCATTGTCACCGTAGATGTGTCAACACCTGAATGAAGTCCCATCATGTAGGGTGTTGGAGCATCAATGTAGTCAACCCCACTAGAGAATATTATTGGAATGTAGACATGCTGCAGCACAACAAATAAGTTGAGATTAATAACACTGCATGAGCAATATGTACAATAATGAGAATTTCTGGGAAAAATATGAATGGAGTCCTCAAGTGAAACAATTATTTTCCAACATATTTGTGAAGCCCACTAAAAATCATAGGATAAAAAATGCAGACATTTGAATGAAACCTACCTGCCACCTAATTGGGTATATTAAATGGCATATGGCTTCTGACACTAGAGTCAATAGTGTATACCTGCATTATGAACAAAAGAAAAGTCTTCAGATAAACTTCAAATACTTCCACCTCAGGTTATCATTCCAAAGTAACAATTCCTTCACTCAAAAAACTAATGATATGCAGAGCTAAGGCTGAGCTGGTAGAATGTAAAAACATGGTCAAAAGTTGCAAAGTGAAACTCAACAGACTTATTTGATCTTAACAATATCCTTCTTTCAAGCAGAACAGCAGTAAAGAGCTGTATTAATTTATCAACATCCAGGCACTGCACCAATGGCTGGAAGGATATCTGCAATCACAGTAAGCTTAATATAACTAGTTGGATGTGAGCAAATGGAGTATATTGAATTGTACGGAAATATGGTCGAGAAATATAAGAGCAAATGGAAAAGGGACGCCATACATCAGCATGAGGAAGCCACTCTTTTGGAGGAGCCTCCGCGGAAAGAAGACAATTATCAATGGCAAATAAGACACGATCCTTTCCTGGTGTTGGTAATGGAACATTTGATACCACATGAGATATTATGTCCCACAAAGGTTTGCTGAAATCAGAGCCCACAAAAATTAGGCCATGAAAATTTGAAGCCAGAGTATGTAAAGCATGTGAAACTGAAATTTACCTACACCCGGCAGGAGAAAAACAAAGGACAAATATTTCCTCTAGAGAATCACGAAGGACTTGGAAACTAGGAGAATGGGACACAAAGCAGATGCATTTATCAGCAAAAGAATTCACTGGAATTTGGTAGGCTTCAATAATATCTTCACAAATTGAATCCCGAAATGCAATACAACTGACGTAAATTTTTGAACCATCTCCCTCTACAAGAAATGACAACTAAGTTAGGAGTGCTATATGTATACAGTAAGCAGTAATAGTTTAACTGGAAGGGTTGAAAAACATGTCCGAAAGTTTGGGAAATGTCAGCTATCAACAGGACCAATCAATGTGAATGGTGGTTGATATACCTGTCAAAACTATGGGATAGCTCCGTGGATAGGTTGAGACATCATTAGCGTCCAACCCAGAAGAGTATATTCTTACTCCCGCTGGCAAAACACACTGCAGTTATCAGCAGTCAATGATAGAAGGGCTCAGATTCACAAATAAAACAAAAGGATCAGATTCAGGGATAAAACAGAGACATGTTATCATGATTGTCACTCAGCAGTTTAAAAGTATTATAACATGAAAGGCGTTCACATTCCTTTTGTTTCCAATCATTTCCTCTTTTCTTTTGAGTCATCTGGCAAATAATTCCGCTCACTATTTTATTGGGGTTCACAGTTCATTCCCTGGCAAAATGCCATGGTATTATCCACCATTGATCGAAAACATCCAATGGTTAAAACTAATTGCATAGCACACCCTAACCCTTCTTTTCTGTCCTATTTGTCATTAACGTGCTATTTTGACAATTTATAGCTTACAGCACAATTTCACTTTGACACAGCTAACTAATTTTGGTGTAAATGATATGTGCTGGTATAAAAAGATCATAGAGAAGGGATATGATAGAACATGCTACAACAACATGCCCCTACATACATCACATGATTACACTGTAACAGTATCCTTCCATGTTCAACCATCTCTAATCACACAGATGTACTGAATACGAATTCCCTGCCTCCACCAGTTCACATAGCATCACACCGCCCGTGCAGGGGCTGATTCACCACTGCAGCAAGCCGGAGCACTTGCCCTAGAAGGCCAGCAGAGACAAGCCGATAAGGGACTGCTCCCTAGCTACATCAGCATTTTCCCTAGCTAACAGGAATCTGAACTTCCGATCATGACGTTCAACAAAGAGAGAAGAAGGTAATTGTCCAAAGAAGCAACAAAGAGAGAAGAAAGTAATTGTCCAAAGAAGCAATCTCTGTCGGCAGCTAGGTTAGCCTCTAGTGTGCTACTAGAGCAGAGTATGGCTCATTGGCCTGGTAGCCCTACCCACCCATCTTGAATCGAAATTGATCAAACTTCATACCCAACCGAAATGAGTCAACCAAATCATAGAACGAGCAAGCAGTGGCATGGTGGAGCAGGCTAGCAAGTGGCGTGCAAAAGAACATCACCAGCAGGCCAGCAAGTGTGCAGACAATGGTATCACGCAGCAGGCCAGCGATCCACGGCGCAGAGAGGCGGTCTCTAATTTGCCCAACCATTCATAAATTTATGTTTCCACCAATGCATAGGTGAGTCCGGAACTGGGACATACGATACTAAACTCAGTGCACAAGAGCATCACGAATTCACCTCTAACGATCAAAATTTTCGAAATTAGCAACACGCCAGCCCAACCAAATGCTACAGGAACATTTTGCAATAACCATCGATTTGGCCATTTCACCGAGAAATCGAACCATAAGCGCCGAAGCAAATCGCTGCAGGACCAATTTAGGCAGCGAGCGGCAAGGGGCGGGATCTGCGACTCACGGGGGGAGCTGCGGGGGCGGGGGAGGATAGAGCGCGTGGCCTGAGTGCGGGAACTGGTCGATAAAGGCGGGCATGTACATTTCGTCGGCGCCATGGAAACCCTTGGCGCCGTCCAGCGCCCGGATCTCCGGCCCCAGCCCGCACACTACGAAGTACTCGAAGATCCGTGACGTCGACGCCATCTTCGCCGCTACCGATCACCGGCCGGCACGCCCGCCCGCCCGCCTCCAGGAAATGATCCTCGGCGCGGCGGTTGCTCTCCTTTGATCTCTCTCTAGCCTCGGCTCTGTGCGCGAACGGGAGAAGGGGGGTGGTGGTGGAGGTTGCAGGAGGGAGGAAGGCGACGAGGCCACATGGGTCGGGCGGTCTCTTTGTTTGACCCGTTAAGAACTTCAGCTATCAAAACATCGTTACACGCTGTCTCTTCCTGCTACATTTCCGAACAACATCATGAAAAAGAGGCGGCTCACCCAATCTAGCTAAGGCCGTGTTTGGTTGGGCTGTGGCTGTTGGAAAAGCGGCTGTTAGGAGAAGCGACTGTGGTTGTTGGAATGTGAGTTTGTGGTTGTACGTGTTTGATTCGGCTGTAGCTGTTGGCTGTTGTACGAGGAAATGTCTGAAATACCCTTAGAATTGTGAGAGTATATATTTTATAATTCTGTGAATAAAAATCAAGAAAAATCTCAAAAAATAAAGAAAAAATCAGAAAAATGTAAAAATAGTAGAAAAATTAAAAAATTCAAAAAATTCAGAAAAATTTTAAAAAAAGAAAAATTCAAAAAAATCAGGAAAATTCAGAAAAATTCAAAAACTCAAAAAATTCAGAAAAATTTCAAAAAATCAAAAAAATTCAAAAAAAGGAAAAATCAGAAAAAATCTACTCTCTTTCTCTCTTCTATATATCTCTCTCTCTTCTCTCTTTCTCTCTTCTATATCTCTCTCTCTTCTCTCTCTTCTATAGTTATAACTGAATTTACGATAGCTCGGAACTCTGCAATGCACATTCAGATTTCCTCTTAAACCAATTACAACATTCTTTACAAAAGAAAAATGCCAACTTTTGGCATTTGCAGATATGGGCATGCACCAATGTCATAAATACATTCTTTACAAAAGAAAAAAGCCTAGTTTGGAACGTACAATAGAAAAAACATCGAAACAGAAAAATACAGAAATAGAAAATGAACTAAGGTAAAAAAACAGAGGAATGATAGCCCTTCATGCCCATGATCACCGTGAGTCCATGACAGTTTTACTTGTTCACGAAAGCCAGGAAGAATTATCTGAAAGGTAAATCGTAAGGTGTACATGCATAATTAGGTACACAGGTATGACAATTGACAAGGAACACTCCAATTCAAGTTTCTGCAACCTGTGTGCGATCAGTTCAGGCTGCACCAATGTCATAACTCATAACTGAATGTTTCACACATATCGACATATCATTCTGTGCATGGAACTGGATCATCAGATTCCATGTAGTCACATTTTTCTCAATCTCAGCATATCATCGTCTACACGGTTCTTTTCTCAGGTAGCAAGAAACCATAGTATTATCTGTTACAATGTTCCGATCGACCTGCAAGGTTTCTGAAAAGCATATCTGCGTACTCAGAGATCATCTGACCAAACAGCGAGAGTGATTCTTCAGACAACCCATTCTCGGACATACACCTCGCTAATCATCATCAGATAGCAAGACTAAAAGTCCAGATTCAAACTTTGTAACGTTTTCTGAAGAATCAAACTTTGTAATGTCCAATCCATTAAATGATAGTAAAATCGAGTCAACCCAAATAACCAGAAATAAAACACTCATTGTTCTCACCTAATTGGCCATCGTGCTCGGGGATTGGGATGGGCATCTTGGGGTGGCTTGGTGCTGCTCCAGTGGGGGTTGGTTGTGGCGCTCGATGTTGGTGAAGAACTCCGGAGGCTTGGATGAGTAGTAGACGCAGGCGGTGCCAGGGAGCTTCGGTGGTGGTCAGCCTCGTTGAGCTAAGACGGAGGGGCTGGGGAGGCAGCTCGGGTCGACGGAGACAAAGGCGAAGGGAGGGGCCGGTGGGGTCAGTGGGGGGGCGGCGGTGCTCGAAGGGGCTTGGGGGGGCGGCGGCGGTTGGTGCTGGAGGACCCTAGACGAGGCAGAATGGGGCCACCGGCGGGGCGGAGGGGCTTCGGGAGGGGGACGCCGGCGAGGAGGAGGGGCTTCGGGAGGCCGGCGTCGGAGGCGGGCCTTCGGCTCGGCGGGGAGAGGGGCTTCGGGCGGCGCAGATCCGATGACCTCGGGCCGGTGGGGAGGCGGCGCGGGGGGCGTGCGGAGGCGGCGGGGCGTTCGGCTCACTGGATCCGGGGAAGGTAGCGGGGTACCGCCGACGGGTGGGTGAGGAGTCAGGCGGGGGACGGCGGGGGTCGACGGGGACGGCGTGGTCCGCGGATCCGGACGGGGCCATCGTCGGTGTGGGTCGGCGGGGACGGCACGCAGCGATGGAGGAGCGCCGCGGTGCTGCCAAGCCTTCGCAGCGGTGCTGGGCAGCGGGTGGTGGTGGCCGGCGAGTGGCCGACGAGTGGACAGCGGGATGGTGTAGGCGCCAGCGAGAAGGGGATCTGGGGGGAGTCGCTGTGGAGAGGAAAAGGGAACTCGGGAGGAGAAAGGGCAATTTGCTGTAAATTGTTTCAAATCGAGGGGCAACTTCGTACGCTGGTACTCACCATTGCGGGAAGCTGGGGGTTAGCTAGCTTTTCGGTACAGCTGGGTTACACGTGAAATCAGCAGCGGCTGTTGCTAGTTGTTGCTCTAAAAGCCTGGTGTTTGGTTGGGCTTCAGCTTTTCCCAATGGAAAGCTGGCTGGAAGCCCAACCAAACAGCCTCTAAGTTACACACCGTCTCTTACTTGATACATTTTCGGACAACATTACGAAACACCCAGCTCACCTGATCTAGCTAGAGCACGTGCCACCATAATCAAATAACAATTAGCGTGCATAAAAGATCAAAAAGTGAAACACGTCTCGGGGAACTTGATATCGGAGATAACCATGCCAATAAAAGACATGTCTATCAATGACAACTTCAGTCCTGGAAGCATAGAAGAATACTCTAGATGCCAGAATAATTTTATTAAAACCTTCGTAGCAAAGGTCATCACACGGCGCAGCGCTAGTATCTCAACCAACTTTAGTAAGGTGATCTCTACAATGTAATCATCGCAAATAGCTAAGAAATTACTATTGTAGTCTTGATCACCATGCTAATCTCTATCCATCTCGAAGATTTAAATACCGTCACATCAACACTAATAAGCACCTTACGTGTTGTCCATCGAGGGATGGTAAAGATTCACTTAGTAGCATGGGTTCATAATTGTGCAACACCATCATCTCATGCTATGTATTGATTTTTTTTTAACCACTTGACAAGGATACAACACATCCTCCATTGGTCTGCAAATCATATTCTAATTCTTCGAAGGTTGTATTTCATCCGTGTAAGATCCAACGTTATGACTTATGGGTACCATTTCTTCACATTTATGTCCATTTTAATGTTTTAATGTTAATCTAACTACTCTAATGAACAAACATAAAATATTTTCTTGCTTTACGTAATACACCTAGCTTTCCTCCTCTATCATCGGCGGCATGAAAGAGGGGTATATAGATCCCATCCTTTCCTGGTAAGTCCTCGTGAAGTCGTTTGTTGTAGGCATTTATCGGATTTCATGGTGTTTCCATGTTGACTTGTTCTAAGTGGTCTCCGTCTCACTCTAGATCCCTTATATCCACGTAGGGGTGGCATTCATTACCATTAGGAGCCTGAAATCCCTTATGAGGACCTTCGTCATGTCTACTCGTCGATTCCTTTCGTTATTGGCATTGGCAGGTTCCTCTTTTCTATTTCAGTTGTCGTTTTGTCCCACATCTAGATTTGGGTGTCAAGTTCTTTAGCTACCTTGTTTGTGCAAGATCTAGAGTTATTCAACGTCTGGTTTGCTATTATGTCACTGATCTGGTTCTTCCTGGCTTGGCTCTTCTTCAACCATCTCTGTGGAGACCCTGAGGCCCCTTAGATCAAGATCGCATCCTTGATCCCTTCGCTAATGGGTACATATGATGAAACATATATGCCTCCCACTAGGATATTTAAGCACACTAGTCCATGTTGAAGGAAGAAATCGAAGAGTACACCCCCTCGTTGACATTTTTCTCGATGCACGATGGATCTCGGGGTACATCTCCCACCAGTTTTTTTTGGTGTTGAAAGATTGAATCCTCTTGGGCATTTCACTCAGCTGTTAGGAGTACTAAAGGAATCCATTAAATATTAGGAAAAAGTCATTTTTTCTCAACAGACGCTCGAGTCTAAGTTTGCTCCATCAACTTCAATACTAGACAAAATTGGTCCTTCAAATTTCAAAATCACATATTTGGTCTGTCACTAGTTTTGACGATAATGAGGCAGCCGAGCACAAACATTTAAAACAATTAAAAATTTCAAAAAAAAGAAAAAAAAAGGAAATTTGACGAAAAATCAAGGAATTTAAGAAAATATGGAAAATAAATTTTTTAATATAGATTAAAAATATAGAATTTAAAAAGATATGCAAGTTTGGAAAAAAGAAAAGAGTCAGAAAAAATCAAAAAATTGAAGGAAAATAGAAAAGTTAGAAAATTTAGAAATATTCTAGAAAAGTTACTAAAATTGGAAAATTTTAAAATGGAAGCATTCAAAAAATACATATAAAATGGTGAGTCACCGGAGGCCACGAGCATACGACAGTGCTAGAACCCATGGGGAGATCACGCGAAATCCTACTAAGGGCTTGTCTGGGAGGTGGGAAAACAATCCATTAGGAGAACTAATCTCCCACTTGGTTGGGTTGATCCCTTTTCTCCATCCAATTTCTATGGGGGTTGACTTCCTCCAACCACTCAATTCCTTCCTACCTTTTCTAATACTGTGCACATTAATTTGCTGTTGTATCGGTTGTCTAAATTCAGAATAGAGGGAGGGAATCAAAGCATGAGATCTACTCTGCTTCAACTCACTTTCAAGGTCCAAATCAGCAGCTATAAACTAAAGCAAAAGAACTATGAGCAAATTCTACACTTCTCACTCAGAGAAGCCAATTAAGCACATGAACTATCAGTCTATCATCCTTACACTACCACCAAATAACAAAAAATATCATCACACACAAATATTCCATGGTACCAGCTAATCGTAGAAGCAACATGTTAACAAACGCCACACAAACCCCATTCAAGTCTATCTCCTCCAAGACAGCATCATCTCCAATTAAGCTTCATAAAATTCAAATGAAGACTCATGTATTGTTCTACACACCTGATAACACACGGGCATATACTACAAATAGGCATATACTACGAGTAATAAGGGACTTATGCATGGTCCTGATTCAAGCCAGCTCAGATCATATGAAACTAGACATGGGGTAGAACAATATCCACATGAAAAATAATTATATAAGAGGTAATGTCCTGTCAATTGCGTGTTATATATTACTTCCTCAATGTTGATACGTTTGTTTTTTTCTTGTCATAGCATGCACATATATATATTTAGTAAATAAAGCATCAAACTAACCCTTTGACTTCTATATCTAAAAAGAAAGGAAAGGAAATTGATCACTGATTAAATTATCCTACTCGCAGTTGTGGATATACATTACCAGGCATCAAATATAAGAATTGAAGGAAAACAAACTGCAAGGGAATTGATCGGTACTTGTCATAGCCATCTCATTTCTTAACGACATAAGAGCATCCTCTTCATCAACACTAAGACAAATCTCATGGCTTTGCTCATTCTTGAACACACCAAATGCTTTGACTTTTTCTTCGTGTGACACTTCTGCCATTTTCTTCAAGACAAAAATATATCTCTTGATAGAGAAATCGTCCACATTTATTGCCTCGATTCTTTCACTAGCCAACTTCGCAGCTTCCTGCTCAACTTGTTTACTCCTCATTTATAGTATCTCTCCACCATTCCAGCGACATCTCCATTATGCTTACGCCTTTTTGGCTATTTTCTTGTTTGTTTCTTGAGGTAGTACTAGACTTCCTTTGCAGCATTTGTTCATGGTCCACTACATCCTTGCTTTGCAGATTTTGTTCAGACTCCTCTCCATTAATCCTTTTCTCATTTCGTGTGCTCAGATCGTCATCGTGCATGGATCTGTCATCGATATCAGGAAAATTAACCTCAGTCTCAACAAACTCAGCACTAGTCTCTACTTGTGTAACAACAGGATACTGTGATGGCTCAGCTGATGATGTGAAGTTATAACTACCCTCAGCCATTGGCCTACACACCAAATTAAAAATACAATGATGGATAAGTAAAATGAAACATTTCAGAATACAATATGGAGGTAAGCACAAATTAAAAATTGATAACTTACCATCATACAGTTCTCCCAAAGCATCAAACAGAAGGAAAGATTTGTTGCAAAATTTCTTAACTCTAGGATGTGACTGCACAAAATAAGAGTGAAAAAATGATTGATAGCATGACATAACTTCTACTAAACTTAACAATGTTTATGAAAACAACTTACGATGACACTATTGTTCCAAAGTTGTGGCTACGCTTCTATCGTATACCTTTGATCATTCCACGAGGCCCTACTCTACTTCTTTGCTTCCTTCAACATCCGATAGTCTCTTCTTAGCTCTTTTTCTATCTCTTGAATTTGTGCCTTTGTAAAATTCACATATTAATGTCTTTTATGGAATATTTTCACAATTTTGTTCAAAGTTTCAGTCCCCCACCCATTCCGACCCCTGTGATAAGGGTCATTGTGCTCATAGAGTAAATCAACAAGAGCCTTTTCTAGTCTTGGCTTCCATGCGGCTCTAGATCTCTCCACTACACAATATAACCAAGTAATCAAGTTGTGAGAATTCCTGATATATCCACTATATTAACCACCATCAACGAGATAAAACTTGCCTTGAGATACTTGAAAACTGTTGTTCATAGCAAACCTAAGAACCCTAGCATTCGTAGCAGATCCCTCCTAGCCACAAGATATAAAAGTGAAGTTCAAGTTGAAATCACAAGTCACCATGATATTTTGGCTAAGTGTGCCCTTTCTACTCCTAAAAGGTGTAGTGTTATCTCTTAATATTGTCATGGGGACATGAGTGCCATCGATGACTCATATGCAATTCTGCAAAGAAAGAAACTACAAGTGATTTTTAGAAATTTAAAATAGTAGATATTGATTTTGATTGAAGCGTCAAAGTAAACACCTTGAAATAGGGGAAGAATCACGGATTTGACTCGATCTTCCAATGTGGTTGCTGAAGATTGGGAAGTTTCAGAAATCGACGAGAGAGTGTGGGGATTATCTTGAAGATAGATTTGATGTGGCGATGGAAAGTCTCTCAACTATGCTTGAACTCATATTGAAGGTCCTCAAAAGATGCATTGTGTGATAGCATGAACAAAAAGAATGCTAGCTTCTCCTCGACCTTCAGTCTTGTATCACGTAATAACTTTTCCTGCCTAAGATAATTTTCTAAAGACTTAAAAATTTCAGGCTCCATCCTAAATGCTATCGACAGACCTTAGCGTGCCCTTCAAAGATTTTCCTAAGGCGATCCTTGCCTGATAGTATCGATGTATGACGTGGCCTTTTTTCTCTTTGTCCTCTAGTACCCAAGAGATATAATGCAGGGAAGAGAAAGAGTATCATGTCATCATCCTCCTCCACCCTCCTCTTCTCAATTCAATCTATCCTTCACAAATTCATTTCAGCACTAAAAAATATATAATAGTTAAAAGGCTACTAACACTTAATCCATAGCAGGAGGAAAGGTTAAAGAGAACAAAAAGGGCAAACAAATTGAGATCATAATCTGTTATAGCATCCAATATCCATCTTCAAAAATCAGAAAAGGATGACATAAATTTAAAATGAAACATACAACAGAGTGCAAGCAAACATTAAGAAGGCTGAAGCTACAATGCAGCACATAATTCTCAACTGTATATAATAAATGCAGTTACAACGGAACATACTAATAAAGGCAATCCGACATACTAATTGGGTAAACTAGTACCACAAACAAAGAACCTAAATAAGAAACAGGAAGGGGAGAAGGCACAACCCACCTTGGCCTTGACGTTGTCGATGATGTCGCTGTTCTCCAACTTGAAGGTGATCTGGTGTCATGGCGGGACCCCATGATAGTGGAGGTTCGTCCTCTCCTTCTCTATCCCAGATTACTACATCGTGTAGCGCTAATCTAGTGCCTGCATGTAGTGTAACCAAAATGAAGTTTGATTTTCTCCTTGTTCGTATTACTACTAACGCCGCGTGGTGCTAATGTGACACCTACATGTAGCGTAACCAAACAAGCAGTAGATTACATATTATTCTATATTTTTAATTGCTCAAGTATTTACGATTTAATAATTTTTTATGCTTAACTTTCCCGCGCTTTATCTTTGCGGTGCATACTTTATACCTATCTTAATTTGTATCCATTTTGAGGATTGAACCAAGAACGAGGCCTTCATTCATCCCAACCTTGGTTTGTATCCATTTTGAGGACCGAACCAAGGAGAATTTTATGGGGTCTTCACACCTATTTTACCCTTGATTTGTGTCTATGAGTAGGGACTGAACCAAGCAACGAGGCTTGAGCACTCATTTGATCTTGATTTGTATCGCTAATAGGATCAAATCAAAGGAGGCGATAAAATCAAAAGAACGCCACAACAAATAGGAATGGCAAGGCTCCTTAACACCACAACAAATGGGAACGGCAAGGCTCCTTGGTTTGTACCATGATCGTCAAACCAAGAGCTGAAATATCAAGAAAAGATGAAAAATGTTCCTTGGTTTGTATCACCATGGCCAAACCAAGGGCTAGAGTATCAAGAAAAGATGAAGAAGGCTCCTTGGTTTGTACCGCCATGGCCAGACCAAGGCTAGAAGTAAGCTATAATCTCACCTCCTTGAAGATGCCAAACATTCTCTTCTCCTCTTCAAGCTTCACTCCTCACGTTATGTGTTTATGTGTGAATGAACTAGAGAGTAGCAGAGTTTTGACATCAAATGAACCAGGGGCCTCTCAAGCATGCGTGATGATCCACTATTTATAGGGTGAGTTGAGCGGGACGCGTTGCCTTTGGTGGAGGTTACAACAACTTCCTATGCGTGCTTCCGAGAATTTTACTGGCTCTTGCCACGATCAAGCAAGATGTGTGCTAGCTTTAACTGACCTGTTTGTGTATGTGATCGAGGTGGCCAGGATCTACTCCCTTCTTATTAGCCTGGGTTTGTTTGATGGAGTTCAATGTACGTGGCTGCTATATATGTGGGCCTTGACCATCCTTTGATTTGACTAAGTAATTAGGAAGGAGTTGTTTACTCATGCATGTATTTATGCATGCTAGCTCTAGTCCTTAACGTGAATATTAACTTGACTAGTTGAATAGGCTTTGAACATCTGCATGCATGGAGTTTACTTGTAGTTCCTTTGCTTGTGACTTGGGAGCAAACTTATTTGAGTTGCTGCGAGGTCCATGTGCTTCTCTTTTAAATGCACGAAGAAATGTCCTCCGTGCGACTATGCATCGCTGATATTCAGTTAATGACCCAAATTTATATTTTATCTGCGCCGATCTTTTATTGTCAATGAGATGTTTAATCAAGAGTTATTGGCTCATGTTATAATGATTATTTCATAATATGTCAATTATATTTGCATAGTAACGGAGTTTAGCCGTTAAAATCAATTCATCATTATGTTTATATATAATTGTCGGTTCACGTCAAAATCGATGTCAACAATCACACATCCGAAAGAGCTCTACAAAAGTCTAGCTACAATAAAAAAGGATACAATAGCCAATAACTCACTGAAAACTGAGTTGCCAACAAAAGTCTAGCTACATACTCTGGGATCAAGAATAGAACTGTTGTTTCAAAAAGCAATAAACATCTAGAAAATCTGTACTGCAACAAGGTGAAGTCAAGCACTTCCTCAGCCTCTGATAACTGAGCTAAAACAAAAATATGCATGCATATTTACTGAGTCCACATTTCCAACTAACGCTTGATTGCACGTATAGAACAATAGTCCTCAGGATTCAGGACCAGGAGAAAAGAAAATATGAAGTTTCAATATGCAATCAGTAGAGAGTAGAACCTTACAATGCCATGAAGCTATAATAATTGGCTACAATTCCCCCGAAGAACTCGACAAGATCGTCAGCAAGACTGCAAAGCCGACCGAAGACAGCACGGATGACCGTTGTGAGCTACAGCGTGGCGCGGCCGGGCACGAGCGCGGCGTACAACGCTGCCGCGCCGGCGGCGGCATTGCCAGCCGTGGTGCCCCTGCTACCACAGGAGCACATGTACTCGTACCCACAGTGCTACTACTACTCACAGCTATTGCCTTACCACAACCGTTGGATGCTGCAGATGGGCCCGGCTTCGTCGGCACGGGACTCACCGGGAGATATCAAAACCTTAGAGTAATTTCATCACCGGAGAAGGGGGAGGAGGAAGTGGAGAAGCGGAGGCTCATCGGGGAGAAGAAAGTGGGCCTCGATGTCATCATCGCTACCACCGAAGGAGGCGTCGTTGGAGACAACGCCGCACACAGGTTGGAGGTGATTTTTCTCCACCCCGTGGGTTGACACGGTTTAGGCTAGGATATTTTCCATTTTGGCCTGATCCAAACACACAATTGGGCCAGACTAAGGAATATCCCCGGCCGGCTGTTCCACGTGGTTTGGGCCGGGATCCTGACTAGGGTTGGCCCAACCAAATAAGGCTTAATGCTCTCAAGCAGCCCACATAAACCACAGAAACCAGCCACCGTGCCCTCTCTCAAACCACCTAACATCCAAGTAGAAAGACACTAGAGCAACTGCTGTGTGGGCCCAGAAAGATCGGGGTCCCAGAGTCAGCTGAATGGTGCAGATTAGCCTGCAGTGCAAAAAAGGGCAAGGCAAGCTCAACCACCAGTGAAAAATAGACGACTAAGATGGTGGACAGTAGACGATCCGATGACCAAAATTTTCGAAGTGCTGAGGAGTGGCCTTATCTTATACCATTCATATTACTCCCTCCGTCCCATAATATAAGGCGTATTTTGATGGGTTAAGATAAGACTTTGACCAACAGTTACTCAATTAGTATGTGGTTTATGTGACATAAAATTGATATCATTATATTCATATTCAAAAGTACTTACTCATAATTGTGACTTTATATCACACAAACTACATATTAATAGAGTAATTGATGGTCAAAGTTTTATCTTAACCAATCAAAATATGCCTTACATTATGGGTGGAGGGAGTATTAGAACAACTTAAATGTGCTATAGGCGGTAGCCACTATTCTGGTGAAATGGTAAAGGGAATTTCCACTGGCTATTTTGGTGATGAGATTAGCCCTTGAGTGTTAACCGATGGCTATATAAAGAAAACAAAAATAAAAACAAAGAAATAAAAAGGGCAATTTTAGACCTTAAAAAATAAAATAGTTGCATAACTTTACACTTAAAAATGTGTAACTATTCTAGTTGCACATTTCAAAACCTAAAACTGCACAATTTTTTTTTACAATACTAGGATTAACAATGTGCAACTAGGTCGAAACAAAAGTAAAGATGAATTTTATATCTAGATTGTAATACCCTAGAATTATAAACGAAGAGTTCTGATCTAAGTTTGAAAAACATGGACCAAAAAGTTAACTCTTGAAACCGTGAGCTGTATGGAAAATACGAAACCGTACTAGCATTCCTCTCATTGAAATGATCGAGACAGACTATATTTGTCCAATTCGAAATTCGCATGAATTTTAGAGAGTATGATAAATTTTGGTCATTGGATATCGCTTAAACCATAATTCAATACTATTTCAGATTAAAAATAAAATAAAATAAGGCAGCACGGTTCTCTCTTCTCCCTTGTCTCATGCACGAAAGCACCAGGCAGCAAGCACTAGGGCTTGTTGCCGCTGTTGCCACTGCTTGGATTTGTGCCGCTACCTGTCGGAGCTCGCCGCCCACCTTTGCCATCACCGGGCACCACTGCCGCCTGGACCTCACCCCCACGGTGACAGCCGGCTGCCGTCGCACGCTGCCATGTGTAGGAAGGAGCAGCACAATGAGGAGCAGAATAGAGAAGGAAGGCAGCACAAAGAAGATGAGAGGAAGGAGAGGAAGAAGGAGAGAAGAATGAAGAAGAGAAGGAGAAAAAGGAGGGGAATTTTGGACTTTTGGCCAAATTCGATGAATTTGTTTCAAGTTCAAGGTTTACGTAGAAAAGGTAGTCTTTAAGTAGTCCCTAAGACGGTCGGTGAGGAGTTTTGTGGATCAATTTGTTGTCCAATGCGTCTTGCGGTGATTGGATCTTTAGGGTAGAACACTAATTTGAAAACTGCTATTAAATTGTGCATAGTATTAAATCGATACCACTGTGGACGTTGTAGAATTCGTCGTATGCTTTCCAAAGGCACCAAGTTTGCTAAAATCGGAGTTGTGTTTCAAAAGTTATGGCCAAAGTTTTGCTACTGTTATGCAGTTTTTTCAAGGCTGAAATCTGTTGAGCTTAATTAAGTAGTCTTCACGATGGAATTAAAATTTGATCTCAACAGAAACTTTGTTGGAAATTTTCTGTAGATATCCGTAAAATATTGATTTGCTTAATTTGGATAAAATAAATTAAATATACATAAATAATAGCGAGGGGTTAGAAAAGAGAAGGTGACCAGAATTTATCAATCATCAAATTATTAGCAAATAAAAAATATCTCAAAAAATGTCTATAATGATCGAATGAAAATGCCAAGAAATTCGTATTTTCTCTTTTTTATATTTTTCATATATATATATATTATTCTTTTCTATGTATTAGATTATTCGTCCGAGCCATATCAAATTGAAAATATCTGAAATCCAATTTAATATAGAAATTGGTAAAAGTTCACCTAGCCCTTGTCTGGTTTAGGATGGATTGAGAGTTAATCTAACCTAAGTGTGGTTTTGGTGATTAATGACAAACGGATTTTGTGAATTAACCATTTTCCTTGAGTGTTGGAACATGTATGGGTTAGGTACCACTTTGTAGGGTTACATCAAGAGGATGAACCTACAGGCTGGTGAAGCTCAAGATCAATGATGCATGTGATGATTAGGAGATGGATTCATGTGTTGAAATCCATCAAATCATGTGAAGCATCAAGTGATCAAGAAATAAACTTCAAGGATCAAGATATGGGTTCAAGGAGTGAACCGCATTGGATCAAGATGAAGTCATAATGTAAGAGTGAAATTGATCAAGATGAAAAAGTTCACGTGTTGAACCCAAGATGGTCAAGAGTAGGCTCATGTGTTGAGCCATGGTGATCAAGACATGAAGCTAGGAGCTTAAGAGAAGAACACTAGTGGTGGCTTCATGTGATCAAGTGACAGTAAGCAATTGTGTATTGCATTATATGAAATAACCCTATGTGATATGTGCTATGTGTATGTTGAGGGTTAGGTACCATTCATGGGCAAGCATCGAGAGGCTGATCGTAAGTGCCCATGAGAGGATGGCATCATAAGTCGATGGTCATCACGGCAAGCTCAAAATTGGCATCATGCGAAGACATATGCTTGAGGCTTATGGGTCCATTAAGTGAAGATGATTTCGAGAGAAAACTTCCCCATAAGGATTATGAGGGAGCTATATGAAGAAGATTTCATAAGATGACGATGATCAAGGCGATTCCGCTTGGAGCAAGGAAGATGGACATCATCGAGCTCAAGTGGAATACGCAAGGCAAAGGTATGTCTAGACTAGGTTTTTCTAGTTTGACCGGTCTCAAGGAGTTTGGAGAGAGACCGAATTATAGGTTAGATAGCCGTACAATAAAGAGGGGCTATCGGATGATTAGCTTGTTCACATCGTGTGTCGAGTGCTCAAGTCTTTGCATATGTTGCATATCGTCGTGTTTCCTTTGTGTTGCATATGTTGCTCAAGTGGAATACGCAAGGCAAAGGTATGTCTAGACTAGGTTTTTCTAGTATGACCGGTCTCAAGGAGTTTGGAGAGAGACCGAATTATAGGTTAGATAGCCGTACAATAAAGAGGGGCTATCGGATGATTAGCTTGTTCACATCGTGTGTCGAGTGCTCAAGTCTTTGCATATGTTGCATATCGTCGTGTTTCCTTTGTGGTGGAGGTGCTAGAATTCGTGTTCTAGTGTGTCCGGAGGTTCCGAGGTGCAAGTGCTCAGAGGCTTCGGACATAATTCGGTGTTGCATGTGTTGTTCCTAGACTTGGTGTCTAGGTGTGTGCGATCCAACAGACCTAAGTGGTTTGGTTGATCAGCTAGGTTCGTGGACTCCGGGAGGTCCATTTCCGGAGTATATGACCTAAGGCAAGCCCCCAAGGTGTTCCGGGTTTGTTCGGAAGTAATCCGGGCTCATCGAGTGCTCCCTGGGAGTTGCTGTCCTGGAAAATCCGGACCCTCCGGGCTAGGGTTCGGGCTAGGGTCTGGATTGAATCCAGAGGGTCAGGTTGAACCCGGACGGGCCAAGGTCCGGATGAGGGTCCGGGTTATACAGAAGGTTTCCGGAGTGGCACTCAGAGGGTCCGAGTGAGGGTCCGGATCTGTACTGGACAACCCGGACCTCAACCCGGAGGGTCCGGGTCAAGGGTCTGGATTTTTCAACGGTCACTTTTCTGACCGTTGGTGTGTACCCGGAGAGTCCGGGTCAAATCTGGATAGTCCGAATTTGCCTAGATTCCTCTCCAACGGCTAATTTTCAAGGTTGGCTATATATAGTCTCCACCTTGGGTTGGCTTAGAAGAAGAGTTGCTGCCTCCATACTTCATTTGTGAAGATCTCTAGTGCTCTCCTCCCTCTCCAAAGCCTCAAGTGCATGTGTTGCCGTTTGTGAGGAGTGAGGGAAACCTTTGTGCATAAGTTGCACAAGGTGTGTGCATAAGTTGCATTGTTGAGCACTCGGCATCGATTGTGTTCGAGTGAGAGTCCGAGAGTCTATTACTCTTGGAGGCCACCGACTCCTAGACGGCTTGGTGGTTGTGGCTCGGTGATCTCCTCAAGAAGCTTGTGAGGAGGCCCGGGAGATTGTGAAGTGGTTGTGGAGCTCGCCATCTTCGCGAGTGGAGGAAAGAGCTAACCATAGTGATCGGGGAGGCTCCGGAGAGTCCTCGAGAGGAAGTGGCTTGAGAGAGAGCCTACCTTTGATCAAGCGTGATCGGGTCCTCAAACGGAGACGTAGGATATCGGTGGATATCCGAACTCCGGGTCATACATCGTTTGTCTCTTGTCTCCTTTACTTATCGTATTTCATACTTACAATACATTACTTGTATATCTCCTATAGAAGTTGAATTTCTTGCTTGTCACCCTAGGATTGCAAACCTTGATATATTAACATAAGGTGGTTATGCTCATATGAAAAACTAGCATATTAGGATTTGAGCTTGTGAAAATCTAATTAGTATACTTCCGCATTAGAATTAAACTAAATTCGTAAGTGAATTTAAAAAGCCTATTCACCCCTCTCTAGGCGACATCCTAGTCATTAAGGTCCTTTCAATTAAAAAAATTATATTTGATTAGAAAAATCGATTTGCAAATTAGAGAAATAAAAAGAAAGTTCAATAAATTCTATAATTTTATTTAAGTGTATCCTCTAGTTAAGCATATCAAACTAACTTTATCTTTAAGAAGTTCTAGTATTTTTTCTAAGTAGAACTTCAAATTTCGAACTAGTTAATAGCTAAGATTAATAACTAAGATCTGAGATTTTACAGATTTCCTATACTATACCTATTTCTATTTGTTACACTATTTCTGCTATGTAAGCCCACTTAGCTCAGAGGTTAGAGCATCGCATTTGTAATGCGAGGGTCATTGGTTCAAATCCGATAGTCGGTTTTTTTCTCTATCGGTGTTCCACAAACAAGAATCTCTTTTTTTTCTCCGAATTAAATGGAGAATCCAGGATCTTTTATGTTGTTCTACCTTACTATTTTGCTAGATACAAAATAATAAAATAAATAACATATATATACAAAAAATCCATATGTTGATGAAATTCCATCTTTTGTGGTCTTTAGTTGATTTTACTCTGTTTATCCTTTAGTTTAATTCAGTTCTAATTTCGATGTATTCTGTAATGTAAATACAACGAAATTAATTGTGTAAAATGAAATTTCAATAAAATAAAAAATGAGTCTTCATGTCCCGTTATCGAGGACCTCGTTTAAAAAAATACGCCATCTGGGAGGGTTTTGTTGAGAGGCATAGATATAGTTATAGCTTCTAATCATAGTGTATGTCTTGAGTTAGTACTAAGAGGGGTTTTCCACGGGTTCGAGAGGTTCCGGAGCCGAGACTAGTTCATTGGTTGATTGTCAAACTTGAGTCACGTGCATGACGAATCTCTTTTTTATCATGTTGGCCGTTATTGGTATTCCTTGATGTTAATCCATGTTACTCCTTCCGTCCCAAAATATAAGACACGCACATATTTCAAAATTTACAATTAGACCTATAATATTTTGGTTATGTAACACAAAAATAATATTATTGGATTCCTTTTTGAAAGCACTTTCCAGTTATATCACTTTTGTGTCACGTAACCAACATATTATAGATCTAATTGTAAATTTTAGGATGCGTATGCGTCTTATATTTTGAGACAGAGAGAGAGAGAGAGAGAGAGAGAGAGAGAGAGAGAGTATATTTGTATTCCTACACATTTGCAAGCGTTATTCTTAAAAATCTAGGACGGTATGTAACGTCACGAGTGGATAATCCAAGGTAGTCGGTGAGAAATATAGTAGTGGCTAGTTCCGTGCGCTTGAGCTAGGTCAGTGAAAAACACACATTTTGGGCAGCCTAGTTGAGGCTGATGATCAACGCTGAGTGTGGGTAGCCCGTGATGCTTGTTGATGTATGTTGGTGTTTTGATTGTTTCAAGAATTGCGGGAATTGTTGTTCCATGTTAGAGTTAATTGCACTAATGTTTTTAATGATTTTGAACTGTACTTGCTGAGTAATTTTTACTAACTCTTGTGTTTTTATTTGGTTTTTTGGGTACTAAATAAGGCGCATGCATGGAGATTTGGGTATAGCACATCTACATCACTACACTTCTCGTACTTTACATGATTGACACCTATATTTATCGTCTAGTTTAATTGCTAGTTGGAGTCTTTATTATCTAGAATTGCTTAGTGTGAGACTTTGGTCGTTCAAGTCTTTATGAAACTAGACAACTTTCCGCGCGATTGCGCGATGCGACGTGTAGTGCTACTTGTTATGCATTATATACTTCAAAGTATCATTGACATACATATAGTATCCTCATGTTCTAATGGTAGATTATATAAGCTCAGTCCAAAATACATCTAGATTTTAAATAGTCTTTTGGTTTTGATAAAGACCCATGTTTTCACATCATCGAGTATCCGAAATACATCCAATCTTTTAGGCAAAGTTTTGCACGTTTGTTGTTGTCCTGGACGTCTAGTGACCTTCAAATTTAGAATAAATATGCTGGAGGTGTTATTTTTAACACATTAAAAGAAAGTAGCAACATAATTAATATATTTCAAAGTAGCAATAGGCGAAAGTTATGTCCTGAGACTATAAGATGATTGTTTCAATTTTAATTTAACTATTGTATGAAGCAATTGAAATAGAAAAGAATAGTCAACAGGTTACATAGGTATCATGCGAACTAATTTTTGTTTTTATTAAAAGTAACCCCAACCTTCTAATTCCACTTTTAGCAGTAAATAAGAATGCCAGCAAAAAGAATCAAGCCTTCTATGAACTTTTTCATACAATTAAGGGATATTTATGCTATAATGATAGAACTAAAAAATTGTACATGTGTAATTTCACTAATCACGGCTAAAATTTGTGTGCGAAAAAATTGGAAGACCACCTATAGATGGACCACCATTTTAAGTTTCCTGATCCATGTGTGCATAAAAAACTAACCTAAAACATATGATCAGATCCTTATCGAAGGGAATATGTCCATATTTTTGCGTTCTGAACCCAACCATAAGAATGTGAATTCTTCAGAGCACGTATTATAAATTCTCATTGAAATAATTAACCGCTACGTAAAATTAGCATTATTTGCCTCGGCAAAAGGCATGTACATGATCGTCAGTTTGTTTATTGATATCTTCTTATCTATGTTTGTTGACATACATTTGAGCTGAACTTCTCAGCGATGTTACATCAATGTGAATAAAAACTATCTCTGTCACATGATATTTTGGATAACTTGGCTGTTCAGCTTCTCCTATGTGTAACACCATTTCTGTTCTTCCGCTTTGAGCTATCGTTTAGTTGTCATGGAAATAACCAAAAGGGTTCTTAAACCAAACATTCTGAATAGCAGTAAACTGCTAAACTCAATTGTCTTATATGTCTAAATGCGACGATGAGATTTCTTGTGTCGAAGTGCAACTAAAATATAGGGAAACAACCAACTAACTACCCACTATGTGACATTCGTTGGATAAAAGCAGCACTAATCCCCGATTATTTTCATCTGCGAGCAGCTGAGCACAGTATGGAAATCCATAAAAAGAATATCAAAATTTTGATACATGGGTGAAGAGAGTAATACAGCTGTTATGTGTGGCTAAACAAAAGAGCTTCTGCACTCGGTAATAGGGGAAACTATAAAAAAAAATCAGCTGTAGTGAGGTAACACTTTGAAATGAAATAAAATTTCTTCCTTTTTGGCACATAAGAACATTGAATATTCTAGTAGCAGAGTGAATAAAATGAACACACCGTATAGGTCCAATCTAACAGGAAAGCACAGAACAGTAAGCAGCTCCATAGGTTGAGAACTCTGCAGAGGAGCTTGAGCATGACTGCTATGAGCAATGGCAATCAGGGAGAGAAGGGATTAGGAAATTACCACTTGTTTACAACAAACAGTAATAGCCTTCAATCATCAGAAATATACTGGCTTATTTCAATAGCATGCCATTAAGTGACAGTGTGAGATAGGGAAATCTTAGTGCAACGTAAGGTGGTAAATTTACATAACAGAAGGCGGTGAATTTACATTAGGATCCTACAGATACATACATTCAGGAAAAAATATGTTGTCCGATGGGGAAGAGGAAAGTCCAAACGATCAATTTTGCTTCTTTACCAACTCACTAAAATGTAAGGTGGGTATTCAATACATATGCATAACGAAAGAAAAGGAACAATGGTTGTGTAGTCTAATAGGTTAAGAGATCCTGCAAAACGAAATAAACTGAACCAGGAGCTTGTTTAACCTGCATTTTAATAAAACTTGCGCAGATTAGTTCTAAGAAACACTATATCACCAATTGCATTCTAGAAAGTTGCAGCCTTGGTACTTAACAGAGGATGAAATCAAAGTGTATAATATTCTGCCATTTCATCTCCAAGGTGGGTATATTCATTGCATATGCATAAAAAAAAAGAGAAGAACAATGGTTGGTGTAGTCTAATAGATTAAGACATCATGTAAAACAAAATAAACTGAATCAAGGCCTTCTTTGACCTACAAATTAATAAGATTTGATCCCGGATTGGCTCTAATATACACTATATGCATTGATAGTATTGTAGAAAGTTCCAGCCTCCGTACTTAGCAGAGTAGGAAGTCGACGTATATTTTTCCTGCTATGTCATCTCCAAACTAATTGGGATCAAAATCGTTAGGACGGAAACCAAGCATCACGTCACTTTCCTCGCAGCATCTCAAGCATTTTCGTAGCATCAAACCTAAATTTTGGTTGTAAACCAGAGTTAGCAAATGTCAAATTTCTAGTCGTCTCTCCTAACGACCAAAAGACCGAGAAAATGAACTAATGCAGCACCTTGAGATATTGCAATGCGATGGGGTTTTATACATTTTTCCATTTCCCCTGCAGCTCGACCAACGGGGTGTTAATTTATCACACAAAGGCAAAGGTCGAACACCTGAAAGGCGCTGGCATGCTGGCGGCAGCAGGGCCAGTGGTCTGCAGGCAATCAGAAGATGTGACAGTCAGTAAGAAATCAAGAAAGGAAAAACAAATCCTTGAACTGAAATAAAGGTTGCAGGAGATGGATACCGTGGAGAAAACGATGGTGAGTCTCGACGCAGACCATTAGGATGGTCACCGCACTCGAGTGCTATCCCTTGTCGGTGATCAGTGGCCTCCGCTGCCGCCACCACTTAACCTCTGGTCCCGGTTCGGCCATACGACAGTGGAGCAGCACGGAGGAGGACGCGGCACGACGCAGCGCGCCGCGCCAAGGAGAAAGAGGGGCGGAGCTGGACTATGGGGAGGAGGCGATGGCTGTGATGTAGGGAGGAGAAGAGGAGGAAGGAGCTGGAGCGCAGCAGCAGGGGTGGGGCGTACGGAGGAGTAGGAGCTCGGCGATACGTCGTCCCGGTCCGCGGCGCTGCGTCGTCCCGGTCCGTGGCACCGCCTCCAAGGCCGGGGAGGAGAAGGGCGGCACGCAGTCAAGTAGATCGGCAGATGGGACGGAGTGACAGCCAGGCGAGTGAGAGGACGAAGCGGCCAATCGGTGGATGCGGCGGGGCGGCGGCCAGGCGAGTGAGAGGACGAAGCAGTGCATCGAGGCAAAGGAAGAGGGGATCCGATCTGAGACCTCGATCAGATGGTAGCAATCTGTTGGATGCGGTCTGAGAGGATTAGATCGGACGGCCTGTTATGCACAACGTGGACCAATCAGAAGGCTCAAATCCCAGCTACTTTTATATATAGAGATATGTCGTAGTTATATAGTTAATTGCTATCGTGGATGTCTTTATAAACAAAAGAGGCTCTGTCGAATATTTTATTTTTTCAGACTTAATTGTTTTTAGTATAATATAATGACATTCCGGATACGGTTGATATTTGAGGCGACAAATCGAGTCTCGGTGCAAGGATTTGATTAGTCCTACGGCTGAGCTCGTCGAATAAGAATTAGGAAATTCTCAGTAATCGACTGACAATAGCAAAGTTCTTTTCATATTATAAGGTGCAAGGAGAGGGTTGGAGCCTGGAGGTCCATTGGGTTTAGATCCTACGACAAATAATTTGCGTGCTCTATAAAAGAAACAAGTACTCCCTAGACACTTCCCTAGAAAGATCTAGAAAGCTTGCGGTAATATGACATTTCTCTCTAAAAAAGAAGTAATATGATGTTTTATTTCTGGCACCTGTTATTCTGAACAGAAAGGTGTGATTTCATCTCCGGACGTTTCCTATCCATAAACATTTAGTGCCTCCAAGGCAAATCAGTCAAAGTTCACCAGTTCTTTATGTTTGCTGAAGTTGTAGTACCAGCTGCGAACAAACCGCAACTGAGCAACTGGACCGAGTCACCAGGGGTTGGAGGAGCAGGGCACGAAAAAGTGCGTTGCCTAGACACACACACTATGCATGAGCACCTTTTGTACATCTACCATGAAATGAAGTGTAAGTTACAAAAAATCTCATAAATTTTGTACTAGGGAGCGCATATTATACATCCATGCCATATTCCAACTTCAAATCCAAAACAGACAAATACTTAGCGAATACTGAGTAGTGCAAAACAGTAATTGACACTGTTACCTAGCCGATTTTGTCTCTTTTTTTTTATCTCACGAAGTACATTAAATTTGAAGGTGAAACTTTGCATTGATGTATAACTTATCTTTACCTAGTAGCATAATATTTTTGAGATCTTTTGAAAATTTATACGTGTGTTTCCATACTTCAAATTCAGATTTGCACAAAAGTGATCACCTGCGCCTTTCCTTGGAGATTCTACTGCTACAACGGACCAACCGAACGTCTGAACCCAAAGCTCACCAGCAGGGCTGCAGGAGTACACAGAACTGAAAAGGCTCCCTTTTACACACACTATATTTTTGCCCATTGTAGTGTAAATATCCATTAAAAAAGTGTAAGTCACATCATCTCATAGACCTGGGAGCTAGTATACATAAGGATTTGCCCTTCTAAACTCCAAGGACTCCATTCCAGACCACCAGTACTACTATAAGAAAAAACTAAGCAAAGTTACAATGACAGTCACCTCGGGTTTACCTCTTTTGTAGCAGTTGTTCTTCGGGACTATATTTTTGTTGTGTGGTAAGAGTCTATTTTGTCCAGCTTCTTAGCAACTATCATAAAAAAGCCTAGGACCATCCTGTACCTTTTTTTGCCTGTGAGATTTCATCAGCCTGTGTGATCACAAGGTTGGACTGGACTGGACCAAACATGAGCAACAAACAAGACAACACAACAATCTATAGCTCACATGCTCTCCAGGACTCTTGGCTCTTCCTCCTTGGTTAGAGGCATCACAGGATCCATCCACACGGGTACACATGAATACAGGATTGATTGTACACTTGGAGTCACAAGGGGGCAAGGGGCGAGCAAAAAGGGTGCAAGGAATGGCTGCATTCACCTAACACAGAGCACATCCAGTCCAAGCTAGCTATCAATGCAGGCTTTACTGCACAACAGTAACAATACAACATTAGCATAATACAAGATCTCAGGATTGATACTACATAATTAATTGGCACCACAGATGCTTCTAAGATCAGCGATTAGTGATCCTAGACTAGTAGGTTACTGGCACAGGGCACTGTCAAGCATATGTGACTTGCATAAACAGTTGTGGATGCCATCACAAGGTACCCAATTCCCGGAGCAGCTCTTCCATTATAGGCCTTTGGTCTGGGTTTTCACTGGTGCAAACCAATGCAATCTTTGCCAGCTTATCCGCCTCGGTTGCTGAGTAACATCCTTTGAGGTTACCGTCGATGAGCTCATCGATGTTACTGGACTCGAAGGGCAGCTGCATCGTCTTACTTTTACCCGTAAGTATCTGAAACACAATGACCCCAAACGCATAAACATCGCTCTTCTCCGAGAACCGACCAACGGTGGTGTACTCAGGGGCAAGGTATCCCATGGCAGCGCTTGCTTTGAGGGTCGAGAAGACAAGGTCATCGACGAGGAGCTTGTGCAGGCCCGAACCAGATATCAGAGGCTTGTAGGTGTAGTCCACCAGAACTTTGTCCGCTGATATGTTTTGGTGAACAAGAGGGGCCTTGTTTGCTCTAGTACTGTGTAGATACTCGATTCCTGCAAAACAGCAACAGCAAGCAAACTTCTTGGAGTCTTGCAAAAACATGAAACATTGATCGACTGCTAGTATACTGCAGGTCGTAAAAGAACATTTTCATAGCGCTAACTGCAATTACAGGTATCAGGGTATCAGTATCACAAGTTATTTCTCAGTCCCACGATGTGACACAGCAGGCAGAGCCCTTTCAGAGAGGGAAAAATGGCACATTTAGCCCCGCGACTGGGGTCAATGCCAAAAATGACCCTCCTCGCGACGTAATGACAAAAGTGACGCCGCGATAAGCTAGACAATTGACACGTGTTACTTATCGTGCCTGGCGACTGCGACAGGAGCCAGGCTACCTCCCGCGCCTAGCGACCGCGACAGGCCCATGCGGCGCTGCAGATCTGGAAATTTTTTGCCACGCGATGGCCAGCCGTCGCGGCCGCTCAGCGCGATGGCCCCCGTCGCGGTCCTATCGCGGCCGCCAGGTGCAATAGGGACCTGTCGCGGTCGCCAGACGCGACAGGTAACACGTGTCAACTGTCCAGCCTATCGTGGCGTCACTTTTGTCATTACATCGCGACGAGAGCTATTTTTGACATTGACCCCGGTCGCGGGGCCAGATGTGCCATTTTACCTTCAGAGAGTACCTACACAGTCCCAAATGTGACTGCTGGAACGTCCAAGCATCGACAAAATTGATGGACATTTCTTTCATTAGTCGCAAAAGATTAAGTTGCCGATGCACCAAATGCAGGCAGTACGCACTAGGCAATATATCTGCAAAGCTGAGCCCAAACGTTGCATGCCAACCGTGTGTTTCTCAGGCAGAGATGACAACTAGCACCAACTAGAGAGCTAGCAGTCTAGGAGAACCAAAAAAAATTAGAAGCATCATTTGAGCATTGCTACTTTTATAGAGTGTGAATGCAGAAAGATTTGTTCCTTAGCACCATCTACTAGCTAGCTAATAGCAGTGATCTATAACTGATAGCTAGATAGTGACAGGGGATGGGTGGAGCTCCACCACTACCATACCTTTAGCAATGCCCTTGATGATGGACACCCTGGTGGACCACTCGAGGACGTGGCGGCCATGGCCGCGAGTACCGTCTTCTCCGACGTCTAAGAATTGCGACAGGCTCCCGTTGGGCACGAAGTCGTGCACGAGGAAGCACTCCCCCCTGGCCCTGGAGCAGCAGAACCCCCTTAGCCCGACGATGTTGTCGTGCCGCAGCTCCGCGAGCAGCTTCAGGCCCTTGAGGAACTCGGCCTCCTCCTGCTTGCAGCAGGTCTTGCCCAGCCGCGTGACCACGACGGGAGTGCCGTCGCGGAGCGTGCCCCTGTACGCGGCCGCGAAGCTGGCGGCGGCGCCGCCCTTGGAGTTCTTCTTCCCCAGGAGGTTCAGCTCCGAGAAGTACTGCGTCGCGGACTCCACATCCTCCATGTTGAACCGGAAGCTCTGGGACACCTCCTGCGAGAACCCGGCGCCGCTCCGCCCGTCGGCGAGCGGGTCCCAGCCGTTGGAGTACTCGAGGCTCACCAGCGTCGACGACGCGCTCTTGCGGAACGACTCCTTGGTCGCCTCGGTGCTGCACCGGCCGCCAGCGACCGCCGCCGGCGTGCCTGCGGTGGTGACCCTCTGCTTGCGCCACCGGTGCCACGAGAACGCGAAGAGGCCAGCCGCCGTCGCCGCAAGAAGGATCACCGCGACAACGACGACGGCAGCGAGCGCCTTGGTTGACGGCGGGCAGTGGGTTCCGCTGCAATGCCCGTTCTTCCCGTCGGAGGAACCCGGCGTGACCTGCGGCGCGATGCCGGCGCTGAACGGCTGGGGCCTGTCGGGGTCGATGAGGTCCGCCGGAGTGCACGGCCGGAGATCGGGGAGCCCAGTGCCGCACAGATCGGTGTTGTTCCCGTACTGGAACCCGCCCTGCAGCTTCGACAGTTCTTGAAACAATCAAATCAAACAACTCCTAATTAGCCAAAACTGAGCAGAGCACACATTGATTGCTCAAGAATCAATACGGAGATTGTTTGCTCGCGTTGCGCGGATTACCGGAGGGCACATTGCCGGTGAGGGAGTTGTTCCTCACATCGAGAGCCGCGAGCTGAGGCAGCTTGGCCAGCCTCACCGGGATGGAGCCGAAGAGGCGGTTGAAGCTCAAGTCTAGCCGCATCAGGTCGGGCAGGTCGCCGAGGCTGGCGGGGATGGCGCCATTGAGGTGGTTGGACTGCAGGGCCAGCACGGTAAGCCTGTTCAGGAGCCCGAGCTGCGTGGGGATGCTCCCGGTCAGCTGGTTGTAGCACAGCTGCAACACTGCACAAATCAACAGCAGCAGGATTAGAACAACATGCTATTCAATGCTTCATGTGGTTCATTGATTGGTAACAGTAAAAAGGAATAAGTTTGAGCAAGAGTGGTTAGGGGCAAGAGTATTAGGTAGTGTTCCTCCCAGTACAGACCAGGCAACTCAAGAGTAGTAACCAGAAGAGTGACAAAAATGGCAAGCAAACCAAAAACAGAGGTAAATCCATGAAGAAATCATAGGCATCAACTAAGAAACGTTTCAATCGAACAACAAGAGCTGCTTGCAATTTGGCACGAAACAATCCCCCCGAAAAATCCCAGAGAGGAGAGGAGAAGAGCCCGGAGTAAAAAAGAACGAATCGAATCAATCCAAGCAATGCAACAATGCTATCCTCGTGCCAGAGTCCACGGCGCCACATCGCACATGCAACTATGCAAGCAAGAATCTTCCACGGAACGCAGCCAAATAACGCATCTTGGCATGGTCAGGAAAAGAACGGAGCAAGAGAAGCAGAGCTCTGACTCTGCCCACCTTGCAGGGAGGCCATGGCGCCGATCTCGGGCGGGATGGGCCCGGAGAAGTTGTTGACGTCGAGGTAGAGGTCGGTGAGCTGGGTGAGGCTGGCGAGACCCCGGGGCACGTCGCCGCGGAGCGCGTTGTAGTGGAGGTAGAGCCCGGTGAGCGCGTGGAGCCCCGCGACGGCCGGGGAGAGCGTCCCCGCCAGGCCCTTCCCCTGGAGCGAGACGTTGGCGACCCCTCCGCGCCCGTCGCACTCCACGCCCTCGAACCCACCTCCGTCGCACGGGTCCCGCCCCGGCGCCCACGACGGGAGCAGGCGCCCCGTGGGGGTCCAGCGCCGCCTTGAGGTCCAGCAGCGCCCGCACCTCCCGTTCGTCCGCCGCAGACGCCAACCCCAGCAGAGAGCAGCAGACGGCCATTGCCGCCGCGAGCGCGACGAGGCGGGCGGCCGAGGGCATTGCGCCACGCCGGTGGCTGCCGCGACGAGTCGTGCGCTCCTTGGGGATGCTCTGGTGGAGGTGCGGGAGGAGACGAGCGTGCCGGCAGCGTGCAGGGGTGAGGGGTTCGAGGAGAGGAGTCAGTGGAGTTAATAACTTGGATGGCCCCGACAGGGTCGGTCTGGTTGTGTTAGTACGAGGCGTGGGCCTCGTATGTCAGTTGGTGTGGGTGGCTCTGTGGGCACTGAAGTGGATCTGCTACGTACACCGGCCAGCCATCCTGTATTCATGTTGCACGAACCAAACATTGTACTAGTACAAGGTGCAGTCAGCCACCGTAGTCCGTAGACGTGAGCATGTCGTGCATATCGCTTCATATATACTGGCCAGAGTGGTATCTGGATTGTCATTTTATCCGGCATCTTTATTCGAATTTTTTTGATTCGTTTTGTTTCCATAGAATTTAAAAGTTAACACTGTGATTTGTCAATCAGATCTTGTTTTATCCAATTTTGGTATCCGGACTATCTGATCTGCATCTGATCCATTTTCACCCTACACATAATCTGAGATAGACCTGTTCAAAACCGGGGTAACACAACTGGTTCAAGGAGGCACAAGACTGATATCCGCCAGTAACTCATCCAATTGATTAGCAGCTAGCACTGATGTTCCAAAGCCATGTTTACAATATGTGCCCAAATTATTTTGAAACACTCCTACTCCGTGTCATTTCGTACAGACCCATATTATTACCTTGTTATAAGTGGAAAGTCATGTTGTTGTGACGGTAATGGCACTAAACGCCCATATGATGCATGCGTTCTATACGGCTGCTTCGTTATCATAAGAAGGTTTATCTTTGTTGTAGCAGTCTCTTGTATTTGCTACATCATAAGTTCTCTTTGATGTACATTTTATTTGCATTCTCTATTTTGTTGCAGCGGACGTGTAATTTGTCGCGCCAAATCGAATGGCCAACTAATGTTTTGGTGACTTCTTGTAAAGTATATTTAGTCTATTATTCAGTGTGCTTTCAACTTGAGCTGCGGACCTAACATATGCACAACATGCTCTTCAATTTATTTTATGGTCAAAACAAGAAAATAGTTTTTTTTAGACAAAACGATCCGCCATTCATATAGATAGAACAAAAAAGGTATAGTTATTTACATGAAAAAAAAAGGTCTTATGACGATAATCTATCTAGTAGCCGTATATGCATTTGTGTGATTTATTAGGCACTATAGAAAATGAGAAATAAAGCATATTCCAATCCAGATATCCTAATAATCCTGCTATTGTAATTTATTATATCTATTATTGGATTGATTATCGGGCTTTTTATTAGAAAAAACACCACAGAAAGCTACTATATCAAAGCGCAACAAGATTAAGACTAGCGGCGGCAAGGTGTTTAACAGGGCACACGGATGTACTCCAGCAAATCATTGCCTAATGTGATAATCAAAGGAAAAACTAGAGCTGAAGATCTTCATTTACTTTTTGTTATATTTTTGTACTAAATACTATCTGATAGTCTTGTTAGATTATGTTTTATATCACGTCTATTTTAGATGCCAAACTCCTGCAAATGGGTAAAGGTCATTTGGTCCTTTTTATTTTTCTAAAAATTTGTAATAGTTGATCTTATTAATGAAATAGAGAATCTACTCCTTAGAAAAAGGTCAAACGGCCGAAATCAATCTCTTTTAAAGTGACGGTGGCAAAACATCCGAATTTCCCCCCGGAGTCTGGACATCCGAGCACTAGCTAGTCCATCGTAACTTCAGGCCCGGCCGGTTGAATATCTGCCACTTTGTCATCCATTTTGCAGTGTCGCTTCCTTTGTATTTTCGACACCGCCGATATATACCTCGGCAGCCTGGCGCCGGGAATAGCACGGCTGCTGGTGCAACTCCGTTGGACCGTCTCGTTGTCGATGTGCAGCCGGTCGTGCCGGTGGTTGCGCTGCAGCCATTTTTAGTGCTCATCACTCGGCCGACAGAGTGTAGGGGCCCGCCGGCACGCGACAGTGTGAAGGCCGCAAAGGGGATCTAATCATCAGTGACACAGCCATACCATTGCCAGGACTCGAGGAGAGAGAGAGAAACGTACCACTGAGAAATCAAGAGCGAGAAAACGAAGCGAGCTATATATACTTTATTGTTTGTGTTGACCTTCTGTGCTTGTCGTTGGCTAATCTCTACGATTTTACTGCACAGGCATCGTTCTATTTGTTGCTGATGCTAAATTAAGATCATGCAGCCTAGGTCAATAAAGTAAATATACAAAAAAAAATTAGGACATCACTATTTATTTATAAGGTCTAGCCGAAATCTATATTTTTAAAGCTCTTTTACGGATGCTCCTCCCTTTGATATTAAGCAATACCATTGTTGCCGACTTCCCACCAGTCTTACCGTCCACGAGGGATGGTCTAACCACCCTCTTCGTACCGGCTCGGATTGGTCGAGTCTCCTCCTAAAGTTACATATAGCGGGCCCCTACTACTATAGGAGTCCGTGTTACAACATGCTTGATTTAAATATTATCTAACTTTATCCGTTAGATACATCATAATTTCAAGTGTAACCTACTCATACATATATTTAACATAATTATAATAATTAGTTACTAGTCGTGCATTCGTACGGGCTAGTAAACTTAGTAATAGTATTAATTTCTATCTTACGTAAACAATGTGATTAATGTTCCATGTTCTCCATAACACGAAAGAGCAAGAAAATATGTTTTAATTGCTTGATTATTAATATGTAAACCATTGGGAGGTACTATCACATGACAAGGGAGCGGATCGATAGGTACACAGAACACCCTATTGGAGACTCAAACAATGCCAAGCAGAGGATACAACAAATAAATTGAAATTTACATAGCAGATTATGAGTCAAGATAATCGGCAAAATGTTTATAAGATAAATAAGGGCCACAATAGCTGATTAAAATCTTAGAAGGCATCAGAACTTGCATGGAGTTTATGTGGAACATCTTGGTTTAGATCCTGAAACATAGAACGTGTTGCATCGGTTGCCATTGCACCATTTATAGAATTTGTGTAAAAGTAAATATATACTTGCAAATTATTCATATCGATGGGAGTGAAAATAGTGTTAGGTAGCAATTTTAACGGCAAAGTATCAAAAGGCTGTTCCATCCAATTAATCTGATTATCATAATCAACTGTAATGTCAAACACAACATTAGATTTATTTTGTGGCTACTGAACTAAGTTATGTTGTTCTTAATTTTTGAATTGACGTGAAAGTAATATAAAACCCACTACTCCATTAGGTAAATTAAATTAAATGTTGATAAATTCCGTTCTTCAATGATTGTCCTGTCGTCTTTTCTCTACTATGTTTCGAGCGCGTCATTAAACCCATTTGAAACTCGATTAAAGAAAAATGGATAGACAATCACTCAATCTGTCTTAATCAATAGGATTATCATAATACATTATAATCGAAGCCTTGATATCGAATGAAACATCCCCACCAGCACTATGCATGCTGACCTCCGTAAGAAAATTATGGCTGCTTCGAGGGGTAGGGTACTGGCCATTAGATGGTTTACACATTAGCCAATTGCATACATGTTCACTATGAAGTTAGCTGCACGTTGGCCAATCGCGTTCACGTTTGTGATGGAGCTGGCTATATATCTTAAGAGAGAGAAAATTAATCTATACAACTATAATGAGATTGGACCTTAGAATCGTGTTCAACTCTAATTATGTTGGACTTGATAATCATGTTCAAAACTTAAACCCTAGATTCTATCTTTGACATATGGAGTGAATAAGTTGTTGCAAGTTACAATAGATAATAATAGCACATGGCAGAAATAAGAA
The DNA here is from genome assembly GCA_019208055.1 of Stipa capillata. Classification (NCBI taxonomy): domain Eukaryota; kingdom Viridiplantae; phylum Streptophyta; class Magnoliopsida; order Poales; family Poaceae; genus Stipa; species Stipa capillata. Next base: position 151,416 of record JAGXJF010004542.1, on the reverse strand, counting down.
TCAGAAGGGGAAAACGTGTGTACGTACCAGCGGCAGGAAGGCCGGCCTGGCGTGAAGCTCACGGTCGAGCCACATCCTGATACGCATCGGCGACGGCGATGGCACCTGCGCAGCGCGTGGAGACTCGTTGGCAGCGGCCACTTCTTACGCCTGCGAGCCCCTCGCTTCGCGTGCCGTATAAGCAGGAAAATGGCAGTGTTGAAGGGGGAACAGAGAGAGGACAGTAATACAATATGAGTTCTTTTACATACGCATAGATGAATATGGACCATCCATCTAGAAAGATTTAATGGTGATGATCAATTTATACTACTGAATTTTATGAGCAGTATACATGATCCAACTTGAACAGTATAATAGTAGTATATGAAGTTAAGGGGCAAAACTAGAAACAATGGACATCAATCCTGCAAGTCACAGGGAAGTGCAGGTTCTGCATATGACATGTCGCCGGCGAAGGCGATGCGCAAGTGTCAAATTTGATACCCATAGGTGTTAGGATTTCAACCGCTTTTATAAGAGGTAATCTGCAAGCATGTACGTACACCATCGATCAGATCAAACTCATGTAACCGTGCCATATTTGTTTCTAGTCCAGCCATCAATCGGGACTCATGTACGTCCAACACTAATTGTTACGTATCCTATTTTAAGGTAAGATCACATAATGCAATCACTTTCTATTGATCCCGTGATTCTCGTGATTGTAAGAATTTGTTTTACCAAAATCAGCGGGGTGGCCAGACCGGGGGTGCAACTGGGGCGGCCGGGGTGGCGCGGCGGCAAGGTGGCCAGACGGGGCTGCCGCGACTCAATTAGCGAGAGAAATTAAGGGGATGGCGACTGAACCAGAGGCAGCTAAACCTGAGGCATTATTAGAGACAGTCTAAATTGCCCTTAGAAACTTAAATAATAAATATCTAGATCAGCCTGTTAATCCAACAGTCCATGTACTTATATATTGCTCCTCCAAGAAATAGTACGATGTACTATAAAAGACCTCTAGAATCTAAGCTAATACGGACTGTGCGAATTAAACTGAATATATATGTAAAAGTGGTCATATAATAAAGATTCTTTTAATCTGCACTCTTATAACTTGGTTCCACCAAATAGATGGTTAAATATTTTTAGATTAATATAAGAATTTTTAGAGAGTCTGTAATAGATATGGATATAGATAGATAGTTCAACATAGCTCGTTTTCTTTTTTGTAAAAGATTGATATTATTAGTACTGCTGAACCCTCCTGTAGAACCTTGAAAAACATGACCAACCACCTGCGCTTCGCAATTTGGTGGGAATCAAATTCTGGTCACGAGCCAAAGAACCAATTTCTTTAAGCAAATTAAGTGCCAAACTGGTCGTGTTATGCAATGCTTTGACATATTCCACTAATTAAACCTACGTGGAACAATAATCCTTTCTTTGTCAAAACCATCCAAACAATCTTCGTAGCTCTTTGAAATGTAGGATCGTCGAACGAATTTTGTACGATTTAATTTTATGGAGTATATTTGTATGCCACCTTCCACTCCTTTGAGAAATCCAATACATTCCCTCTCTTCAGAAAATGGTTTCTCCCTACCGGCCCTCTCCCTCCCCGAAATTTCTACGTTGTTTTCAATTTGTTCATATGCTTTGAAGATCATGTGGAACTCCATAGTGCGTACGTGACATCTAGTCTTGTGTTTTTCTATTTTGCAGTTTCAATTTCTGCGTTGCGAAGAGGCGCTGGAATTTGCTAGCGTTATCGCACATAGCATCATTGTGTTCCTCGCAATATCTTAGTATTTTGCTTTAGTATGCCTCCTAGATAAATCTATGAATTTGAAACAAATTAATAGTAGAGACTAAAATTTAAGTGGTGGAAATGTTCAACCCTCCGAACCCGCATTACATGGGCACCACCTTACGGCCCAGACATATTCAGTTTACAATTTGCATCTCTATCTCCCTCGTGGATGCATATCCACCTCCGGTCCAAATCTAATATCTTGCATTTGTTTAGCCTACAGTCAAAATATAACAACTCTTCCTTTAGCACCACATTGTTGGTTTACATTGAGTTATACTAGCATATAACCTCTATGACGTGACAAGTCTAAACTGATATTTTTACATTGTTAGCCTCTTTGGGCCCATGACATACAACACAAAATTATCTTTGTATCCTCTGAAACACTTGATGCAACTGCTAAACAGTCACGACCATGCCTAAAGAAAAAATGGCCATGGCCATAGCATCGCAGAATCCGGTGATCGTTGGCGGCGACGGCATAGAACGAGGGAGGAATGCTGGTACGTTCTTGTTCCTCTGGAGGATCCGGCGATTGCTGGCCGCGGTGGCATAGAACGAGCGAGGAATGCCGACACGTTCTCATTCCTCTCGAGAGGTAGCACAATGTGCAATTGTTGTTTCCTAATACGGACAAGAATGAGTTGGTTTGCGTTGCTAGGTGGGAACCATGAGCATTACTACTTAGAAATAGAAATTCCATTAGCTCACAGCTCTCTCTGGTTTCTCCCTGGAAACGGAAATCGGATCCCCAAATCGGTGGTTTAATTACCGCTCGACTCTCATCACATTCCGAAATTTCCTCTGCTCTCCTTGCTCGCCACCTCCGTCGATCCTCAGTAAGGCGTGGGTGTTTAGGCTATGAGCCTCGCTGTGGGTTAGGGTTAAGAATCGTGGATCTGTTATGTCTAAGTCGTTTAGAGAATTATTATTTTCAATCTATAAGTTATATATCGTCAAGTTTGAAGTTATAAAAAAAGTTATTTGTAACTTTAGGTACCCAGTTCCACATTTTCTAAATCTTTATAAACAAATTTTAAATATGTAAACTACCTATTTTTCATTACATAATGAATCAATGGTAATTATCATTGACTTATAAATAAGTATTTCTCTATCGATCGAGAAATAGAAGATCCCTAATAATTAATTACCCATCTAATCTTGATTAGCATTTCATAATCAGCGAATTACGAAAGACCCTTTTCTCAAGTTATCTGAGATCCCCGAACCAACTAAAACTTCCTAGGAAGGTGCCTACGTGACCTCGATCTCCAGCAATCAACCACCTTGGAACTTTGCATGCTCTTTCCCGCACCCAGCTTCGCTTCGGTTGAGAAGAAAAGCTTATGTTTGGCCGGGAACCAGATGCCTTATGCCATATGCTTCCACTTGCTTGTTTTTTCCAACTTTTGAGTGCTTTCTAGTCTAACTCAGGCTGGATTAGCTAGCAAAGTAGAAGACGGAACACGTGAAAGACGTAATTAACTAATTATAGTGTAATTAGAGAGGAGAGATTTGCTCTTTGGTTGTTGGTGTTGACAATTTTGTTGCTGTGCGTGAAACTAGTTTAAGCGTCTTACATCTGAGATAGTATATTAGGCTACTAACTCCAGCTATCCTTGGGTAGTGCTGCAAGGAATCCATTTCATTTTAAAGACAAAAGTAAAAGTACATACACATACTTAGGGCAGAGTTCCTCCACGGTTAGTGTGTGCTTAACTATTTAAATTAACCTACTTTAATTTGGCATCTTGTCGGTGAGATTAGTTTACCTAAGATTGAAGCCTGCTAAAGACAATACCTACTGCCTGCTGCTCTAACTTCAAGCAACTCGGTTATAGTGAATCAAAATAGTGTTTGAGTATAGTACATATATAGCTTCAAATTGTCTCCGCATAACGGCATTGTATTTCATATTCGACGATCCTGATCTTGCGTATGACATAAATTGTATGCATAATCATATAAAATAGTGGTCTATTTATGGTTAACCCGGCCACTGCGTGCGTAACCCATTTTGAAAATGCACTTGTCCATTTTCAGAATTGTGTGAAAGATCGCAAGAGGTACTGAATGTAATATTTTTTCACATTTTCGGCAGGTGCATGACAATCTTGTAGTTTCAACTGTGTCGACACAGAAACACTCACGCTTAGGATTCCAGATTTGGTAACCTTCATCTTCCAGGAAAAGTCGTGTTTGGCACTTGATTTGCAATGCTCTTCAAGCGCAAGTTGCATAGACCAGAAGAGGAGATCGAGTTTTGCACTTCCATACAGAAATCCAATGGGCCCGGTGGCCGTGACCCAGACCAGCACTTCATTACGTCGAAGAAGACTGTGCATGGGAGCTAATGCCGCAAACTGCCATTTGTTTCCGATTTAATGCCGCGTACTGGCGTTTGTTTCCGATTCTGCTGTTTATAAGATTTAGGTCATATTTGGTTCTCAACCACCGTTTGTCGTGCTTAATCTTAAGTATACTATAGTTTTTCACGTATATGTTTGGTTTATATCACAATTATGGTTTACTATACTTTATTACACATATAGACTTAATTTTTTGCTAAATTTTGCCACACTTGTGGCTTGGATCTTGTTATCCATACTTTTATGACAAGCTACCCTTTGTTTAAGTTTAGTTATGGTAACATTAGCTATGAACCGAATAGATCCTTAATAGAAAATTTGCACATGAAGTGGAATAGAATTTCAAACCTCTGACTTCTTTTTGTTAGGCACACCTTCCGGTACTCTTCTCCCAAGAGTCAAAACCAACGCCTACTCCGTAGTACTTAGTAAATCAAACTGAACTCACTTGCCTGATTTGCTTATCCTGACAACGGAAGTGAAGCCATCCACGTCAAAATCGCGCTGCCGGACAGGAGAAGCGGGGGATGCTTGGGATTGTATGGACTTCGTGAGCATGGAAGTGATCAGAGCGCTGCAGCCTGCAGGCGATCAGGAAGTTCTGAAGCTGGATTCAGTCGCATATTGCTTATGTCTACCGTTTCCGCATGTAACTACTGTGCTTCGTCCCACGAAACCGCTTTGGAGCCAGAACGGCAATTTCATTCCCAGCTTGTTGGGTGTTTAAACTTCCGCCCCTGTTTTTTCTCTTGGAAAAAGAAATCACCCATCCTCGCCACTTCCTCGACTTTTAACCAGTGGCCTAGCAGCAGTAAATGTAAATCACAATTAAGGCCTCAAATCGTGATAAAGGGATGCAGAATCGGTTCAGTACAGTAGGAAAGGTGCGAGGCAGGGTACCACCGAACCAAGCGGTCCTGTCCTCGCGAGGCGACGAGCTAGTGCAGCGAGGCGAGGACACACACCGAGGCAGAGAGATTCGTGTGACCCCTACCAAATCGCTGGACCAGCCAGACAGCTAGGCAGGCGTAGCAGTAATCCAAATCCAACACACAAGAATAGCGCGAGGAACAAGACAACGAAAGCGCGGCATTGTAATGCGATGAACACACGTCTTTTCACCCTCACGGCGCCCATCGATCTCAGAGCGATAACTGATACAGGACGACGCAACAAACGATCCATCCGTAAGGCAATTTCTCCAGGCGGTTTTACAAACCTCAACGCATGCAGGCGCAGATGCCAGCAGCGTGCGTCTTGATTCGCTCGATTCCTGAAAACTTCCTTGGGGAGGGCGTCCCCTCCGTTTATCCATGCATGTCATCATGGACTCAGTCAGGAGCCAGGACTCTTGCAGCCATGCGTCGTCGGTGCAGGCTGACCGCAGTGCCGTGTTTTTACCGTTCGATCGTATTTGCTCGCCTAGGTTTTGACTAAGCCAGCAAATCATCGAGTGATGAATGGTCGCAGCCACTCATCATTCCTTGCAGAGAGCTTCAGTTTCAGCACCGGCCCTTACGTTATTCTGTTACTACAACTTATTACAAGTAGTAGTAGTAGTAAGTGGCACGCTGTATTTCACCGTCCAGAACGTACCCGTCCCTGCAGGTCCCAACGCACCGCTACGTAAACTTCAGTTCCACACACCTCCAACCGTCTGCGCAGGCAGGCTAACAAGTGTAACATTACTCCCGAGTTTTCACCGGCCATCTCGTGACGACCCAAAGATGAACGGATCGACCGAGAAGAACTCAATCATGGAAAGACATAATATCGATCGGTGACTCGTTGAGGTAGCCAATGCACAGGGAATGAAGAGCAGGGAAAAAGGGATACAACTACACGCCGATTCCTCAAAGTTCCCATATATGCAACTTTCGAGCAAAGGTAGCTTGGGCGATCGATCCAGGGGAGCAAAAGCTGAGATCCCTGGGCAAAAGCGACGACCGCGCAGATGGCCGGACGGGTCGTCGTCTCGACGACCGCATGCAAAGTCGTTTTTTGCCCGAAAGGATGCGCGCAGCTGCAAATTGGCCGCAGGCAGGGCCGGCTGCTGCTGCTGCTGAAATGCAGGGCGCCGGACATCTGATGATTGTCCGACGTACTCTATTCCTTGGCATGGGAAGGAGGCGATCGGGGTGGGGATGGCCGATCGACTTTGTGGTGCTAGCTAGGCCGAGGCACCAATTCATGGTCCCTGCTCGCGATCGGTATGGAGCGATTAAAGACCAGTGGCCTTTTGTTTTGTTCATACGAACGTGTTGGCTCTTTTTATTTTACCCTTCCATCTTGTCCGTGCTTGTTTTGTTCCTGCATGCGCCATATGCACTTATGATATCGCTACAGGTATTATATATACAGAGAGAGAGAGAGAGAGGTGTTAATATGCTCCTGAGTGTTGGCCAGTAATTTTGTATATATAAAATGATAATTTTAACTAATGAATTTTACTATTGTCTTTCTAGCTTGGACAGTAGAAGCTTCTACAAAATTACTATTTTACTTGAGTGTTTTTACCATCACTTTTTGTAGTACGGGAGACTATGTTTTTACTATCTCACGGTAATAGTTTTACTGCACGTCTAACCACAGCATACTAGAAAGAAATTAATTTATATATTTGTTCACAATTATTTATATAGCTAGATTGATTAAAAGCATAGTTGCATGTATAAAATACACGATTTAAATCTAACTTTTTTATTTTTAAAATTAAAATGGTGAGTATGTGACTACCAAAACTGATAGTAATATGCCAGAAACCGTTATAAGCTAATATGAGCGGCCGTGTATATATATGCTGTATACAAACATGTATTTTGAAGTACTCCCTCCATTCACAAATATAAGGCGTGCACGGAATTTAAGGTTCAACTTTGACCAACAATTAAACTAATAATATTAAATTATATAATACAAAAGTGATACCATTTGAAAATACGTTTGAATATGAATTCAACGGTATCACGTCAATAGTATTGATTTAATTATTGATCAAAGTTACATATTAAATTTCGTGCACGATTTATATTCGTAGATGGAGAGAGTACGTCGGAGCACACACCCATAAAGGGTAATTTCAAAAGACGCGTTCTGCTGCTCCCTCCTGAAACGGCAATGTCGCCAATCGGCACATCTGGACCCCTGCGTTGTCACGTGCGCGTCACGGAGCACATGGGCCAGCTGCTCTGCGTTTCAACGTCACGCGAACGACTGATCAACACACACTAACAAAGTCATTTGCATTCTCCCCCCAATAGAACCGCTATGCCGTGTAAATTTATGGCCCCTCGTATGTCTTGTTCTTTGACCCATAGGGACTTGCCACTCAGTGCTGCTCATAGTTTGGAGCACTTTGAGCGTGATTGACTGCCGCTACATCACTGACCCATTCCGCGATTCCAGAACAATACCTTGCGGCCATTCGTTTCACTCGGTTTCTTTCCCCGTAGAATCTGTCTTTGTTGTCCGTTCCGCGAGCCGAGTACTCTAGTTTCCATAGCTAGTTGTGGCTGTGTTTAAAGCGCGAAAAGTTTTTGAAGTCGACTCTCCAACTCTATTCCGCATTTAGCATTAGATCCTAACCCTGCACCATAAACTGAGAAAGCAAGTTGGTACAATTTAATGAGATAATAAATATCAATTTGAAAAAGCAAGTCAGAATACCATATTTAACAAACTTGACGGAGAAACGGTGGAAGCTCTAGGGCATCTATCCGAGAGACATTTGGTTTTAGGGAACCGTGTATATAAACGCTAAAAAGCGAGGTCCTCTATGAATCTATGTACTCTTTCTGTCCACAAATATAAAGCGGACACGGAATTTAAAATTTAACTTTGACCAACAATTAAATCAATAATATTATATTATATAACATAAAAGTGATATCATTTGAAAATATATTTAAATTTGAATCCAATGGTACCACTTTTGTGTCATATAGTTCAATATTATTAGCTTAATTGTTGGTCAAAATTGAACTTAAAATTTCATGCACGCCTTACATTTGTGGATGGAGAGAGTATATAAGTAGCAATTAGAAAAGAAAACCCCATGAAGAAATAGTTGCCAAGGACATAAAGCAAAAAAAATTAGAAGGAAGTCGGTATTGTATGCATGGAAAGCAAGTTTCACCATAAATTGAAGCATATTGGTATTACGTGAATAGAAAACAAATATTATCATAACATGAGGCAAGTTGGTATTGTGAAAAGTAAGATTTAACATAAGGGACCCAACTAGAAAGCAAGTTTCATCGTAAATGGAATCAAGTTGGTATTGCATGAGCGAAAAGCAAGTTTTGAAGGCACCCCAACTAGAAAGAAAGATTCACGATAATGGAAGAACAAGTTCCACCATAAGTTAAAACAAGTTGGTATTATATGAATAGACAAGTTTCACCATGATCTAAAGTAATTGGTTTGCATGAAAAGCAAGACTCAATATAATCACCCAACTATAAATTAAGCAAGTTTTGACATAAATGGAAACAACTTGGTACTACATGAGTGAAAAAAAAGTTTTTGACACAAGCACCCCAACTAGAAAGCAAGTTTCACGATAACGGAAGAATGTTAGTATTACATGAACAACAAGTTGGAGTAGGAACCCCGTCAACCCAGCAACGGTGAAAGCCAAGTCCGACGTGCCATCTAAACAAGGGGCAATTAGTTTACGGAACCTGGTTTAAGGAACGATGGAGGTAAAGCCCCAGCCCCCATCTATCTGAGGGGTAATTGGTTTAGCTAACTCCATCCATGAAATGATGGAAGCCAAGCCCTCCCCGGCATCCATTTGAAGGGCAATTGGCTTAGGAAATCTATTTGGGAATGATTATGGAAGCTAAGCCCTCGCTAGGTACAATTAGTAAAATTCGTATGTATTAGTACACATAATATTGTAACCAACTTAGCAACAGAGGTGGGCAAATTAGCAGCACTATTAGGCAAATTCATAGGTGTTAGCACACATAATCTTATACAATACTACCTATCTAAACCTCCTCTAGACAAAACAACTAAAAGCTATAATATTATAGACAAATAGGCAGTTTTTGGTAGGCAACTTAGTAATATTTTTGTTATACAAGTTTGTGACGCTATTAATGCACATGGTGTTAGGCTAATTCATAGGTACTAGTACACGTAATCTAATATAAACCCACCCCTCTCAAAGAACTACAGGAAATGTACCACAATAATATTAGGCAACTTAACAATGTGGTTTGACAAAATTCATGAGGGCTAGTACACATAATCTAACACGAAACTAAGAGTGATGGGAAACAGGGAAGCCATATAGGCAACTAAAATAAAGGGGAATGAGGAACCCGTCCGAGAAACAATGAAATCTCATACCTTCCCAACAACTATCTAAGTTGGAACTAGACTGATGAAATAGTTCAGATAACAATGAAACCTAACGTCTCCTCATCATGAAAATTGATGAAACTGGGTCTCTCCACTATCTATCTAAGCCCTCCGTCCATAAAATTGGTGAAATCTAGCTAAGGCCTCTCCCATCCCACCAAGTCCGACGGAGGAGTGGTGAACTTTGCTCGGAAAATGGTGTACCCTAACTGTGAGATAAGTGACTCACTGTATTCATTGCTTCCAGTCAAATTGTTCAGGTCGATGTCTCAAAAATTGAACACGCAAAAGAAGCCATGCTAGCGCAATAAAGGATATGTCATCAAGCGAAGAGTTTTGGTTCCAAAACGGAAGGAAAAAGTGAAGGGACTTTCGTATAGTACTCTCTCCGTCCCAAAATTTAAGGTACGCACGCATTCCAAGATTTACAATTAGGTCTATAATATGTTAGTTATATGACACAAAAATAATATCATTAAAAGTGCTTTCAAAAACGAATCCAACAATATCACTTTTGTATCACATAATCAAAATATTATAAGTCTAATCGTAAATCTTGGAATGTGTGCGCGTCTTATATTTTGGGACGGAGGGAGTAACAATTGAGTAGCATTTATTAGCCTATAAAAATTGCTCCATGCTTTCTTCCATAGGTAACCTAAGATTTACAATTAGGTCTATAATAATATCATTAGGTTTATAATATGTTAGTTATATGACACAAAAATAATATCATTAAAAGTGTTTTCAAAAACGAATCCAACAATATCACTTTTGTATCACATAATCAAAACATTATAAGTCTAATCGTAAATCTTAGAATGTGTGCGCGTCTTATATTTTGGGACGGAGGGAGTAGCAATTGAGTAGCATTTATTAGCCTATAAAAGTTGCTCCATGCTTTCTTCCATAGGTAACCTAAGCACGCAGAATATTTTGTAGGAGCATGCACACAGGTCAGCACAAAAGCGAATCAACCAGATATGAGCCGAGCGGATGCACGCGCCAATGGAAGGCTAGCGACCACATGCTATATAGATCGATCATTCCGTGCACAACCGGACAGGCAGCGTTACATTGCAAAGGCAGCGACCCGTTTATACATTTCTCTGTGCACGCATGCCAATTTGGGGATTTCGTTTGCACACAATAATTTTAAAGAAAGCAAAAAATCATAAGACTCCCTACGACTTAATAGTAAATTTCATTTTGGACCAAAAATTTATTGCATATATCAGCTTGAATCAAATTTAAATTTTAGAGCATATTGAACTAGATATAAATATCAAAATTCCAGCTTGAACCAAATTTAGTGTTCAATTCCCATCTTGATAGGTTGGCCATACCTATCAGACTAATCGTAGTAGTGAGTTGACATCTTCTGGATGATGTGGACACCATGTAAGATGCAACTTTTGCCATGGCATGTCTAATGTGGCTGTTTTTTACAGTTAACACCCTTAAAATTTTCACATTATCCCCTCTTAAGTAAAACAATCGCAAACACCTTGTTCACCTCGTCTTCTCCCTCTTGCCTCATTGCCCACCTGTCGAGTCATGTGGCATCTAAGTTAGCGCCATATCGGCTCTACATGTAGACTCGGTCTATCAGTATGGGAACCAAATATTAAATCTAGTTTAAATAGGAATTTTTGTGCTTTAACCTAGTTCAATATGTCGTAAAACATTAAATCTGATTCAACTTGTCACAGAGCGACAAATTTCTAGTTTACAATGGAATTTAATCTTACTTCATAGCTCTCCTCTAGCTATTACAGAATTTATATATAGGAGGCAGACGCATTATCTTTTCTTTTCATTTCGTTCGGCTCGACTTGGACCCTACCTTGAGTAGTTGACCACATGAAATCATCAGTGATTTGAGTGAAGCTGTGACGGTGCATGGTGATTAGATTCTTATTATCAGTACTCCACTAGGAGTACCATGCTATGATACCACTGAGCTGGCGGCCAGCAGAGCCTACTTTGCCCAAAATGCCTTTAAAAGGATGGCTCTGAGATATGAACACGCACGAAAGCCTTTCATTTATTGACTTTTGAGTGGTCGGTTAATCTAGCACGATGCCATTATTGCAGATTTGCATTTCGTTCACGAAGAGTTCTTGCAGTGAGTCGAACGATCCCTTCGGCTCCACGTCCCTACTCGCGTCCAGCCATCGCCGGCATCAACTTGGCAGTGTGTTAATTCCTTGTGGCCTCGGTAGGTTTTAACCAATCCATTCAGGCCACTTTGTGCCACCAATACTTTTCTTCATCTCTGCAAACTGTCATAGCAATTCACGCTTCCAATCTGCACGGAACGCCATTATTCTCCCATCGTGCCAGCCGAGTCTAACAGAAATCTGCACAGACATCCGAGCTGGTATCGCTTGCTTCACGACCTCAATATTTTCTGTTCACGTCACTTCGTGTTCCATGATATTAACATCGGATCTGCTATTTTTGAAGCAATTCCGTCCACCCAATCGACGAGGAATGCCGTTCTTTTGTGGGTGTCCAATTGCCAGGCAGCAGATTGGCATCAAATTCCTCGCTTACTCTGAAGGTATTTTAAAGATCTGTTTGTATCAAAATGTTTCTCGGACCTTAGTTTCATCTCCGCAAATTATCTGTATCCGGAGTATCTGGGCCATAATCTAGACACTCCCGATATCAGACAGAGCAAAGAAGGTTTAAAAACCTTGAGTATCTTTTTAAGGCTAAATATTTTATTAAGCATTTTAAACACTAAGATACTATTCCAATCTTTTAAGCACATACCTCTTATCGCACGGATGCACCTATATATTTATGCTTACATTTCGCTGTAATAACTATCGCTAATTAACTCTATATATTAGCACCTCCGCTGTGGACACATGCATAAAACTTATCTCACGGATGCATGCATGCACCCATGGATACACAGTTCTAACATCCTCATTTCGGTAATGCATACTATGTGCACCATGTTTAAATTCAATAACATATCATGTCATAATTATTTAAATATGAAATTGGGGGAAATTAAAACCTCATGAGATGGTAAAAATGCCACATAAAAATCAAATAGATGACTAAATATCCTTCAAAGATTTGAATAAGTCATGATCGTTCTTCTATATGCTAGAATGATTTTGAAAAATTCTAGGAATTTTGGTTGTGATTAAATTTTAAAGGAATATGAACAACCCTAAATTGAAATAAATGGTAGATCAAAGGCCTATAAGCAGATGGATTTTGCAATGTTGGAATCTCTTCAAAATTCATAGTTAAGCTCATTATAATATTTTCTGAGCTACCAGAATTATTCCAGATTTTTTTCTAATATCTTATTTATCTCCTGAACTACATGCTGATGGACCACTGAATGATCAGGATGTTAGCTTAGAGGGGAGGGGTGCATAGGCGATTTAACAATTTTAATCAATTTTAAACTATCCTTGTTTTAGGAAATTAAAGATTATCTACGGCAAGAGCAATATCATTATGACTATGAAGAGTATAACACACAAAAAACTTCAATATATATGGATAGAATGAAACTTGCGGAATGAAATAACCAAGTGAAGACAAATTTATCCCTCGAGGACGCGCTTGCGTCTCCTCAACTTCTTCTTGGTGATTCTTTCCTCGTGTGGGTGAATCCCGGCCTTCACAAAATTCTTGAGACTCACCACAAAGGATGAGAGCTCTCAAGAACTCCTAATTGTCTAGGAGACCCCAAATTCAAAGAGAAATGAACTCGAGGAAAGGACGCGACCCTCCGGCTGGGAAGGACTTGGAGGCCACCAAGGGAGCTCGAGTAGGGGACAGAGGCACATGGATACCACACTTGCGACCTAGAAGGTTTTGAGACATAGAAGACCTAATCTAGCTCTATATGCATGAAATCCATAAGATTGTATCTGAAACGACATGGATTTCATGGATGTTGGGGAGGGGGAACAAAGAAAGCAACACGATTATTACCCGAAGATGGTCCCATCTTGCCCTAACTCGGCTAGGGAAGGCTAAGGCAACTTCGATGGGTAGAAATCCAAAAATGGCTTCAAATCGGGCGAGAAATCTTGAAGAAGACGCGGCGAAGATCGAAGAGGACATTGATGAAGATCTGGATTCTCTGGATGGTCGGAGGTGTTTGGCACATATATCGGCTAATTGTTTTTTAGTCCTTACATGGCTTAATTCTATATTTCCTTTAGCAACATGATCCCTAAGAAAATGATGACGAATGTCATATGCTTGTTTCGGGAAATGTTGGACGGGATTATTGGCAATTTCTATGTAAGAGTCTGAACTAAACTTCCAGACCCCCCCTCTGTGTATCATCGTCAGTCCAGGATCAACCTGATGAACACAGTCGAAATGATAACATTGCCCTGTCAAATTTATTATAACATAGTCTTGACGAAATAGAAGCCACATGGCTTTTAGCAAAGTACTCGGTCGCATGACCGTTACAGAGAATAAAGCAGCGGAAAAGAAAGTGATAAACTAGAAGGCTCCATCTCAGCCACAGGCAGTCAACCGGAGGTAACGCGACCTCACTCCTCGGGATCATCGTGGTAGTAGTCGCCGTCCACGTCTTCGGCAGTGTCGTCATCTGTCCACCACCATAACAAAACATGTCAATGAGTACTTCGCATACTCAGTGTGCCCCCCTTGTAGGGAAACACCTAAACCAATGTATATGAGGCTGCAAAGGAAGGCTATTGTCACGCCCAGATTTTCTCGAATTTGATTTCAAGCATATCATCGCATGTAGCTAGGACACTTACGATAGCCATGGACTCAATGCACCGAAAACCCGCACACACGCACTCCAGTCAAATAAAACCCTAATACGACAAATACCATAAGATGACACACGCACCGTATACATCGGAGCACCCGCGGTACCTCACCACCAAGTAGCCCTAAGCCGAGACGGATGACCTACCAAGAGTTTCATATACCCTCCATCTCTTGCCGCGCCCCGGAACCCTAGTTCCATGGCCGATTTCCCCTTCGTCCTCATTAACCCAATTTCTTTAGAAACCCTAATCAGGAAATCTACCATTCCTCGGCTTCTCCGAAAATTCTGAAATAACTCGTGGGACAACCTAACAATATACTTAACTCAATTGTGGCATAGAATGATAGTGTCCAATTCAAAAATATTCGTTTACAAAATCAATAAAACTTAGGAGTAAAATCAACATTGAACTACAACCCATTAAAATAAGTTTCCAAAATTTCTAATAAATTTCCACGACAACCTTCACATCTCCATGAGCCCGAATATACAAAAACATGGGCATGCCTAGTTTGAAAATTTGGAATGACCGCTATCGAACACTTGGGGCAAAAACCTACCGTCGCATCAAAACATAACTGACCCTCATCTAAAACCCCCAAACGACCCGTGGAGTTGCCCCTCAGTGTTACCGACAGGTTTAAACCCACACGTTTCCTCTGGCTGCTATATCCAGTCAGCTACAAATAGATTCCACGACATGTCATGCATTGGCATTCAAAAGAAAGCTCAGGAGGTGGTACCAATCGGTGCCAAACTCTCCTGTACACCTTGACGTGTTGCCCCGAATCTCTGTGGCAAGGACTTGCGTGGCAGCTCTTCCCCGGACGCTCGGCGGCATCCCATGTCGACGCGGAGCGCGTCCAGAGCCCCCCTGGCATGCCACAGTGGGTGCTCGCCGTGGCCTCACATCACCGCTGGCCACCTCCACACTCCACCAGCACATCGCGGCCATCCTTTCTTCTCCTATGACCTCGGCGTCGACCCTCGTCTCCGGTAACCGTACCCACCTCGTCTCGTCGCCGGCCATGTAGCTGAACAGCGGTCATCACCTCGGCTCGCCGTCCCCGCCACGCCACCTCGCGCTGCAGCTGCCCTACTTCCTCTGTAGCCATAGCCCGTCTCGGACAGCTCGACCCCATCCCATCACCGACGAGAAATGGTAGCCGACCAGCCACCTGTAAGCCGTTCGGTCCCGTCGCCGGCCTTGTAGAAGAATGGGACCCTCCGTGCATTTCAGCCGCCGCCGCCTATTTAAGGGAAAGCTGGCCGAGCTCTCCGCCCCATCCAAGTCGCCAGCTCGCCCTCCCTTAGCTCAAGTCCTTCCCCATCTTCCACGCGAGATCCCACCTCAAGCAAGCTCAGTTCCCGCCACCATTTCCCCAAGCCCGAGCCCCAAATCCATCAACCTCCACCCCGAGCTAGCCTCCTCCCTACCGAGCCAGACACAGCCACTCCCCAGGCTGAGCTCTCTGCAAGAGCTCGCCGAAACCCTAAGTCGCCAACCGCTTCAACCGCAGCCGCCGCAATCGCCGCTTCCCTGTCCAAGCAACCGACGCGCCGTTGGGTTCTCACCCAAACCACCCAAGTCGACTAGGTAAGCACGGGGGCCACTGACGCGTGGGCCAACAAAGCGGTAAGGCCCACGGGCAGATGGGTGACCACGCCCAGGCCGTTTCCTGCCCAATCCCAATCTCCGTTTCCGACACATTAAAGACGAAATCTCTAGCTCCCGCCTTCAGCTCATTGAAAGCGCATTAACGTTGTCTGAAAGCTCCTTTAAACCGGTTTTCCAACCAGTCACCGCAGGTTCAACCGGTTTGGCCCTCTAGAGACCAGTTTTTGCAACTACTGTTCCGGTTCTAGCAAGACAAAAATATTTGCTAGCTTTTAGTTCAAACGCATTTTTCAAAATTTGAATTTTTAATTAAAACGGTATAAGGTCAAGGAAGAGTTAGTTCTTAGTATTTTTATGCATTGTATATGTCGATTTTTGAAACATTTAAATAGATCTTTCCTTCCCGCCCAATATACCTAAAGTATTCATAATGCATGATGGCTCCGAAAGCCAATGATTTTGAAGCTGCAGTCTAAACTCATACTTGTTCCTCTAACCATCGCACCGTCATTTCATGTGTTATACTTGCATATACCCATCGCTCGAAATATTTATTGTGCCCATAGACCTAAGTCCTAGAACTTTGAAACTCTACCACTAATTTAAACTCGTATATATATACACACTCTCCCCGGCTCCCGCACGGAGCTACCGATTGATTTAACAACCCCTTGGATGAAATGGAAATCGACCCTTTCAAAACCCTAAACCCTAACTCAACCCTAATACCCTTATTTTCTCTTGGTCATGCATATCATCTAGTTTTATTGGAGTTATTTGGATTTCCTCTTATTCGGTGTTCTTTCGGCGCGTAGTTGACGGAGCGACATACGTGCGTCAGGAGGACCCGGTATCACCTCCACGTTCAGAGCAAGAGCAAGAATTACCAGGCAAGCATTCCCACTTTGATCATGTTGAATCTCATATGTGTGAAGTTATGAATATTTTATTTGCAAACTCTGCATGCTATGTGAGTAATACCGATATTTTATGTAGAAATAGCAATACCCATTAGTTGCACGATACCTAGGTCTGAATATCCCACATTTGTAACCCTAGGAATATATATCGGTTGTTTCACGACCGTTCAGATAATTAAGGCTATAGGTGTTAACCGCGCTTAGCCCTGCTATAGTTAAAAACCAAGTTTTGAAACAAGTTTTATAAAACCTGTTGGGATATGGAAAACAAAACCCTCGGGTAGCATGTGCTATCCGAGGTGGCTTTTAAAGGAAAGGATTGTCAAAACCCAAAAGAAAAGAGGAGATGGTTTCGATTCGGGTAGGAATAATAAGAGATGTTCGGGGATGTAGAGCATCGGATGGAGCCATGTTCGTCCGGGACGACATGGGGTCGAAAAATGGAGTCTTACTCGAATCAGTTAAGGACCGAGCCTAAGTGCTGCTAAACCGGTTCCTTACCGTACGTCCACATGTCCTTTATGGGAAGGACTTGGCTTAGTATCCCGGCAAGTATTAGGGTTTGGACCCGTGGGAAGTAGGAAGCACGTGCTAGGTGTTTAAAGTCCTAGAGATCCACCTACGCCGGGCGTTTGGGTGATGATGCGACACAAAGGTGGGGAGTCCCATTTTTGGTCCGAGACGCAAAAGTTGGGTCAACCACCTAGCGGGTCCAACTCTGGTATGGATGCGGGCGAAGGTCTCATTGTAACCACCCTGCCAATACACTTCGTGTAGTGTATCCGTTAGCGCTCGGCAACAAGGGTGAATTTACATCTTGTGGGTAAAGCCGTGCAACCTCTGTAGAGTGTTAAAAACTATTCGAATAGCCGCGTCCTCGGTTATGGACATGAACTGGCAAGGCCACACACTGGTTAGACTAAGTTTTGTTTGCAAAGCTTGGGAAAAAGGGATTAAGGACGTGTGCATGACGTGTCCACAGAGTGCAATTTATGCTACGCGGCTGGTAGCAAGGAATTGCTGGAAGAGGAGCCCAGTCGTGCTATCCGGGATAACACGGGCTGGGCATGGATGAGACTCGCTGTACTATCCAGACTAGTGCAAGCTGAGCGTTAGGTAGAGAAGCTGGACATACTGCCCGGGGTAGTATGGTCTGAGCTGTCTCGAGGATCGAAAGAAAAGAGGTAGCCGGGTCTACCTCAAAGAGAAGTTCTTTTCGCTTTAATTTAAACAGTTTTTACCATACTGCTTTTGAATCTACTATTCTTGTATTTAAATTAAGAACTTACTTTCTCACACAACAACCAACTTAGGTTAGAGCTATTCCTCGATATATTCCCCGCATGAAATATTGCCGTATACTCTCTCCTGTGGGGATAGCTTGCGAGTACATTCAATGTACTCACCTGGCTTGTTGATTTGGCCAGAAGAAGAAGAAGAATTCTGCTTTGATGAGGAAGATACCGACTTTGAGGGCTAGGGTGCTTCCCCAGTCAGTTGCCTGAGGGTTTGGCATATTGATAGGTCTATCTACGTAACTTTTATGTGTTTCCGCTGCAAGACTTTGAATTCGGCCAATAGGCCATGTTATGTTAAAGATTCTAAATGGCTTGTATTGTAAAATATTCGGTAATGTATGACGATGTTATCAAGTTCTTGTGTGTGCCGGCTACTGATCCAGGGACCGGTACAGTAATCACAGGAGCGCATCCAGCCTTAAAACCGGGGGCGCCATAGCTTGGTATCAGAGCCATACTGACCGTAGGAAAACCCTAGTATGGCCGTTAGACAAAAATTAGGATACAAACTATTTTCCAAAAATTAAAATTTGCTAGACTTAAGTTCTGGTATTTTCTTCCCTTCTAATGCTCATCTCATCTTGGCAAAAACTTCTGAACAATCTAAACTCACCCAGTCTTGATTTTAAAATTTGCACAGATGGCAATTGAAAACTTGTGCTGCCACTACCGCCGGATTTCCTCGGCTCCTTCGAGAAGCAATAGAACGCTGTGGGACATGGCTATACCAGAGTACCACATATACCAGGAAAAGATTTCAGAGAATATAACCGAGTATTGGGCCAAAGTCTTCATATTCGGGACTAGGTGAGAAGACAACCGAGCTTATAATTTTACGGGACTTCGAAGCTGGTCTCACACCCAGGCCGTCCATCTGGCAGCCTATAAGGCACTAATTCACCTCCGCCATGAGGTCACGGAAATGGAGAATTTCAGAGCTACCAAATATTATCCTCAGTACCCAATCAGAGAAGAGGTTCGATGGTACACTGCACCTGACGGAGAAGATGACCCAGCCGTGGTAAGCCTAGCGCATTACGTGGAAGCTCAAGACTCCATGGTCCACGAGATACTTGTTGAAATGGAGAAAGTCCGTGACGAGCTCCAGCGAGTGCAAGAACTCCTGAAACAGGCGACTGCTTAGCCGCAGAATGTCAACAACAGTACAGCACCTCCTGAGCCCCGTGACATCCATGTTGTGGGGGAAAGCTCGCAACCACCCCCGCCAAAGCGACGCCGTGGAAACCTCGGAGCCAGTATGGGACCATTTATTCCAAGGGTAGGAACCACTCAAGCCATACCCCTCATACCGGAACCCACACCATACTATGGCCTGACGTCCTATATAGACTCCGAGGAAGAAGAAGATCCAGAAGAGGTGGTCCCTGCTGAAGACGAGGCGGATATTTAGATAGTATCTTAGACGCTGAGGCTCATAGTCGTATAGCACCATGAGCCAGAAACCCTGTAAAAATAAATAAGTAGACGCTAGGTATGCCCGCGGTAGACCGTCCTGAGTGTAGGTGTAATGTATTGTACTGCTGTGTATGCCGTGTGTGCCACGACTCACCAGTAGGTGATGTACCGTGACCCACACCACTTTTCTAAATAAAATGGCCTGTCGGCCTGTTATGTACAAAAGCAATTACTATTCTACCCTTATCCCGCGAATCCCTCTCACCTGCCATGCAAACTGCGAATTCCAAAGTAGGGACATGACACCTTGATTGACCCGCATTTATGTAGGCAGATAACCGTCACATCTAGGGAGAAAACCCTGTTCCCCTTATGACCGAAGCCGCCCCATCCGGCTATAAAAACCCCCACACCTTCATTCCCCATTTCGCTCACACCAAGAACAGCTTCCATAGCCTTCCCTTCCTTGCCTACCGCCCTCAAACCCAAGATAGCTTTTCTTCCCCCTTGTTGAGCACCACCAGAAGAAATGCCTCGCGGAGTACTCTATGACGAAACCACTGCCGCAGGGTTGTCTGGACTCACAGACATCCTATGGGTAGTAGCTCAGCGAGTCCTTAGAGCCACCCAGCGACCGGAGTATGACATCTACCAAGAAGAAGCATCCAATGCGGCCAGTGTATACTGGGCCGATGTACACGTTTACCAAGCCGGCAATCAAGAAGTCGCGACCTTCAATTTTGCCGGGAGGTTGATGCCCAACCCCGACCTAGCAGTTCAGATGGCGGCATGGGAAGCTATTTCCCGACTCTGCCACATGGTCCCAAGCATGAACCGTAGAGCCTTTCGGTTCTACCCCAGCCGCGCCTGGGGAGAAGATGTAGTTTTCGCCAGCACCCAGATGGAGCAGGATGTAGCCGTGGTGCATCTCACCCGGTACCTTATCGCCCTGACCGAGGTCTTCATCCAGCTCGCCGACACACTTGTTCAGTCGCAGCGAGCCACCCCTCTTGCTCAGTCGCGTCCCCGTTCACGAGATTCCGCCTCGGCACCTGCTTACGCACCGGTGCCAGAAGACCCACCCCTACCAGGGATACCTGTAAGGGTGGGAGGCAACCCTATGCCTGCCCTGCCCGCTGAATACTTCAGACTGTTTTCGGCATACGCAGCTGCCACTCGAGTTGCGCACCCTCGCAGGAACCCCAATACACCGCGGAACACACCGACGCCCTCCGAAGATGAGGACGTCCATGGGGAGATACCCCTGACCCAACCCTCCAACCTAGATGTAAACCAAGTAGATTAGATGAGCAGGGAGCGGAATAGCCACTCTCGCGTAGCAATGAAGTTAGGTACCTATTTTCATGATGTTGTAATAGGGCTTAGCCCTGTGCCCTAAGCACGAAGTATGCGTATTGTACAAGTGCCTTTAGGCACACTTATTGTTAAATCATTGTGTGTTTTCTCGGTGTTTTAGTTGCCTCTTGGTTGGTTTACCCCAACCGTTGGAATTTGTGATAAGGCAATTAGTCTTCAGTTTAGTGCTGTACCGAAACCCCACTTTTCCCTCTTACCACCTTGCTGATAAAATTCAATCGTCTGATAAACCAACTGGTGCTATTGCAGTCTAGAAAGCGAAGATGAGCCATCACTCTGTCAACTCCACCACGCTGAAGAAAGGAGCAGACGCATTAGAAAATGCTCCAAAGCCCGTGATCCCAACACACTCTCAAGCGTCAGTCAACTCTCAGAAGTCCGAGGCACGCAATAAGAAGTCCCAAGCTAGTAACCGTGTGAAATCTCCTGCCCCGGGACAAGAAAGACGTCAGCCTACCCCAGGACATCAAGAAGACCAAGAACAGAATTACGCTGAATCTGGCCATCCACTACCAAAACCCCCGCCGACCGAACCAACGCCAGCTGAGATGTTCAAAATGCTGGGACAAAACTGTTTAGCCACCAACGTAGCAGTGCAGCTAATGATGCAAGGCAATAACTTGTCCGGTAAGGGAAATAAACTTTCAGAATTTCAGAGAACCTCCCCGCCCGTCTTTGCCTATTCGACGGAACCGCTAGATGCTGACGACTGGCTGCTAGTCATGGAAGAAAAATTGGAAGTAGCCAAGTGCGATGATAGAGAGAAAGTACTCTTCGCTCTCTAGTATTTGCAAGGACCCGCCGCAGCATGGTGGAAAAGGGTCCGGAGTACCCAGTCAAAACACAAAGAGATTACCTGGGACATGTTCAAGGACATGTTCCGCAAGCATCACATTCCAGCAAGTCTGATGGGAATTAAGAAGAAGGAATTTCTTGATCTCAAGCAAGGAACGATGACGGTAACTGAGTATCTTCACAAATTCACCTAGTTAGCCCGATATGCAGGTGAAGAGATGATTTCCGAAAATGCTCAAGTGGAGAAATTTATGAATGGGTTACAGCAAATTCTTTAGAAGATTTAGAATCTACTAGATGAATAATCAAGTTCTAGTTATTTTTTTTGTCTTGCATTAGTTTCTCATGTTACAACTTAGGTCAGCTTAACTTTGATTTACTTTACTTAAGCTTTAGCATTTCTATTTAATCTATTAACCTTAATTTAAGGAATTAGCTAAGGTTTCAAGAAAATTTAACTCAGGTCTTAATCTCTTTTAAAAAAATAACACAATTGTTAGATAATTTGAATCTTAGGTTAATGATAACATTAACCCCTTTAACCTTCAATTACTTTACTTAAAATTTGACATTCCCATTTAATTCGTTGATATTAATTTAAAATTTTAGTTATGATCTTTAAGAAATTAATTTTAGGATTCAACCTCTTCTAAGGAATGATTCATATTACTCAATTTAGAATAACTTTTAGTTTAGATGTTCTTGAGTTCCTTTCTAAGAAAGAAGAAATCATTTTAAACTTAGGCAATTTATTTTAATTCTTAATTCACACTCTGATTTACCCGTATATATATATATATATATTAGCTTTCCTCTATTTTATTTTCATTTCATTTTTTCAGAAACAGCGAAATTGTATCTATTCTATTTCTTCTCCTCTTCTCTCCTCATTTCTTCTCCTCTCCCCTCACTCATTCCTCAATCAGTTGTGTCGCCTACTCCCTACTCCCTCCGCCTCCTTCTTTCTTTTTCACGGGTCTCTTCTTAAGTCGATCCTCTCGGACCTGCTCAGGACGTCGTCGCCCCCATCGCACTCACCCTGAGTCTGCCGGCGCTGCCGCGAGCCTATGGCCCGGGCTTGGTCTCTGGTGCTCGCCTCGAACAGCTGCTACACCTCGCCGCCCCCGACGGGTCTTCCCGAGCTCGTTTGCGCCGCCGCCTGGATCTCACGCCATCGATGGCATCGCCGCCGGTCTCTTCATCACGGCCAGCATCCGCTGCCCCCTCGTTCACCAGGTCCTTGGTTCCCTGCTGATGTCGCCTCCTTGGGTGCTCGTCCGAGTTTGGCCCTGCCGCCCTCTGGGCAGCCTTGCCCTAGACGCCGTTCCTCTCGGCACTGCTCCGCCGGACGGTGGCGGAGTTGGCCGCCGTCACAACCGCGGTGCCGCGCCCAGATAAGTTTCTTTTGCCCCCAATTCCCTTGGTCTATTCCCCATTTCTAGGGTTCTAATCAGAACAGTCCGATTGTGATGTTGAATACTTGTGTTCAAGTGATTTTGATTTTGGTTCAAAATCTAGGCAAGCATTAGACTGCCCAGTTGTCAAGTTTGAGCTGATGACTGTTTAATTCCTAAGTAATAATCATGCGCATAGCTTCAGCCTCCCCTTCATGCTGTGCTCCAATTTGTAGCTAACTTAGATCTACCGATGAGAACAGACACTAAGCTTGACCTTAGCCTCCCAGTTTTAGGTTTAGCCCGTGTCTTATGATTCTCTCTTTAATGGCTCAGATTTTTAGCTAGTACTAGAACTGAATTTTATTCATGCTAATTCATGTTTTAAGGATGGCTTGATGATGTTTTACGACTAAGAGCTAGTGTCCCGTGTATTAACCCATACGCATCCGCTTAGCAACTGAAGAACAGATACATGCTTGGTCTTGGTTATCCTCTGCTTTCACCATTACTTAGGTACCCGTATTAGTTTCTTAAACCGAGGAACAAGTACTACTTCGTGATTCTCAATTTTCTATTTAATCCTTGACTGATTTCTGATGAAATTAGATACTTATCTTGAATGGTTATTTTGGAAATAGATAAGAACAGAAACTCTACTATCTTGCTAAATCAATTGCCCACTTATCTGATGAGTAAAACTGAAGGAGAATGTGAGAAGGTATAAGAACAGACTGTTGTACTCGATTGTCTTGGTTTAAGCAACTATTAATTATCACTCTTTTTGTGCATTAGCTCATTTAGACTGATGGAACAGATGCTAAGCTTGGTCTGGTTTGTTTACTGTTGTGATGCTCTTCTCTAAGAAGGGTTTGAGGTTTGGTATTGCTCAGATAAGAACAGATACAAAACTTGATCTTTGTCTACACTGATTCTTTGTTTAAAAAGGATTTAGAGAGGGTATTACTTTGTTCTTATGCACTAGTTGCCTTATTACTTGCTTAATTCTGTAATGATTTCTCTGAGAGAAATTTGAGAAGGACAGTAAAGAATCTGATAAGAACAGATTTCTACCAAATGCTGCCTACTATAACCCTGTGATTCTAGTCTATTCTGAGGATTTTTGTTTGAGAATCCTATAGTGCCAAAATGATAAGAACATATACTATTAAAACTCTCCTACAAAAATTTCTGTGATGAGAAATTAGAAGCTGAGGGTTCTATTAACATGCTATAATGCATGTGTGCATAGGTTATGAGCTTCCAAGGATTTTTACCTTGTGCTCGCTGGGACAATGGCAAGACTTGACTCCCCCCAACTTGTTGGTGGCCTTCCCTTCTTCTTCCCTTGAGCTCTGGTGGTCTTCCCCCTTGGTCTGTTAGTGGTCTCCTAAGTCCTTGGTTTGCTCCTCCCTGGGGTTGATGGCTTGCTGTTCTTCCTCCTAACCTTGATGACCTTCTTCCTTTTCCTAGTGGTCTCCACCTCCTGAACTTGATCCTTCTCCTCGACTGATGCTCCTCTCCTTGTTAGTGGCCGGCTCCTCTTCTTGGTGGTCCTGGACCTAACTCTATTAGTGGTTCTCTTCCTCCTCTTGAGCTCCTAAGTGGTGGCTGCTATACCGTTGCTCTCTTGCTGCTCTTAGCTTTGAGGAAATGGTGTTCTTGGATGAGTAGTACTATAGTACTGGTGCTACTCGGCTGCTTTACTACTACTGTTGCATTGTTTCGCTTGGCTGCCTTATCCCTACTTGCACCAAGCTTCCTAAGGCCTCTGCCGTGGCAATTGTTGCCACCTCATGCTGCCTCTTGCCACCTCCTGCTTGCCTTTGCTACGGCTGCTACACTCCCTTTATTTGATTTACAAGTTATTGGAATGGCTGGGTTGATATTTTGCTTGGTTGCCTTATGAGCTAAGGTATCTGACTTAGGTCAATTTTGATGAGCTAATGGATATTTGCCTCGGTGGGTTGTTGCCTTATCTGAACATGTTGCCTTGACCCATTTCTATGTGGCTGCATCTGGATATTTCATTCGGATGAAATGCTGCCTTATGTTTTAAGTAATTTGACTATGGTCAAAAAGTGTAGGCTTTTGGATAATCCTTAAGGGATGGTTGCCTTATCCAAAATATTGGCTTTGATGAATCTTTGGTAGGCTGCTGGACAACTACACGATGGAGATACATTTTCTTTCTAAAAACTTTGTAAAATCATCTCTTTTTGAAACGAAGGTCATGGAGGCAATTAGGTTAGGAAAATAAAATTATTTTTTATATACTTCTCATCTCTTTTCTCCCTAATATGAATATAGTAGAATTTTGTCCGATAAGGGTCTTAGCCATGTGGCCCTCGGACAATTTTGAGAACAAAATGTTTTTCAAATTATTTCTGAAACTAAAACTTATCTAGGTCTTCGGCACTATTTTGCCCCCGCAGCTAATCCTGCGGATGTCGGCGGAACTGTGCCGGTGAACGAGCTTTATTTCAAAATACTATTTTCAAAAACTCTTTGCCTCCTACAGCAACGGCGTAAATCCAACGGTCTCGAGTGCCTATACTCGACGACCTCGAATGACCACCAATATTTCCGAAGGATTTCCCCCTTCCGACTCATAGTGTTCTTCTCCGACTTGAAGACTTCGAAGATCCGAAGATCCAACATTAGGTTAGATTTTGTATAGGTAGAAATTTTGCAATGTAATTTTCATTTCTTCTTTTTCTTTAATTCATTTCGTAAACTTTAATAATTGCATAATGACACTTGTAACAATGTTGTATCAATATATTGTGATATTCGATAATCAATAAAATTTCAATATTAATCATATTTGAATGTGTATGAAGATCAAGATGTATGTCATGAATGCGCAACCAATTCCCCCCCCTTTCTCTAACTCTTGACGTAACTCTCGCCGTTCCTCAGTAGATTTTGGTCAACTCAGCAACGCGAGTTGACTAACTTTCACCTCACGACGCTTAACTCTAACCTAGAAATTAGGGTTCTCACAAATAACCATTCCAAATAAAAAAATCCGATTGCCAAAGAGAGGTGGTGATCGACGACGAATAGAGTGTGTCGAAGATCGGGTTAAGGTTTTAACATTAGAACGGTCCTTAATTGGGTCTCATAAAGAGGGCCATAACCATGAAATACTAATGAATAAATAGTATATTAGGTTAATTAATTTACTAATACCAGCGATGGTGAATCAATAATAATATAAATATAAATAAAAAAATAATATTTTAATTATTTCTTACATTAATAGAAAAGCATTCATTAGGACTATTCAATTATTTTAATTACTAATCAACCAAAAATAAGGTTTTAATCATGCCAACATTTCATATGAAAAATAAATGAAGCCCTACACACGCTATTAATATTGGACATGTCACGGTTGAGAAATAAAAATAAAATTGATACACGGGTGTACTTTTGACATTATTGGTGTCCGCTAATATTCCAATCTAGGTGTTAAATGTCATAAAATTGTAAATCTTAGGCATGGAGCTAATAATATTAATGAACCAATACCCGGATCATATACAATCAAATATTACAGTAAGATTTAATTTACAGAAAAGAGTAATAATTAACAGTCTATTATTTAGTACGCGAATATAGCCTAGAAATGACATATGATTTATTAGCATGCTCAAATAGTGTTAGAATTTTATCAAATTTTACCACAAATAGCTAAGCAGTAAGTATAACCCTAAAAAAAATTAAATTATAAAAATATAAAATATTTCTATTTTTAATAATTAAAACAGAGACAAAAATAGGTATATAAAATCATGTATAGCTTCTAAAATCTTGGTAAAATTCAGGGTAGGTCCTACACATGCTAGTAATTTACTGGAATAGAAATAATTTCAAAATTTTCATCCAGTAGAAATTTAGCTTAAATTTTGTTTGACTTTCATCCGAATTCGAATAGATTTAAAATCGAGCGGTCGGATTCAAAATCTAATTGCTCCAGTGGATCCATTGGGTCCCAAATACCCTATTTGACAACTAACATCTAAATTATTGCGAAGATTTGAATTTCTAAGAGGGTTAGATGGTAGATGAGGTATGCACGTTGTATATTGGAGTTCATGGATCGATTGATCCTTGCTGTTGCTTGCATGGGCTGCATGCATACTTGCTAACACGTGAATGGCTCGGGCACTAATCAACAGAGAAACATGGAAAGGGTTGTGAGAAGGAGACGTGCTCACCGATCAACAGCAGGGCGTCGGGAGCTTGGTTGGGGTAGTGACGATCCGGCGTGGTGACTCCGGCGATGCCCTGGTGAGATGAAAGATTAGATGAGTTGTAGATTAGATTGATTATGTGGAGAAGAAACAAGAGCCAGGGAGAAGAAATAGCAGATGGGAAAAGAAAAAGGAGGAGGAGTGCTGGACTTATTTATAGAATAGAGCATGGCTGATTAGAGCGTGCGGGAGCAACGTCGCGCATGCAAGCGGTGCGGAGGCCGTTGCGCCGTAGCGGCGCTGTGTGCGATCGTGTGCATCATGCGTGGGGTCTGTGTTGCGGCCGCGGACGTGATGCGCGAGCGCGCGTGCGCCGAGCA
The DNA here is from genome assembly GCA_019208055.1 of Stipa capillata. Taxonomy (NCBI): domain Eukaryota; kingdom Viridiplantae; phylum Streptophyta; class Magnoliopsida; order Poales; family Poaceae; genus Stipa; species Stipa capillata. The sequence goes on along the minus strand of JAGXJF010004542.1, from coordinate 123,678 downwards.
CAGGCAGCATCAGTAGCTTGGCTGTACTGCATGGCTGCAGCCGGCCTGGTCGGCCTGGCTTGGCCAGCGTAGCCGGCCTGGCAGGCCTGCTGTGGCCTATGGCAGTGCCCGGCCCAGGCGCCCACTAGGCCAAGGTGAAGTGGCAGCCCAGGCAGCGGCCTGGCAGCGAGGCGGGTCGTCCTCGTTGTGGCCCAGGCGAGGGAGGCGAGCGCCCCGGGCGGGCCCGCTCGGGAGGAAGTGGCAGGCCACAACAAATTGCGCTTTCTATTGCAAAATTGGGTAAATTTGAGGATATTACATTCTATTGCACTTTCATTGCACGTTTGCCTCATCCACAACAATTGAGTGCAACAACTACCCGTGGAGATATATTCGACTTTGGCGGTGGATAAGGCTACAAAATTTTGTTTCTAGAAGGCCCACGAAAATAATGATCTACCAAGGAATTGGCATGTTCCGGTGCTATCAACCTTACAACCCGCGTAATCTGAATCCGAATATCCAACGAGATCAAAACTAGAGCCTTTAGGATATCAAAGTCCTAAGTTTGGGGAATGAATTAGATATTTTAGAATTCTTTTAACGGACACTAAATGGCACTCCTTCGGAGTGGCTTGAAACCTTGCACACATGCAAACACTAAGCATGATATCGGGCCCAAATGCACAAATATAAAGCAAACATCCTATCGTAGAGCGGTATGCCTTTTGGTCGACGAACTTACCATCCATATTGAGGTCAAGATGGCTGTTTGTTTGCATTGGGGTTCAGATAGACTTGGTGTTCACCATGTCAAACCTCTTTACCATATCCTTCATGTATTTGGTTTGAGGTACGAATGTACCCTCCTTGAGTTGCTTGATTTGAAAACTGAGAAAGAATTGCAACTCCACTATCATGGACATCTCTAACTTCTTAGCCATCATCTTACCAAACTCTTCACTAAAGGATTTGTTAGTAGAACCAATATACTATCATCAACGTAAATTTAGCATAGAAACAAATCATTATCAACCTTTTTAGTGAATAAGGTGGTATCGACTTCCAACCTCAAAACCTTTCTTGACTAGAAATTCCGTAAGATGCTTATACCAAGCTCTTGGTGCTTGTTTAAGCTCATAGAGTGCCTTATAGAGTTTACAGACATGATAAGGGAACTTGGGATCCTCGAATCCTGTAGATTATTCTACATATACCAATTCAGAAATAGGACCATTTAAGAATACACTTTTAACATACATTTGATATAATTTGAAATCATGATATGAAGCAAATGTAAGTAAAATACGCCTCTAGACGGGCAACGGGGGCATAGGTTTCACTAAAGTCCAAACCTTCGACTTGAGTAAAACCTTATCCCACTAACCTTGCCTTGTTTTGAATGACTTGGCAATCCTCATCTTGCTTGTTCCAGAAAACCCATTTCGCTCCTATTTTCTTTATTAGGTCTTTCCACCAAGAACCAAACTTGATTGCGGGTGAAGTTTTTTAGCTCTTCGTGCATAGCGTTCACCCAATCTGAACCATTGAGTGCTTCATAAACCTTTATGGGTTCAACACAAGAAAAAGAATAATGTTCGTAAAATTTAGCAACACATGAGCGATCAGTTACCTCTTTGTTCATATCGCCAAGAATGTTGTCAACGGGGTAATCCTGTTGAACACATTGATGAAGCCTTGGATGAAGTGGAGCTTGTGATGTTGTTATTCCTTCTTGCTCCATCGATGCACTTGTGTCTTGAATAGAGGTGGATTGCTCAAGTTGCATGGATGGCGATTGAGTGAGTCTCCACGTTCTCCGTCGACTTGATCTCACTAATAGACATGTTCTTGATAATTTGAGATGGATCAATGTTATCTACATCATTCAAATCAACTTGCTCTACTTGACAGCCATTTCTTTCATCAAATTGTACATCTCATGACTCTTCAACACAATCGGTGATTTTGTTGAAGACTCAGTAGTAGTATGAATTTGTCCCTACCCCAAGAATAACCCTTCATCATATTTAGGTGTGACTTTAGATAATCTATTGTTCTTGTTGAGAAAAAACACTTACTACCAAATACTCGAAAGTAGGAGATGTTTGGTTTATCTTTGGTGAGTAGCTCCCACGGGGTTTTCTTGAAGAGGCGGTGGAGGTATAACCGGTTGGTCGCACGGTAAGTGGTATTGATGGCTTTCGCCCAAAAGTGATCTGATGTCTTGTATTCATCTAACATCATTCTTGCCATCGCTATTAGTGTTCGCTTCATCCTCTCCACTAAGCCGTTTTATTGAGGATGTAAGGTGATGAAAATTCATGTTTGATCCCCTCTTCATCAAGGTATTCTCTCCACATTCAAACCAAGCTCTCTACGGGCTTCTAGCTTCGTCTTGCTATAGAAATTGCCCTTGTTGCCTAGACGACTAAAGACACTTTTCTTTAACACTTTCCAAACCTCTTAACAAAAGAGGGTCATCTCTTGCATTCTTTGTTGAAGTTGCTTCATTTGATTTTTCATCTTCCTCGTCACTTGAGCTCTCTTCAATCACTTGCTTGGCCTTCAACACGATGTCATTCTTCCTTGAGCTTAAGCTTAGCTTGTTAAGGTTGTGAATCTCATGAGCTTCTTCATCCATCAAGTTGTGAGCGAGGATTCGCCCAAGAACATTGTACGGTGTGAGCTTGTTGAAGTTGTCCTTAACATGGATGAGGGTGACCAAAGTCCGATTCTTGGGGGCGATGGCACGAAGTATCTTTTTGACCACATAGTTGTCGGTCATCTTTTTGCTCCCAAGACCCTTGATCTCGTTTACGAGGTTGTTGAGACGAGTATACATCTTACTTGGCATTTCTTGGTCTCCCATCACGAATTGGTCAAACTTGCCCTTATACAACTCGAGTCTTGACTCACGAACGGTTGAAGTGTCTTCATGAATCTCCATGAGAGTGGTTCAAAGTTCTTTGGCATTCTCAAGCGAATAGACTTGGTTGAACTCATCTCCACTTAATGCTCCAAAGATGAAGTTGATGGCTTGAGTATTGTAGTGGATGAGTCGATCTTCATCGGCCATGGGGTTGTCCTCATCTCCTACAATATAGCCATTTTGCACTATGCACCAAATAGCAGGGTTAAGTGATATCAAATGCATATTCATCTTATGTTTCCAAGAAGCATAATGAGTTCCATCAAAATAAGGTGCTCTACTCGATAAGTTACCAAATATGAATGATTATAAGCCATTGGTGGAGGAACATTTTGGTAGGTGTGACCACTACCACTAGTGCGCCTACTCAAAACATTCAACTCTTCGCGCGACATCTCGTTCTCTCAAGGCGGTGAAGCCCCAACAAGAGAGACCAAGCTCTGATACCAATTAAAGGATGTAGAGATGTCAGCCTAGCATGGAGGAGTGAATAGGAGACTTAACAATTTTAACCAATTTTCAACTATTCTTGCTATTTTGTGGAATTAAAGACTATCTAGAGCAAGTGCACTATCTATATGACTATGAAGAGTATAACACACAACCAAGTTTAATATATATGAATAGCCAAGTGAAGACAAGTTGTTTGTTGCTGAATTTTGCATTCTTTGGGGAATCCTACGCCTCCGTTAGGGAGTTCAATCACTTGTGATTAAGAGCCGGCGTCCTCTCAAGCCTTTATCCCTCGAGGACTCGCTTGCGTCTCCTCGACTTCTTGGTGATTCTTTCCTCACGGAGATGAATCCCAGCCTTCACAAACTTCTTGAGACTCACCACAAATGATGAGAGCTTTTGAGGACTCCTAGCTGTCTTGGAGACCCCAATTTCGAAGAGAAATAAACTCGATGAAGTCTCAAAGATGAATTTAATGCTTTACTTGGATTGGACCTCAAATCCTTCTCATATCTTTCTCTTTCTCACAAGGTTTCTCTCTTTGTGCTTGTAGCAGGAGGGGAATGCTCTTGAGTAGGCAGCAAATCAAATGGGCAAAGAGTCCCCTTGCTTAGTGCAAGAGGGCTCCTATAGGAGCTCCCTCAAAAACTAGCCATTTGAGGGAATCTGCAAAAACCTAGACCCTCCGGATTTAGCCCAGACCCTCCGGATTGCAAACTTCCAATTGCTATGCTGACGTGGTAGGGAGAAACATACTGCAGAAAATCCCCGTATAATGACCCAAACTCTCCGGATACCCGGTCACTCCGGGTTGGGGTCCGGGCTTTACAGAGCCAATCCGGATCCACCCAGACTATCCGGGCCTTGGGTACAAGCAGTCCAATACACAAATTGTCCAATCCTGAGGTCCGGGCTATCCAGTACAGATTAGGATCCTCATTTGGACTGTCTGGACTGAGGTCCATATTCCTTCTTAACAGGCCAAACCCTCAGCCAGACTGTCCGGGCTAAGGTCCGAGTTTCTCTAGAACCTTTGGATCATTTCTCAACATATTCACCGAATCCCTTTTAATAGTACAGTGATCCTATACTTAAGGTGACTTCCGTCACTAAAACCTAGGAAATTTGCACTTCTTTAAATTTTGTCATCTTCGTTTCTCCTTTTTATTTTGAGGGGTCGTCAACGATTAAGTTTATAGATTTCTTGGACTAAACCTATTCATGTATTTTATATAAATTATTAGCCTCTTAATCATTTGTCATTAACCACCAAAACTCGCTTAGAGGTCTACATGCATTTTCAGCCATGAATGCCTAAAACTTACGCCATGATCCCCTAGACTCGCACCATTCTGCAAGTAGATATCGTGGCTTGACTGGCCTACGAAAGCACCACAACTCAAACTGCTGCCTCAACATGAACATAGCACGTTTGGGGCTACAACTGCATGCATGACGTCATGCTGACATCACACGTACTAATGGCCGCTAGCCATGCTAATCACCATGCCAACTAATGCCGTGTATATGCGTATATGCCTTGCAAGCCTATCATCTCTCTCATGATTCACATCCATAATAACCAAGCATTGATGATAATTGTAACACCCAAGTTTTTAGCACCTTTTAAAACTCTGTCATTAGACTTTATTAAAAATCATAATGTTTTTCATTCGCATTTTAGATCATGTGTTTCCTCGCATCAGTCCATGCCACATAGCTATGCACATGAAATCATTTATATACCTATTTGGGTATACATGTATACAAGCAAATGCTCGGGACCTAGCATCATATTTATGACATGTCTACCCAAACCCTACCAAAAACAAGGACATATACACATGCATATATCTGAACCCTAATTCCTTTCCCCTTGGCATCATCGACAAACCCTCATCTTATCTTCTCGACGAAAGGCTCAAACCCTGAAACCCAGACATGGTCTCATACCATCTAAACAGCTTGCCATATGCCCCCAAGAGTCCACATGGCAGATATGGGCCCACTCTCAAAACCCTAGCTCATACCTCTTCTTCCTTTTTCTTTCTTTCCATTGAAGTAGAAACACTAATTCTATGATTTTATGTCATTTCCTTCCTCCAAAAATTATGGAAAAGTTCCATAAAATATATGAGACCCATTTGCACCTAAACATAAAATAAAATGATGATGTTCGATACAAAACTTTTAAACAACATTTAAAATACAAATCTGGGCTGATTTTGATTTGAACTAGAACCCATAGATATACCTCTCAAAAAATCGCCAAAAATTCCACAACCTCCCAAACATCTCCAGGATCTCTGATATAGAAAAACTTCACCAACTTCAATTCAAAAATCTTGAATAAACACTGTTGAGCACTTCTGCCCTAACCACTTCTCCACATGAATCCTTGATCAAAAGATTATAGAAGAATCCCATAAAATCTCCAGGCTCTCCCCTACAACCCATGATCTTATCCATATCAGTAGCTACTCCTACAAAGGTCCTTTTGTCCCGCTGTCATGCTAAACGCTAATTATGCCATGGTCGACATCCCAATGCTTCTCACTTTCCCTCTGACTTTTCGAGCTCCAGTTGCTCTACTCCTCTCTACCCATTGACCTCTCACCTGTGACACGGATGCTCATGCCCAAGCACTCTAGAGCGCGTCGGGACAAGCCCTATGCCGCTATGCGCATGCCCTAGGTGCGCCCAGAGCATGCAGAACACACCCACGCATGCTGCTCCGCGTCCTGCGATGCTTCGATGAAGTAGTACCGTGTCAACGCTCGCCGAGGACCTCCCTTAACTCCACCGTGGCCTACCACCGCGCTAAGATCACTGGACCCCCTGTTGCCGTAGTGCCCGACCAGGTCCAGCAGGTGGCACGCACATCCCCTCGCCCTCGGCTAATAAGTAGCGCCTCCGGCCGAGCTCCAATCCTACATCACCACCCTCCACTTCCCCTCAATTAACCACCATAGCTTCCAATCCTTCTCTAAACCTTTCTTCCTCCTCCCCGGCAACTCCCTCCGCCGCCTCGGTCTCGCCTCAACCCGAGCTATGCCGGCCTCCCAAATCTAATTCCACCATACCACCTTATTCCCCATCCTCTCCACAATCGTTTCCCTCTACCAATTTTTCAAGAAACGTCGCCAATCACAGACCCCCATAACCTTGCCAGCGTGCGGCCACCTCCACCGTCACAATTCGGCTCCCAGGCGGCGCTGCCGTTTTGACTGACTGCCAGGCAAGCTCGTTGCCTTTTCTTTTAGCGCCGAAGCGGTATGCAGCGGGGGTCGCTGATAGGCAGGCTGTGGCATATCTAGTTTCTAGGACCGGATAAATCTTGTGTTTCCTATACTGTTCCCATGATCAGTAGCCAGTACACATGAGTTACCTTGAATATCATTATCATACACATACAACTAGATATTCATAAATAAACTGATCATCATGGTCAGGTCCATATACCTGTAGCCCGTTGGCTAAGAGTCCACAATGGAAAACAAACGTTGGTGCGGCCCACTAATATGCCTTACCCGACAGGCAATCACCTAGGATTACGCCCTAGTGTTCGTCGTAACTAACAATGTCCTTCTTCAGAAGTAGAATTCTTCCTTGCCTGACCATGTAAACAAGCCAGGTGAGTACATTGAATGTACTCGCAAGCATCCCACAAGGAGGGTATACCACATATATTCATGCATGGCTTGATCAAGGAAGTAGCTCCAACCTAGGTAGTATGTTGAGCGGAAAAGTAAGTTTACATTTGCAATACTGGTAATAGGGTTGGAGTGGTGGGACTGGTATGCTAATATATATAAATGCTTAGGGTCGGTGGCAAAACCAACGGAGAGTGCCGAGGACATCGGAGAAGTGGACTAGCGCTAGGCATTGCGGGGAGAGAGAAAAGGGCAGGACTTGGAATTACCGAGGTGGGTGGTACAAGGTAAAGATTGTTAAGCGATATTATTTCTTTGATTTGGCACACATGACTTTCCGACAAAAATTTTATAGTTAGCTTTACTTAAGTTAACTTTTTAGCAATAAAAGTTTTTGTAAACCCTAATTTTCGGGTTATAAGAAATCAGGGTGTTATACAGGCCCTTGGCTTCCTGTTGGGTCCTGCTGTTGTGTTAAGTGATCACATCCCCCCCTTATGCGTTTTCTCTTTTGAGACACATACTTCAGCTATACTAAAGGCGTAAAGTCTCCGGTTTTTAGCCGATTCTCTTTTCTAGGACGCCACCTTTGCACTAGTTCGACCGGTTCGGTTAGTTGTAGACAGTTCTCTAGGATTTTTTTGGTTCTGAACTCCTAAAACTCTTTCCCACATTTCCATTCAAACACATTTTTGAATTTCAAACTCTTTTAAATATAAACAGAGAAGGATTCATATAACTTAAAGAATTGATTTTTCTTTTAAAATCAAATGCGGCCAAAATAGTTCTAGGACACCCTAAAATATTTCATGAACATTTTCACAAGACTGTAGGACCCCTGTAACCTAAGGGAGCTATTACCAAAATCGCTTTGGAGTAAAACATAATGATATTAATCTTCCTTATATGCAATAACCTTCATTTCATGCTTAACAATCTCAAACCCTAATCTTCGAATCTCTAGAATCTTAAGGTCCAGAACACAGCCAAGCATACCATGTTGCACCACTTGGTTGTTATTTGGAGTTCATCGACATGGTTGTTTATTCGCCTTTCTTTTTAGCGTGTAGCTACTGACGTACCATATTCTCTCGAGGAGGATCCCGAGTTTCTGCAATACCAACTCCAAGAGGAAGACCAGTATCCCAACTTGCCAGGCAAGCATTCCTGCCTTGATCATGTTGAACCCTATATGTTCAAACCTACTTATGTTGTTTGCAAACCATGCACGCTATATTGATAAGACTACTATTTTATGCTAGTCGTAGTTAAGCCCTATTATTGCATGTGATCAATATACCACTCTTTGTCGTCTTAGGAATAATTCCCCTACTGGTATGGTAACACCAGAGGGAACTTAGGTACAGTACATAAACCCTATGCTTAGACCCACAGTAGGGAAAAACAAAATTTCAGACAAGTGTTATGAAATCCTTGTTCATGGGTGAAATGGATCCTCGGGATGTCCAAGGGAAGGTCTTTGGTGAAAGTGATTTATGGTAAAACCCCACAAACAAAATGGAGTTGATTTCGATCCGGGTGGGAGATATAAGGTGGTTGGGAAGGGAGGTTGTCGAAACAAGGATGCCTTATGTGGCATTGTTAGCATCTAGTCCTTGGTGGCTTGGAGATGATATGGAGTCTTGCTCGGATCAATTAAGGACTAAATCTAAGTGCCGCTCAGCCAAGTTCACATCATATGTCCACATGTCCTTTGTGGGAAGGACTTGACCTATGTTTCTATTTAGTACTAGCGTACGAACCAGTAGGCGATAGGCAGAAAGTGCAAAAGAGTGGATTAACTCCAGAAAGCCTTCTCACGATTTAGGGTAGGAAGTTGTTCTACACAAAGGTGGGTCTGCATTGTGCCGTGGTTAAGCAGTGCGGGAATGGCTCATTTGGTAGGTTCGTTGTTAGGGCTAAGTGGAAAAAGAGTCTTATTGTAATAACCCTGTCGGTACATCTCGTGAAGTGTACTCGTTAGCGCTTGGCATCAAGGGTACCTTACATCTTGTGGGTAAGCCATACAACCTTTGCAGAGTGTTAAAATCTATACAAATAGCCGCATCCACGGTCATGGACAAAACTTGCTTAGGCCATACCCTGATTAATCTTTGTTTTGCTTAAAGGATGGGACATGAGTCTAAGGACCTAAGCATCTTGTGCATACAGTGTATTTGTGAGCTCCCCGTGTGGGACGGGGACTGTGGAAATAAGGAGAAAGTACTCATTCTATAAAGGGTAGAACAGGAGTAATGAGCTATATCCGTATTGGTTGGCCTGATGTGATGAAAACTACAACAGATGTTACTATCATTTTGGCTCGGTAATCGAGCTTGTTTTGCAAAGAATTCTTTCTAAATCTATTAGCGTACTTTAAATGAAGACTTACTTTCTCGCACAATAGGAGACCTAGGCTAGAGATTTATTTCTTGAATAGAACCTTGCATGAATAAAGCCGTATACAAACCCCTGCGGAAATACTTGTGAGTACATTCAGTGTACTCACCTAGCTTGTTGATTTAGCCAGACGAAGAGGAGTACCTCTCCGAAGATGATTGGACTACGAGGATATCCCAGTCGGTTGCCTGTTGGGTATGACATACTGATGGACGTCTACCATGTGTATCTTCTTATCGCTGCGAAACTCTTTAAATTCGGCCGATAGGCCACGTGTGTAAAATAAAAACCATGTCGGTTTATGTATCAGACTATGTATTGTTTGTGTATGACTATGGTATCTAAGTAAACTTATGTGTACTAGCTATTGATCATGAGACCAATACAATAAACACAACGATTATCCGGTCCTTAAAACCAAGTACTCCACAATAACTCAGCCTCTAGCCTCCGGTCTTTTTTTTACAACCTACCGATTCCTTGTACCGGTACTTACCTCATCACTTCTGCTGGCCGCTCGCTCGCCGCGTGCACTCACACGCATCTGCTTGCTCTGGTACAGCTTGTGTGTCGTGGCAAAAATTCCCTACGACGGCAAAGCACAGGTCTGCACTCCTTTATAACAAGCCTGCGTATGTGCCCTTGGATTAGTAGTAGTAGCATATTGAGTTTTCCACCATAGAAACTGTCGTCGGTGTTGCGTATATCCGGAGCCGCGAGTCGCCTACTTCATCTTCATTGAGTCGTGGGCGCTAAGTTGATCGAGCACAGTGCTTCGTCGCCACCACGAAGGTCATCGCAATGTCCAGGCCATCATCTCCATCTCTGTTGCTATCGACACTTGACATCGTCGTCCAGACCATCTCTGCCCTCTATCAAATTCAACTCCATCCTTACTACTCAGGTAAGGAGAGCTCAGCGCCCATGCGTTTGTTGTAGTCTTGTGCATGCCTGCATCGCCACCATCGTGGCTAGGGCCAAGTCACTGTCGGACGTCAACCCGGACCTAGTTGCTTGAGTGTCGCGTGCTGATTTTGTCGCCAGTGTCCATGCGCGCCGTCGGGATGCGTGTGAGCTAGTCTCATGCAACCACTGGCTTCTTTTAGCTATACGCTTATATGTGTGCATATACACTACCATGTCACACGCGCATGCAGTACCTGCATGCAACTAGGTCCTCTTGTGCTAGCTATATGCATATTTACACGGTTGCTTTCTTGCTAGCATAGCTTGGTTTGCAGAACATCGGAGTACAGATAAGTGGCTAATTCATTAAGCCGCTAAAGAAAATGCTTAAGTTGAAAAAACTTGATCTGTAGGTCCATATACACGAGCCTATCCCTCACTAGTTTCATTAATTAGCTCCATGCATATTAGTTTTGTTGTTAGTCTATAGCTAAATAAGAGTGATTAACATAATAAATAACAAAGTTCTCTCTGGAATTGCTAAACAGTTGTGTCTTGTAACTTGGCCCCACCTATTTGCATAAATTACAGTGAGTGTGAAAAATACTTTAATTAATTAAAAATAAAAAATAATTAAACTTCAATAATAGGAAACCATTTAATGTAATTTAACTTAAAATATTCATAAATAATTCATTTTAAAGCATAAAAATATGAATTATATACAAAAATGTTGAGAAAAAAATTTCATTCATGCTTGCACTGTAGATAAAATGGAAATGATTAAACAAGTGAATCTTGCTATTTTTCTCTCACCATGATTCTTCGTAATGCGATAGTTTGAGCATCCAGACTCCGATTAAATTGATTCAACTTGCATTAATCTTTATTTTAGTAGTACTATTCTATTCCATGCATTTCATATCATGATCATGCTAGAATTTTCATTAGTAGCAATTGTTATTATTCTTTTCCTTTTCGGTGTTCCTAGTTCTTTACGATAGACCCGGAGGACAACGTAGTCGGTGAACAAGAGTACGAGTAGTACTTAGCTCCCGAGCAGCAAGGCAAACAGCCCCTCCGTTGAACATGTTGACAATCCTATTGTTTCCAGACTTATTATTTGTGTTCAACCTGGTTATTACATTCGATCAACTGTTACTTTATCAGTAGTTAGTTATAATCTTATCTTATGCATGATCATGTCTTGTAACCCTAAATACCATGTCAATCCCCTATAAACCATGTTAATTAAGTGTTGGTTAAGTTAGTATAACCAGTTGTTTTGCAATATTATTTTATGCTTAGCCCTGCTTAGATTGTCAAGTCATGATCCCTCAGATGGTCCCAGGAATCAGGGTAAGTGCATGTAATGATAGTCGTAGACTATTAGGAAGTAATTAATTAAATTGATTAATAATTATGGGCTAGGCAAGACGCCATGGTTGGGAACATGGTGGGCTATCTCTTCTTCCCGCAATGCAGGTTTCCGATATACGGCCCAAAAATTTACGTACTTCTATACAGGTGGAATAATGGGCCATCTATGCCTTACTAATTTTTTCTAGGCTTAGCATATGAGTTGCATTAGTTTGACGTTGCCATTTGCCGTGTGTGAAAAATGCAATGGTAGTTAATTTAATGTAAGATGTGGGGTGGGCACACAGTCCCGAGGAGGCTAGGGATATACCACCAGCCACAACTTATGGGACTGTGTCGAAGTAATGGCCAGACCGATGTACACGGATTGGCTCATAGGGTGGCTTATAACTAAGTCGAAAGTATTGTAACAGTCGTGTTCGACCACCCTCTATCAACACACCTTGTGAAGTGTGTTACTAGCTGGCATTAAGAGTCGGTTGATACGTATAGTTAAAAATGTACACCCCTATAGGGTTGAAAATATTTGAATACCCGTGTCCGTAGTTATGGACAACTTTTGGTGTACCCACATAAAATTAGAAAAATTCAATATTACTCTAAAATTGCCAACTTGATTAGTGGTGGTGGCCACTTCCTCGGGTTGGATCGAAGTAGGGTCGAGTGAAGATCTTGTGTAAGAAGGTCGAAATAGATTTGTGATGGAGAAAACGCTTACTCCCCACTTTAAAAATGATATAGTAGACGATTTATATCTACGTAGAGTAATGAAAAGTAAAACTTGGCTTTATGAATAAGGGTCCATAAATAACCCTTTTGACGTTGGATTCATCTATTACTAGTTTGATGTAAGTCTTGCGAAGTATTTTGTACTCACCTTGCATAGTTGATTTTTTTTCTTGTAGAGGAAACCATTCCTTCGGAGGATGGTTTCTACATAGAAATCGACGCCAACGAGAAATAGTCACTGGGGATCCTAGACAGTGGTTTGAAATAAGGTTTATGTCAACATTTTGCTTGGTTCTTCTGCCATCTTTTGACTCCACTACTTTGTGACTGTCTAAATCCCCTAAAGTTACCGCTATGTAGTTGTTATTTGGTTGTGTGACCATTGTGTGAATAAGTTGCTAAACTTACTCATTTTAGAGTTTTATGTATATTATTGTAGTTTCTGTCGTAGAGTTCCTATGATGATATCTGTTCGTTCCAACATACCTCCTGTGCACTGCGTTTATGATTATGAAATACATGAAGTATGTAGGAGTTTGGAATTCACTTTATGAAATTATCAGTGTGATTAGTATTGTGAAGTGACTCTCTGATTAAGAGATTAAAAACTATATCACTCTACTCCAGTTGTGCATTAATTTGCTAGGGCTAAATCAGGGTTGATGTTTTCGCTTAGTCAGGAGAGTGAGAAGACTATATTACTCTATTCTAGCTAAGGCATTCATTTGCCAGCTATCGAGATCTAAGTTGACGTCTTCGGCTTTTTAGAACTAATTGTATTTGAGGTTTAATAACCTTATCGACAATCGTGCACAACACTAACAGACAATTATGTAATTTTGAGCTAAGATAATCAGTATAAATATCTTTGAAAGTAATTTTATCTAAAGTAACAATAACGGCGTGCGGAAACTCAAAAAAGAACCCCGGCACATGTGAGGCAGCCCAAAAACAATTATTTGCATTTCAACAGTTTTTGAAAAATATTATTTCACTTTTTGTTGACTCGCTGCATGTAATTAGAGCCTCTAACTGAATCGGAATTAATGCTGTATTTGAAGCCTGTAGTTGAATCGTACTTTGGTCTTAAAGCGTATGAAAAATAAAAGATAAGCAATGCTTGTAGCATTTGAAGGAACGGGAGAGTCCATGTATATTTCCGGAAGGAAGAAGTCCACATATGAGTCTTGAGGAGTGTGTACTACTGCCTTTAGTTTTGTGACTTTTTACTCATTTGACTTCGCGTATGTCCGCTTTAGCAGAATCAGTTAACAAAGGAATAGAAAAGTCCATATACGGTCATAGCTTATGACGAACTGTCTTTCCTAAACGGACTTCATAAACATGAGTCTTGGGTATATACGGAAATATTCTTGTGCCTAGATCCTAGCCACACAACCAAGATATAACTGTCCAAATAATTTGGATTAATGTAGCGGTTTTGAATGAGTCTCTAATTAGTATTATAACATACAAATCAATTTCTAAAATTTATAGTTCTATCAATTTAGAACTTGATTAAATAACAATTCAATCTAATATATAAATCATCTCTAAAACTTTTGAAAATTTTCTGAGACCACCTTTAAAGTGAAGGAGACCTATGAAAATGATCAGAGAGTCACTTGCAGTACGTTTGTTTCATAGTTTTTATTTAGAGTCGAAGTTAGATGAAATTTGCATATTTTTAGTTAAAATTATTTTATTTACTCTAAATACAAAAATGACATGATATATCTTTACTATATATTAAATGGGAATTGGTGGTGTTGGTGATGGTAGGTCGCTCCCGCAGGTTGTTTGATCACTCGTTAATGGACAGGATTTAGGCGGTGCCAATTTTGTAATATTAGATCACATCCAACAATCAATCACAGCTATAACCACCCGATCTTATCTATGCTCAATCTTATCTATGCATGCGTGGCAAACAATCACAGCTATAACCACTCAATCTTATCTATGCTCAATCTTATCTTAAATAACAACATTAATAAATATCTATTAGATGGAATAACAGCACTAACAAATAGATGTGATTGATACATCTGACAAACAAACAACTATTTGTTATTGCTGTTATTTAATATTAGGTGCACTTTGGAGGTCCATCATCGCGGTGGCATTTTAGACTCATTTAACCTCTAAGCTATTTAAATTAGAATCACTTTACCCCCATCCGGTTTCTGGAAGGATAAAATCACATCTAGAAGTTTTGAAAAAAATCTGGAAAAAATCCATACAAACGGGTTGTGGGGTGAGGTATATACTTGTAAATTTTGATTTAAAAATATGACCATTTACAACCTTTGCAAATTTATTACTGCACGAACTTGTTTATTTTCATAGATTGCAAATCTATATGTCTATAAATAATAGATGAGATTGAAGACACCGTTATAATTCTTAAATTAAAAAAAATTCCATAGATTCTCACGTTAATAAAAATAGAAGATATTGCGCATATATAACATGAGATATCATAATTGTGGGGATTGATATCACAACAGTGGTAAGAGTCCTTCATAAATGGGAGTTTTATATTTGACGCACAAATCTCTCCTGCAGACCATCCGATCGCTTGTCAATGGTCAGGATTGAGACGGTGGCATTTTTGTAATACGCGTCCCTATTTTGCTCAACTAACTCGTATATAAATCTCTCTTCTCTAACTAACTCCTAACGTCCCCTGTTTTTCTCAACTAACTCGCACAAATCTCTCTTCTCTAACTAACTCTGGCTTCCCCTATTTTTCTCTACTAACTCGCACAAATCTCTCTTCTCTAATCTCCTCTAACTAACTCCTAGCGTCCTCTATTTTTCTCAACTAACTCGCACAAATCTCTCTTCTCTAATCTATTCTCTAACTAACTCCTAACCTCCCCCATTTTTCTCAACTCGCACAAATCTCTCTTCTATAACTAACTCCTAACGTCCCCTAGCTGTTCTTCTCAACTAACTCACACAAATCTCTCTTCTCTAAACTCTTCTCTAACTAACTCCTAATCCAACTCAATTTTTAAAAAAACCCACCCCAACCCGTGCTCTCTCTCCTCTCTCGTCTCACCCGCCTCCCCTCCTAGCCGGGCTACCCTAGCCGTCGGCCTAGGGGAGGAATAGGAGCTCAGTTGGGGGAAGGAGAAGAGAAGGAGAAGAAGTAGGGGATGGAGGAGGAGGACAAGGAAGAAGAAGAAGAAGAAGAAGAAGAAGAAGGAGAAGGAAGGAATAAGCTGTCGCCACCCCTTGCCACGTCACCACCACCGTACGCCGCCGCCCCGGTTGAGCTACCTCCCCTCGTAACAGGAAGTTGGTGGTGATGGTGTGGTACATCCCTTTTTTCTCAACTAATTCACATAAATATCTCTTTTCTAACTAACTCCGAATCCAACTCAATTTTGAGAACAAATAATAAAACACACCCTAACACATGCTCTCTCTCTCCTCTCACCTCACCCGCCTACCCTCCTAGGTGGGTTGCCCTAGCCACTGACTAAGGGGAGGAAGAAGAACTTGGTTTGGGGAAGGAGAAGAGAAGGGGAGCGAAGGAGGGGAAGGAGGTGGAGGAGAATGAAGAAGGAATAAGAAGAAGAAGGGAGGAAGAAGTTGCCACCGTCCCTTGCTGCGTTGCCGTCGCCCCGGCTGAGCCGCGTCCCCTCTTAGTTGGGCTGCCATAGCCGCCGGCCAAGGGAAAGAAGAGGAGCTCGATTAGGGGAAGGAGAAAAGAAGGAAAGGGAAGGAGGGAAAGATGAACGAGAAGGAAGAAGAAGGAAGAAGAAGAAGGGATGAAGAAGAGGGATTTTTGGATTTTGGTCAAATTCGATGAATTCTTGTCAAATTTAAGATTTCTGTTGCAAAGGTAGTCCCTAATTAATCCGTATATAAGAACTGATGGACATAATTGGAAGAAATCGTGCCCCGTATTTGATTTAGGGTTTTAAAATTCAGAACATCAAGCTTAATTCAAAAACTGTGAACAAACTGTGCCTAATTCCAAATTGACACAATTAGGAAGTTGTATGCTTAATCTTAAGCTTTCCAACGTCACTGGGTTTGCCCAAATCGGAGTTGTGGTTCAAAATTTATGGCCAAAATTATGTTATTATTATGTTGTTTTTATAGGGCTAAGATTTGTCGATCATGATTAAGTGGTCTTAATAGTACAATTGAAATCTAGGCTCAACAGCAAAGTTGTTGGAATTTTTTCTAGATATTCTTAATGTATTCGTTTACTTAATTTGGATATATAGAATTAAAGATAAAACAATAACAACGAGAGATCAGAAAAGATAAGTGACCCAAATTTTGTCGAGAAGCTTGATTTACAGTTTGTTGAGAGGCGTAGGTATAGCTATAGCTCTACCAGCAGCGGTGCATGGCGGTGGTGGCACAAAAAGGGGCGACGGTGGCTATGGAAGGAGGGTGAGATGAGAGAAGAGAGAGCATGAGTTGGGGTGGGTTTTGTTATTTTCTTTTTTCAAAATTGAGTTGGATTAGGAAATAAGTGAAATCCGACGGTCTATATTGATTAGATTCTACAAAATTCGTTCACACTCCAATTTGAACAAACTTATAGTCTATTCTAATCGATTCAATGAGATAAACACAACCATGACCTCAAATCTTGCATTTAACTCATGGTTTAAAAAGTCAAATTTATCCATTTATCCTGGTATTTGACCAACGTCGTTTTTTAATAACTCCAACCTTTCTTTAATTAATTTTGGAGTATTACAGCTGGAGGCAATGAGAAATGTGACAGAGAGCTATCCAAGTTGGAGAATGCATGCACATAATGGTAGAGTGACGGGGATTAGATCAAAATGACAGCAGAGCAAAGAAACGACAAAGTGAGAGGCAAAGTTGACGGGATGACGAAGAGAGTGGAAGGGAGAAACATATGTGATCAATAGAAAGGGAAGAAAGTGAGAGAAAGATGCCGGTGATTATTGTGAAAAAGAGCACCCGCATCACTTTTAACACACATGTTCACAAAATGGAGAGATCATTTTATTAACTTCTTTAGATATCTCTCTTTTGTTCCATTGCAACACACGAGTACCTTACTAGTACGTGATAGGGTAGGGTGGCACCGATTGAAGAGAAGCTTGTCCAACATCGATTAAGATGGTTTGGACATATCCAATGGAGACCTCCAGAAGCACTAGTGCATAGCGGTATTCTAAGATCTATCGACAATATTAGGAGTGGCCAGGGGGCGACCAAAGTTGACATGGGAGGAGGCAGTAAAAAGAGACCTAAAATATTAGAATGTATCCAAAGATTTGTCTCTAAATAGGACCGCATGGAAATCAGCGATCCATGTGCCCGAACCATAATATTCGTTTTAAGCCTTTTTTCCTTTACCTTTTGGCTGATGCAAATTTAACGGGTTTTATTTCTAGTCTACTCCAACTTGTTTGGGACAAAAGGCTTAATTATTGTTGTTATACAAAATGACATGATATGAAATATACGTTATTTTATATGACCATCAAGGTACTCATTTACAAAAGGTTTAGTCACTATTAAAATATTTTAAAATTTTGAGTTAAGAGAAAATCTTGAAGCTTAAAACCAGGACGTTTGATAGTTAGATTTTTCGAAGATGATTTGTTTATCCTGCCAAAACCAAAACCATGTTAGACTACCAACGTAATCAATCCAATCCAATGCGTCTGTCCGGGAGTCGAACCGGGTCTATTGCTCGGAAGGCAAATATCCTAACCATTGACTACAAACGCTAAGTTGAGCTTGAAGCTAAAACTTAATAAATTAAATGTGATCCTGCATTTTGCCTAATCATGTGCTCACAGCTCATGCCAAGCACTCGTAGAGAAAAGCATGGAAGGATGGACATAGTAGCCGATATAAAGGAGGACCCGAGTCGTTTTCTATCGTCGAATCCATATCGAGTCTAGTAATTGGATTCGAGCCAAGGCACTGGGCTAGATACACAGAACTCCAGGCAGAGGACCGCCGCATAAATGCGACAACGCGAGCCCAGCGAACACGATTTTTTTTAAAATATTATTTTTCCCCGTAAATCACAGCAGTACAATACGAAATGAAAATTTTTCAAAATTCTCAACCAATCGGTTGCACAACTGCCGAAAAGGCGCAATCGGCAAACCAAAAGTCGACTACGGCGTGGGTCGGCCTCTAACGGCCCGAAAAGCCTAGTCGGCAAGTGACTGGCCAACTAGATCCGCTAGTCGGCCCGTGCCTGGCCGACAGCGCAAGTCGGCGAATGGGGGGCCGACTTGATCCCCTAGTCGGCACACCGGTGGCCGACTTGGTCCTCGACTCGGCAAAGGGCTGGCCGACTTGTCCAAGTTGGCTCTTAGAAGCCCGACTCGGGCTGGTCGCGCACGCACCGGCACACACACGCGCGAGGCGAGAGGCGGCGCGACGTGGCAAGGCGGGGGGCGGAGGCGCGGGTAGGCGGGGGGGCAGCGGCGCGGCTAGGTGAGGTGCGGCGTGGCTAGGGCGGCGGCAACGGCGCGGCGAGTGGTGGCACCGGGAGAGGAGAGAGAGGAGAGGAAGAGAAGAGAAGGAGGAAGAAGAGGAGAAGAGGAAGAGAAGAGAAAGAGGAAGAAGAGAAGCGGCCTCGCGCTTTTTCATCGTTTAGGTAAACCCTAATTTGAAAACTTTATGTCCATTTAGCTCACTAGTTAGTTTGAACACAATAATTTTGGAAAATTTTATTGTGTAGCTTAGCATTAGCATTTAGATTAGTGTTAGAAAAAGGTTTTAGTATGTTAGGTTAGTGTTAGATTAATTTACCCGCGGTGTCCCAGAAGCTGAATTTCATCTATGATAACATAGTTGATGATTTGATCAAATAGTTTGACGATTTTAGAAATAGTCATACAGCACACACGAGCCGGCACACACACGAGATGAGCAGCGGCGTGCGGCTAGGCGAGGCGAGGGCGGGGGCTGGGGACGCGGCAAGGCAGGGGTGGCTTATTAGTTAGTTTGAATACATTAATTACAGATTTTATCAATTTAGCTTATTAGTTAGTTTGAATACATTAATTACAGATTTGGTCAATTTAGCTTATTAGTTAGTTTGAATACATTAATTACAGATTTAGCTATATAAGGTGTTAGAATAATTTAGGTGACGGCGTTTCAGAAACTGAATTCCGTCTATGATCACATATGTCACGATTTGATCATATAGGTGACGATTTTAGAAATAGTTATACAAAACTAGAAAAATTTTACAGAAATAATAGAAGTGGACTACGTAGTTAAGAAATAGTCGTAAACCTAGTTTTGTTACTATAGATCAGTTCAATATATGTAGCTATGAATTAGGAGTCTCCTATATCTTGAACATAGGTGTAGCATCTCATTGTAAATTTTACGAAATGATGTTACGGATGACAGGAATGTCTGATATAGTGAGATTCAAGATTTTCTATGGTTTGGAGAAGTGAGGACGAACTCGTATGGAGTTGATCTTAGTGCATTTAGTTACACTGTATTGCCTCTGCAAAATCCTGAGTCGATGAACATTAGAGAAGCTAAAGACTGGTTCACCCATAGCTTTGGTCTTCATACGGACAAGTATAGCGTCAGCATTCAAGCTGTATTTACAATGTCTTTTAGTTCCCTGCGCTGGGATCTGATGTCCGTTGAAAGAACAAAGGAGTGGAGTTCTTGGCTTAGGGTCTGCAGCGGTCGTAAGGATGAGCCTGTTGCTTTGGTGCAAGCTGTTGCGAAAGATTCAACGGGGTATCTTTGTAGAGCGTATGAAAGAGATCACATAAGTGCATCAGTGCAAGGGGTAACACAGTACGAAGCCGGTAATCATTCTGAAGCAGTGATTCCGGGAAGAATGAGACCTAACCATGGTCCTACTGGGCGGGCGGATGAAGCTGAGAAATTCGAAGAGTTGGTGGAGGCTATGGAGCAGGAAGATTTAGCGGGCATTGCACAAGATGACGATAGGAGGCCGATGATGAAGATAGTGCTGAGGACGAGGAGACTTCTGACAAATTCCGAGTGGGTGGGACCAAGAACTATTGGGTGGTATGCGTATGACAGACGGGCATGAGTCATCGTGGGAGTTCAGAAGCAATGAGATAAAGCATGGCACCATGTATCGCAACAAGTTTGAATTGAAAGATGCAGTTGCTCTATGGGGTATGTCCACGCAAAGAGCATTTTATGTTCAAGTGTCTACCCCGACCCAGTACACCGTAAAATGCAGCAGTAATGGTTGTCCTTACTCTATACATGCTCACGTCTCGAAGTACGAAGTGACTTGGATTGTTAGTACAGTAGTGCCTCATAACTGTGTTCGATCCAACGTCCTCGCAGAGCATCGTAACATGACTTCAAGTCTAATTGCAAGATTGATGTTCGCCGAGATAGTGGAGAAGAAAGATATGGAAGTGAAATATATTCAAGTAGCAATAAAGAACAAGTACCAGTTCTCAATCAGCTACAGAAAGGCATGGCGTCCTAAACAGAAAGCCATGGAGATGCGATTTGGGAATTTCAGAGACTCATATCACAACCTTCCCTACCTGCTGTGGACACTACAAGCCAGGAACCCGGCACGTATGTCGACATCAAGTACACTTTGTCATCCGAGTCACCAAGATTTAAAGAGATGAACTGGGTTTTTTCTCCTTTGGAGCTTGCATTCAAGCATTTAACCATTGCCGACCTTTGCTGTGTGTTGATGGTACATTCTTGACAGGCAAGTATAGGGGGCAAATTCTTACTGCTATTGGAGTGGATGGTAACAACCAAATTCTTCCACTGGCTTTCGCATTTGTTGCAGGTGAGAAGTACGCGAGCTGGCTATGGATCTTCAGAAGACTAAAGCGAGGTGTAGTAAAAAATCAACCAAACGTGTGTATACTCCATGACAGACATCCCGGTATATTGAAGGCCGTGAAGACTCTAACAAACCCTAGACTGGATGAGATTGAACCCTGGGCTGATATGCAAAGCCGTTGGTGCATTCGCCATCTGGGGGCTAATTTCTACCGGCAGTTCAGAAACAAGCGTCTTATGAATCTCTTCAAGAGGTTATGCAAACAAAATCAGCAAAAGAAGTTCTATAAATGGTGGGCTAAGCTTGATGAATTCATGAAAACAGAGTTAACTCAGCAGAGGAAGAAAGCCGCGGCAATAGCAGTAGCAGTGGATGATGAGCCGAAAGAACTGTGCGTTCTACCTGGTATTGACCCGCCCGGTGTTAAGAGGAAGAAGGGTGGACGAATCAAGACCTTCTCCGAGTGGATCAAGAATGAGCCGAAGGAAAGATAGTCCTTGCTCTTTGACACTCACGGTGCGAGGTACGGTATCATGACAACCAACCTGGCGGAGGTGTACAATTGGGTACTTCGCGGACAACGCGGTTTACCCTTAGTTGCTAGCGTGGAGGGCATACTTCATGGGACAATTCGGTACCTCCAAGAAAAGTATCAGATAGCTGCACTGCACATGAGCACCTACACTGAAACTCCTTTCAGCGCGACGGTCATGCAGTACATGGAGCAGAAGATAGCAAAGGGGAAGATGCACACCGTCATAAGGATTGGCAACCTGCAACATAGGTACGAAGTTCGACTACGGGATAAGACTGGTTTTGGAACCGCAAATGAGGTTCGGACGTTCGAGGTTGCTTTCGGGTGTGAAGAAATTCCAACCTGTAGCTGCACATGCAACAAGTCTTTTCTTCTACACAAGCCGTGCTCACATGTACTAACCGCGTGTGGGCTAATTGGTATGGACTCTGAAATGACTGGATTCCGTTCTGTCGACAACTTCACGAAAGTAGAAGAGGATCAAAGGGAATTCATACCGCACTGGATCCAACTTCGTCAGAACAAGGGGCGGCGTAGAGTTCGTCAAATTCGTAACGACATGGGTGAGTCAGAGGTTGGGGGCCTACAAGGCAGTGCTTGCATTGTGCTGCTTATGGCCATCGGAAGAAACATTGTCCCAAGTTAAAGGACCAAGCGGGAGGTGATCCCATGGCAAGTACATCGGCAGTCCCTTCTACTGGGGCTGGACGAGGGCATGGACATCATGCCTTCGCAGAGTGAGTGATTTGTACTATTCCTATTATGTTTGTAGTCTCCTACTGCGTTTGAACTTGTTTGTAATAATTCTAGTGAACTTCTAATATGTGCCTGCTTGGTCCAGTCTATTATGTAATTGAACTTCTTTGTTGTAGTTTCGTACTGTGTTTGAACTTGTTTGTAATAATTCTAGTGAACTTCTAATATGTGCCTGCTTGGTCCGGTCTATTATGTAATTGAACTTTTTTTGTTGTACCGTGTTGATGCATTGATAAGCAGTACCGCTTGACATGTGCTACATGTTATGATCCTGCAACAGGCTTGCAGGTATGACGGACTTCGAGTTGCTCGATGCGCAGGTGGACGGTAAGCACCGAGCGAAGAAGATTGTCGACAGCGAGTTCAGCCCGGTCTTCAGGACCCGTACCCCCCGTGTGGCGTTGAGAATTCACCCAGCGTGGATCAATAGGTACATCTACGCGAGACCCCATGTAAGCCAATCATTGTGATATGTAATATGCGTTCAATTTTATAGGTTGGAGTGGGCGGTCTATGCTGCCTGGCACGGATGGTGGAGGGCACTAACGAGGACTACCAGCTCCTCGGTGAGGACGAGGAACTTCATGACATAGAGGTCAGGTCTAGATGTTTTCCTTTCGACAGGGCTTTGTTGATGTGCCTCGACGATCGATGAAGGCCGGAGACCCATACCTTCCACTTTTCTTGGGGAGAGATGGCCCCGACACTGCAGGACGTGTCTTACCTGCTAGGTCTCCTGATCACGGGGACAGCAATTGGACCTTTGGAGGCTTCACCCACCTGGCGGGCATATCTCGTGCAGCGCCTCACAGGTGTTTGTCCCCACAAAGATCCCCTACAGCCTATCGACGAGCACCAGAAGCACGGCCCGAAATGGGCGTGGTACCGACGGTTTGAGGTAAGCTCGAACAACCTATCTCGGTCATGCTGTTTTTTATAAAAGTTGTAACCAAATGAGAATTTCGTGCAACTAGGAGAGCTTGGTTGGCCTGGTGAGCAGTGGACGAACCACCAGATCACTCGTTCATTGGAGGTGTACACCATGTGGTTGTTCGGCTACGTGATGTTCACCAACTCTCACGGCGACACGGTCAATGCCCATCACATCGAGATTGCGAGACAAATAGCGGACGTGTAGGACCCCAGCGATGTCCCACCCAGGAGTTGGGGATCAGCCATTCTTTCGGCCACTACGTGCACGCTATGTGATGCCTACACGAGGACTACGACGAAGCCGTCGTTGCTGGGCTGCCCCCTTCTGCTGCAGGTTAGTTGTTTGTAATTGTATGTTATGAATACTACACAATATGTTAGCGTGGTTACATACTTTGCAGGTTTGGTCGTACAAGCGTTTCTCTATGGGGAGACCACTCGTGAACGCGGACGAGCCTTACGGAGTTGAGTTGTACCACAACAACCCACTCAGGGGGACCTACTTTTGGTTCGCTGTGGACACGGCGTCGGGTAAGTTTGTACCTACAACCCTACATACTTTTGCTATGTCCATTTGATTGTTACCACTTACGTTATTGTACTCTCATGCTACAGCCATAGTTCGTGTCTGCACAGCTGAGAAACTGCTACCTCGCATTCATGGACCAATTCAACTTCTTGCCTCACGAGAAGGTCACGTGGGAGCCTTACACTGAGGAGGCAAGGCTCTATCGTGCTTCCCACGGCTTTTCTCCATTGTGCACTAGGGACAAGGCATACTGGATGACAAGGAAGAAGATTGTCTTCGACATCTTCGTTGAAGACTACGCTGTGCATCGTGTGATGTGATAGTTCGGCCTACACCAGGACGGACCACCGTCACACGCAGTTTCTCTGGATTGTGCCACGCATGGGTACGTCCCATTTACCTTGCTATTATGGAATCAACAAAATTACTTACATATCTAAAGCATTCGAAATTTAGATTTTTGCAGCTGGTCTCGTAGAGGGGGGTGTGTTAGGGCACAGGAGTGGACACAGCTCCTGCACCCTTACATTCAAGCTTGGGGGAGGCTACTGCGGACTGTTGGGAGGAGTCTAGGGCCTTCGATCTTTAGGCCCATCGGGCTTACCTCTAGTGGTACGTTGGTCGGACTTGCATTTTCCTTCTACCACGCATGGAGCGTGAGGAGATCCAGCCAGCACGGACCACAGATTTGTACCCACTAGATAGCGCGCGTTTGAGGGCCAATGTGGTACGTTCTACTATGTGTTTGAAAATATATGTTATACACTCTTTTCTTTTCTGACAACTTCTTATGTACGTGCAGACTAAAGTGGCACGTAAGCTTCACGACCACATCACGACCGCACTAACGAGCTTGAGCTCTTCACATAGGACAAGAGAGGACTCTACTGTGTGGTCTCGTGCAGACGAGTTGTGCCGTAGTTTGCTCCATGCTCTTTCGTGCACATAGGCATGAGATGTGGTCGACCCGCAGAGAGGACGTGGAGCACACCTCCCTCGAAGGCCGTCCGCGATGCAGCCTACTCCCCCAGGTCTTTCATAGGGCGGTGGGTCGTCCTGGCAGGTGTCGTAGCAGGAGGTCAGGCAGCTGTTTCCCTGGCACATGCTGTCGAGCTCTCAGCACACACCTACACAGATTCCGTCCATGATTCCCACACCTGGTACATAATCTTTTGCCGCTTCCGTAATAGATTCAACATTTTTACTCACAATCATGAGCTATTGTCTCGCATAGGTTTTGTTCTTATGTCACATGGAGGAGGAGGTTCAAACATCCCGTCTTGATACTTCCTGAACACTCAGTTCGACCCCGTTGATAGTTCTGCATTGGGAGGAGGTTATCCTACCCCGTTTTCGCCACCGCCACCCACGCAGGACACCGAGCCTACCGCCCCTCAGCCTGATGAGCCCTTGCATGGTAGAGGCCGTCGTACGATTGTTCTGCTGGGACAGTTAACGTACGCGGACTTCCGCAAGAGGCCGCCGCGCGCGTCGAGGACGTGGACAGGGAGGCCCAGGAGGACCTGTCCAGGGAGACTAGCAGGAGTAGTTGTTTCAAATAGTTATGACCGTATCCTTTTGGATTTAATCTATCTTAGTTGTACTACTTTTCCATGGAACACTTAGTTTATTTTATCAAAATCTATACTACGAGTACGATACATTGTTATCAGTACACATGCGGTAGATGGTACGATAACATTCACATGATACAACCATAAAACCGAACAACCTAAAAATAGAACAACTAAGATAATAGAACATAGGACAACCTACTCAGGGCCTTTCGGATATTTTCCCTTCCTCATACGACGAGCGTGAGCTTTCTCTCCTTCTTCCTTCGCGCGACGCACGGTCTCGCGCTTCCTCGCCCTTTCAGCCTCACGTGCTTCCGCAGCTCGACGTTCCGCCTCCATCTTTTCCTTGTGTTGCTCCTCCTGCCAACGCTTTCGCTTCTCTGCCTCCTCCGCCTCGTGCATGCGTTGCAGAGTGTAATCTCACTTAAAATATACCTCACGCATGAGTTGTTCTTCATCCTCTTTCGATTTGGTATTGTCCAGCCACTGTATGTAGTCACATATAATGGGTAGAGACTGCAAGCAAATGAGTGTTAGCATTGTATTGCATCGTGTTACGAGCGGATGGAACCAAGAACTATTGAGTGGAATGCGTGTTTTACCCTTCGACGCTGTGTGTGCATGGCAACCTTCGCTGGCTCTTCATCGTAGGTAGCACAACATGAAGAACCTTCTTCCGAAGGTGTACGACATCTCTTTTGACACCATTAATTTACACGGATCTTGGCACCAGCAAAGGTGATGATGGGTAGTACTACCACCATGGGCTCGTGGCCAGGCCCACGAGTTCATCATTGGGCCTCCAGGGAGAAGCTATGGCCCGAAGGCCTGATTCAGAGGAAACGTGGGCTTCAAGTCGACGAATCCTTATCAAGATAAAGAAGCAGTGTTCGACACGTCACCCAGAAGGAGTCCGACTCGTGTACTGCGATGACTCGGGTTATGGAAAGAAAAGGGAGTCCGACTCGTGTACTACGAGGACTTATGACGAGGTCACCGCCTTATTCCGCCTATATAAGGAGCACCAGGCCGGGAGGAGACAAGCTTAGTTGGATCGAAGAGCCCTAGTTGCCTAATAGCCTTTGATCCCTTAGCCCTAGCATCAATCTCGCCGAGTTTCCTACTCGTCGAGTTCCCCCTTGTAAGCCAAACTCGCCGAGTTCTCAACTCGTCGAGTTCTCCACTGTAATCACCTGTACGCCAGATCGCATATCAATTCCATCAAAACGGGACATAGGGCTATTACCCATCTTGGGGGCCTGAACCTGGGTAAATCTGTGTCGGAAAGTCAAGCTGACCTGAGTCTTCGCCCCGCTACCGTATAAATACGTGATGTACAAGTACCCCCGTATACCATACATCGACAGCTGGCACCGACTGTGGGGACCTCGCGTCAGCTTAATTCTGCTTCAACACGAGTACACGGGCTCCAATGACGCGGACTTCTACGACGTCTCTTCCGGATCTCACAACAGCTACACCAACGTCCCTTATCCTAAAAAAGGCTCTACGACTTCAACGTCAACTCGGGAGGGTAGACAACCAACCTCGTCCTGCGGCCCTACGGGTCGTCGCCACTCCACGCGACCGCACAAGCTTCAACCCATACGCTTTCGATCCACATGATCTACGGAGCAAAATCGCCTCGAGGCACATGCGGCGCCAGATCGCGCCCCAACAAGCTGCTACCGAACTCGGTCTCCATCAGATCGAGTTGTATCCAGCCGACCTCAGGCACCATCTGAACAGGAAGTGTGTCCGCCCCACTACGCGACGTCACCACCACAAAAACCGGGAAGAAAGCCGCTACTCACGGGCCTTGGCCGCCCGGATCAAGCAAACGCCACCCGATCGCTTCGATGATACGGATAACGACTAAACAAGTAAGATCTAGACTTTCTATTTCGATATAGATAAATTACCTTCACAGGCTCGGGGGCTGGCGTCATCATCACTGCACCAATGAGAACAAATTATCTCCCTAGTGGGAAGGATCCTACACCATCGTTGCCAACCCGCGACCCGGCGCCTTCAGACTCGCCAACCACGGCTCCGTGCTACCCAACATGTGGAACATTGATCGACTCTCCAAATATTATAGCCTCCCGGGGCTTTATCCCGGATGACTTCCTTATTGATAACCCGTGCTTCCACGAAAATCCACGCCTTACCATCATCGACTCTTTTATCAAGCAAATGATCCTCGAACGCCTCTAACATGCTTCGCTAAGACTCGAAGATTGGCACGCACACGAGCTTCTACCTCGTTTCGCCCTCCCTGATCACGGCACACAAGCATCCGACAACTCGAGGCAAGGCATGAACACGAGTTCGCGCCTCGTTCCGCCTCCTCGAGTTTGGTCGCCATATACCGCCTCGTATGCACTGGGGGGCTGGCACGTACACAGGTTCGTGCCCCGTTTCGCCACCCTGAGTCATGTCAGCTGTCCATAAGCCTCGCCGCAATGTCCTGGGACAAGCTTCCCTTTGGGTTCCTCAACTTTACGTTGTTCCCCCCGACACCGGCACACAGGCCCCACGCCCAGTATCCGCCCGGGGGCTAAATAGAGCACGAGTTCCACAACTCACTTCCTCTACCCCGGGTCCGGCGGCACCAGCGCCTTGCAAGAACTGGCGAGTAAACCGATGTTTCTTAACTCAGTTCGCCTCTTCTGTGCAACGGTGGACAGCTATCTCGCATCCGCGCGGGGCCAGGCATGGCACGAGTTCCTCAACTTGTTTCGCCTCCCCGACTACGGCTACCTACCCCGAGGCTCGAGGGTCAATCTTCTCACGCTACTACAACGAAGTTTTTTCAGACTGTTCATCCGAGTTCCTGCTAACTCGCACAAACAGTCAAGGGCTACTACAGCAAAGTTTTTACAGACTGTTCATCCGAGTTCCTGCTAACTCGCACAAATAGTCGAGGGCTACTATAGCGAAGTTTTTTCAGACTGTTCATCCGAGTTCCTGCTAACTCGCACAAATAGTCGAGGGCTACTACAGCGAAGTTTTTTTAGACTGTTCATCTGTGACAGAGTGGCACAACAGGAGCATTGCAGCGGTCCATATGATACAAACATAATATACAAACTCGAAATACAACATAAGTCTTACAACATATTCCCAAAAGTACGGGGAATTTAAAACCGTTATTATTTGGTTACAGCAAAAGTCTTAACTATACCTAACCACTCTTATGACCTACTACTCTACTCGGCTTTGTCTTCGTCGCGGAACTCGACGTGGTAGTCGATGCCTTCATCTTCCTTCGTCGACGCCTGCTCTTCGGGAGCTTCACCGTCGATCTCGACGTAGACCACCTCCTCCTCCGTCGTCGGCTCACAGTCTACTCAAAGGAATTAGATAGAGGGATGAGTACAAAGGTACTCAACAAGTCCAGGAATAGCAAAGAGGTGTTTGATGCACTATCTACTGAGAACGACAACGTTCTCCAAAGCAATGCAGTTTTGTAAGGTAAGGGAGTCAAATTTTAGTAAAGAGACTAATGATCTCATGTCTCACAGCTGCTAGGATTCCCGATGAATCCCTTTCTTGCCGGGTTCGCAGTTCCAACCGGGAACACGGAGTGACAATGCCACGATTCAATACACTCTGCAGAGGTGCACAACTGTACCCACAAACGATCAATAGTCATGGAGTTCATGTCGTCACATGCACTACCAGACCGGCAAATCACAGAGCCGTTTCGTCGCCCGCTCGGTTATACTCCGCGTCGCAGTCCTGCACTACGGGCAAGGACTACTAGTCTCACGTTGATACTCCGGATACAACGCGTTGTGGATAGCCAACGGCTAGCGCCACCTTCCCAATAGCTGATACTCCGGATACAACTATTGAGGTCTTCCTTTCCCGGGGGAGTATAGACCTAGGGTAAAGGGTACTTTAGCTCAGCCCCGCCCATACAGGGTGTGTGGTATGCGCGATTACTACGGCCCTTAAGCACAATCGATCATTGGTTGCATTAACCTTATATGAACATTCCCGTGTGATGAAATCCACCTTCCCAAATGTGTCATCCGGCACCCATACCAGGATTTCACCACCCGCCATGCTATCGCCCAAGAACCGGCGATCAAAAACAAAACAACAGTTGATTCATCTTTTAGAAAATAGATTTTTGTGCATGTTATAGACAAGAGGGAAGTTTTGAAAAACGTTCTCAACAGCTATGAACAAGAAACTGGACTTGCCTGGTAACGGATAGGTAGTGGAGTTCGACTGGTCTGCTTGCGGAACTCCGGCTTCTGAGAAAAAGCAATAAAGATAACAAAGTCCGATAAGGACTTATTCGAAAGATTCAAAATTATGAATGCGACTATTATGGCAATATATGCATGAGATGATGTGGGTATTAAGATGGTCTTCAAAGTCTTTAGATTTAAATCTTTCTAACATCTCTTCAAAAATTTAAGATTTCTTAAGAATAACCCGAGCGTTTAATAGTTCAAACCTCATGCTAATTTTTCGCATGACAATGCTTAATCAATTTCGTTTTCGATTTCCTTTACTTGAAGTTTAACACCTTCACTAGATTTATTTTAGTTGACTTAAAATGTAAGTAAAAATTCCAAGAAAATTAATTTAAGCTTCACTCTCTTTTTAAGGAACAAGGTATATTATACAATGCAAAATGATTCATAACTTAATTAGTTTTAAGTTTTCTTTTATGAGGAAACCTTTTAAAGCTAAACAATTTGTCTCAACTTCTAAACCACTCCCTGATCCATACATATGTACCTATTATTCTTTTTCAACTTCCTTTCATTTCTATTTTAAAGAGATTAGAAATCTACATGTATATATATTTTCAATATGCTCCTTCTTCTCATTTTTTTCCCTATTTCCTTTTCCACTTTCCATTTTTATTTTATTTCTACTTAATTTTTTTTCTTTATCTCTTCTTTTCCCCTTTTCTTTCTCCACCTCTATCTGCTGGCCTGCCTTTTTCTTTTCCCATCTCCCGTCCGGTGCTCCCCTGCTTCCTCTAAACACCGCTGCCGGCTCCTCCTGGACTCTCCCCCGGCGCCGCCGGCGCCTCCTCTCCTCTGGACACACTGCCGCCGCCTAGAGCCTCGGGCTCGGTCCTCCGCGCCGCCGCCTTGCGCCACTCCCTGGGCGCCGCCCCGCTCGGCGGCGCCTGCCCGGCGCTCCTCTCGGCTTGCCCCGGTTTGGACACCACCGCGGCCACCGAGCCCATGGCTCGGGTGCTCCTTGCCTCCTCTCCGGTTCCAGCGGCCTCTCTCGGCCTAGGTCGCTCCTTTCGGCCGCCTCACCACACCGCCCGAGGCGGTCTGTGGCCCAGCGTCGAAGCACGCCACCAGCGGCGCTCCGCTGGCCTCACCCCTCGCCGGTGGTGTGGTGGGGCTGCCCCCGTCGTCTGCCACGGTAAGTTTCCCTTCCCCCACTTCTCTCCTTCCAATTTCCCCTAATTCATTCTAGGGTTCATACCAAACTTCCCCAATTGGTCTAGGGTTCTTCCACTGTTGATTCTTGGTTTAGCCGATTATGGTGCTAGCCCGATTACTCTGCCTATACTGAAGGTCCCCAAACTTTACTTGCTTTGGTTAAAACTCTACCAAACTTTCCCCCATCAATTTTTTTTAAGTAGTTAGTTCTTGGTTACTGGTGCAGAATTTTTACATATGTCCTACTGGTAATTAGCATGTTTAACTTTATCACTGCAATTTAGTTAATAACTGGAGAGCAATATTCATTTTGATCTAAACGAGCTAACCTTTATGTTCTTGATTAAACTCTGCCTTTCTCACTAACATATATCTAACTCAGTTAGTTAACTGAAAGAACAGAACCACACTTGATTGCTTAAGTCTGAAACCCTGGTGATTTATCTTTAAACAACAGTTTGAGATATGGTAACACTTCAATAAGAACAGATGCTATATATCTTGATCTATAGTCTATTCTGATGATAGCTTATCTGATCATGGGATAGGAGGTCTTATACATCTATGTATCAATTTTATTTACTGAAGAACAGATGCTTAACTTGATCCTAGTTGTTATCTGCTTCTTCTAATTTTACACATGTCCATATCTGTATATTAATTGAAAAGAACAGATGCTTGCTTGACTTAGCATTTTGAAATTGAGATGAGAACAGATACTAGTCTGATCTTAGTTGTTTTCTTCTGTTTTCTCTTATGTATATTTATGTCTATATCAGACCATCGAACTGAAAAGGACAAAACCATGCTTGGTCTAGCTTATTTACTATTGTGGTGCTCTTATCTGAGGAAAGGTTGAGAAATGGAAAAACTGATAAGAACAGATTGCTATTCATGTTGCCCCTTTGCTGCCTTAACATATATATGATGATTTCTCTAAGAGAAATCTGAGAATCGGTATATAAGAGCAGGTGCTATACTAGCTGCCTAAATAAAACCCTATGGTGATTTTAGAGTTAAAGGAAAGGTTTGGGAAGAGTATCATTTGATAAGAACAGATACTACAACTGCCTTACTAAAATCTGAGGGTCCTTGCTATTGCTAATCTATTAGATATGCATATGTGAGGTTTTGTATGCTTCAAAGGTTTCCTACCTTGTTTCGGTATGAAATAGTGGTAAGGGTGAGCTGCTAGCCTCCTTCTTCTCTTCTCAGCTGATCCTCCTCTGCAGGTCTTGATGGCTTCTCCTCCTCCTAGTCGTGGGGATCCTCTCACCTTGATGCTCCTGATGTCTCCTTGTTCTTGAGGTCCTTAGTCTCCTGGGGCTTACTCCCTTGTTGTTCTAAGCTTGCTTGGTAATGGGTACTGCTTTTGCTCTCTCTTTGCTCTCACTGGTGGTCTCTATTAGCACCTCCAGCACCTGGGTACGGCCACCTCATGCTTGTTGTTGCGAGCAGCTACTAGTATTCCTCTGGATTACTATAGAAACTGCTGATCTTTTGGTTGCCTTATAAGCTAAGCTATTCACTTGAGATAACTTTTGTTGGCTGCCTGGGAGTCACTCGATGGCTGCTGCCTTGTTCACACTTGTTGCCTCGGTTTAATTTATATGAAATGACTGCTGGATATATTACTTGATGGACTGTTGCCTCCTATTCCAAGGGTATTGACCTTGGTCAATTTATGTGGGCTAAATGGATAAATATGGGTGGCTGCCCTATCCATTTATTTGGTTTTATAAGAATGATTTCTTTTCAAACCAAAATCATGGAGGCAATTTAGTTTTAGGATAAATAAAATTATTTTGCATATTCTTCTCACCTCTTTCATCCCTAATATAAAATATTAGACTTTGTCCGATGAGGGTCTTAGCCACGTGGCCCTCGGACATTTTCGAAACCAAAAGTTTTACAAAACTATTTTCGAAAACTAAAAATTATTTTAGGTCGTCAGCACTATTTTGCCCCCGCAGCTAACCCTGCGGACGTCGGCGGAACTGTGCCGATAAGACCACACGTATTTCAAAATATAGCTTTTAGAACCTTTTGCCTCCTACAGCAACGGCACGATTCCAATGGTCTCGGGTACCCATACTCGATGACCCTGGATGACCGCCAACATTCCCGAAGGGCTTCCCCCTTTGGCTCTCGGTGCTTCGCGACTGCTCAAGACTCGAAGACTCGGAAGTTTTAAAGATTAGGTTAGATGTTGTACAGGTAGAATCTTAATCATGTAATTTTTATTTCTTCTTCTCTTCGTTCATTTGTAATAATGTTGTATCATTAACAATTGTACTATTTCTTTAATCAATAAAACTTCAATTTCAATATATTTATTTCCAATGCATATGAGTACGGAATGCCATGAGTAATGCAAATGACATGCGAATGCACAACAGATTTCCTCCCCCTCTCGACTAACTCTCGACGTAACTCGAAAGGTTCGGATCAACTCAGCAACGCGAGTTGATCGTACTTCCACCTCACGCCTCTCTCGACTAACGCTAGAATTAGGGTTCTCACATCATCCGAGTTCCTGCTAACTCGCACAAACAGTCGAGGGCTACAGCGAAGTTTTTTCAGACTGTTCATCCGAGTTCCTACTAACTCGCACACACAGTCGAGGGCTACTGCAGCGAAGTTTTTTCAGACTGTTCATCCGAGTTCCTGCTAACTCGCACAAATAGTCGAGGGCTACTACAACGAAGTTTTTTCAAACTGTTCATTCGAGTTCCTGCTAACCCGCACAAACAGTCGAGGGCTCCTACAGTGAAGTTTTTTTAGACTATTCATTCGAGTTCCTGCCAGCTCACACAAACAGTCGGGGCTCGGAGAC
Source organism: Stipa capillata (assembly GCA_019208055.1). NCBI lineage: Eukaryota > Viridiplantae > Streptophyta > Magnoliopsida > Poales > Poaceae > Stipa > Stipa capillata. The sequence continues at coordinate 89,854 of JAGXJF010004542.1, read as the reverse complement.
ATATAGCACACTATGAAGTCCTATGGCAACATTGTTCATAAACCAACAAAGGAACTTATGACATCAAATCATAAGACGACAAAACAAACACAACACTAGATTGCATAACTGAAGAGTTCAATACATCACAAAAGCATACAGCCAAAAGGTGGACAACCCTAATCCTCATGCCCGGATACATCAGCTCCCTCACTATCTCCGGACACAGGGGGGACATCTTCAACCGCCTTAAACCCGGATTCGCTAAGGAACTTTTCTACTGGCTCGCGCCAATATTCAATCTGCGCATCCTCTGCTCCGGGTTGTGAAGGCTGACCAAGATCTAACTCTAACAGATTTGAAGGGAGTTCTAGCGCCAAGTCTTTAGCCAAAGCTAAAGCATATGACGAGTCACAGAGGCTAGCTGGACGCTCATCTGAGAGTTTGTTGCACGAAGTCGCAAGATCTCTCTCTCGCCCTCGCAAATCTGACCCAGGAGACTCTCTTCTTTGGCATAAGCAGTAGCAGTCGCGCGCTGATATAAGATGCAGAGCAAGACTAAGACATTCGAAGAAAGCAACTACAAAAAACAAAGAGGTCAAAGAAGGACTCCGCCTACTTTCAGCCAGGCCAGAGCGTAATCTATGTATGTTCGGTACTCATTACGAGGCAAAGAACGCCTCAACTCACCGTCGTCGACTTCCGGGATGGCCTCCGGATCGACAAGTCCGGTTCCCTCACCCCAGTAGCAGAAACCACCAAATCCCGCGGCACCCCCAACGAAAGGGCTCCCGCCAGAGGACCCGACGCCTCCTCCTGAAGGTCCCCGGGCGCCGACAGGCTCCACCTCCAGAATGACCGCAAGATCCCGTTGTTCGGAAGAGGGAGGCGATGGTAACGCGACTGGGATGGGCACAGGACTAGAAAAATCAAGAAGTTAAGATTCATACAAAAAAGCAAAGTTTTAGGAAAAAACAAGGAGAAAGCCTCACTTCGATGGGCAGAGCCGCCTTCTTCACCGGCCTCTGGGAAGTCGACGAGCTAGCGAACCGTTTTGAAAGTGTATCGCTGCCCAAAATCCGAGATCAAGAACTCGATCACAACAAGTCGACGTCCCATTATACAAAAAGCAAAGGGGAAGGAACTCACCGAAGCGACTTGGCCCTTTCCGCTGGGAGTAGCAGACGACTTCTTACACTTCGAAGCCGGAGCCTTCTGAGGACGAACTGCCCCGAGATGCATCGACTCCTCTACAAAAACTCCAGCGCCCTCCCACGGGCCGGTCCCAAGGAAGGGGCGCTGAACACAAAACAAAGTCCAGATGGTGCCGATTAGAAATGCAAATGCGCAAGTACGAAGGTATGTAAGAAAAGCTGCCTACCGAGATGATCAAAGCTCTGTTCTCCTCGGCCTTGAAAGCAAGCGATTCTACCTCCGTACTAGCCTGGGAGTCCCAAGGCGAGGTCTTGGCTCCGTCATCACCCCGCTCGGCTTTGAACAAATCATCAACTCGGCTCCGGACCAACCCTGTCAGAAGCATGAAGAAGATCAGGCAACATGTCGAGTTTCCAGAAGAGGAGAATGGACAAGAAGTCGAGACACTTACTCTCATCGGCCAACATAAGACCGACTTTATCTTCCCACCCAGGGAGCGATCGCTCCCCCAAAGGTGCGATGTGCCGGGAGATGAAGTCGCCGACCACATGAATGGCCGTCAAACCCTTCCGGCGCAGTTCGCCTTTGCTATCCTTCACGGCCTGGGTTCGCCGTGTCAACCACGGCTGATCCCTCCACAACTCTTGCGGGGTCGGGACCTCGCACCGCGTCATCGGGTCGTGTGAGGACCGGGAGCAGACAGCCCAGTTCGAAGCCCACATCCCCATGAGTCCTTCGGGGAGAAGGGGATGTAGCTCGCTTTCGCGTCGTCACGAAGGGAGAACCGACATGCGCTGTGGACTTGACCGGCGGCCGACATCTTGAGGGTGTAGAAGAACTGGAAGGACTCAACGTCCGGCTTCGTCCCGATGAAGGCCTCGCAAAGGTGCACAAAGACCGCAAGGAAAAAGACCGAGTTGGGCGGGATGTTTACCAGCTCGATCTCGAAGAAAGAGAGAGAACATCGTGAAGAAACTCGGACATGGGGAGTCCGAGCCCGCACTTGAAGAAAATCCAAGAAGACAACCATGTCTTCCTCCGGAGAGAACGATGAGTCCTTATCGGCGGGCAGCTTGAAGCCCACCGATCCGGGCAGTTCTCCCTCCGCCACCATCCGGGAGAGGTCCTCTCGGGTAACCCGGGATGGAGGAAGCCCGGCCATTCCCGGGCCGAGGCTCGCTCCGCTCTCCTCGGCCATCGCCGGCGCTTTGCCCCGAGCGAGGTCCCGGTCCGCAACGACCGACGAAGAAGCTTCGCCCGCCGGAGTCGCGACAGGGCTCTCCGTTAGCTCCACCACCTCTGGCTCGGTTTCCGCCACTCTCACATCACTGGATGGGGCCTCCATTGGGAGCAAAAGGTGATTCTTCGGTGGAAGGAAAGATGAAGAGCTTGCGCAGCCAGTAATGGAGTTTCTCCGCACCAGATGAAGAGAAAGAAGAACAAAGCGCTGAAGGATGTAAAAAGCAGATAAAAGGAGAAGAGAGAAGGAAAGTAATATTATATGACCCTCTGCCCGGCATTAAAAGCGCACTACCCTGAAAAGATCGCAACCTTCCTGACATTTCGGCGCATCACGCCTCGAAAATCGCGACCGTCCCGAGGCATGGCCGAATCACTCTGACAACACGCAAAGTGGAAATCATGACATCACCATCTGTAAATTTTGCATGGACAGGTTCAGACTACGAAAACGAACTAAGCTTGCGAGTTCTGCAACTCAGAAAGGCTAAAGATAACATTCGAGTTCAGCAAACTCGACGCCACTGACCAATAGGAATACTGCAATTCGAGTTGATCCGAACCTGTCTCGACTTCATCACGCATAATGATAGGGGGCTTGATGATGGGTAGTACTACAACCATGGGCTCGTGGCCAGGCCCACGAGTCATCACTGGGCCTCTGGGGAGAAGCTATGGCCGAAGCCCTGATTCAGAGGAAAACAGTGGCTTCAAGTCGACGAATCCTTATCAAAGATAAAGAAGCAGCGTTCGACACGTCACCAAGAAGGAGTCCGAACTCGTGTACTGCAAGGACTCAGGTTATGGAAAGAAAAGGGAGGTCAGACTCGTGTACTACGAGGACTTATGACAAGGTTACCGCCTTATTCCGCTATATAAGGAGCACCAGCCCCCCGGGAGGGGACAAGCTTAGTTGGATCGAAGAGCCCTAGTTGCCTAATAGCTTTTGTGATCCCATTAGGCCTAGTATCAATCTCGCCGATTTCCTACTCGTCGTTCCCCCTTGTAAGCCAGACTCGCCGAGTTCTCAACTCGTCGAGTTCTCCACTGTAATCGCCTGTATGCCAGATCGCATATCAATTCCATCAAAGCAGGACGTAGGGCTATTACCCATCTTCGGGGCCTGACCTGGGTAAATCTGTGTCAGAAAGTCAAGCTGACCTGAGTCTTCGCCCCGCTACCAGTATAAATACGTGCTGTATGAGTACCCCCGTATACCATACATCGACAAAAGGGGAACCTCGAACTCCGTTCGGTACATCGGCAGTAAACTTCTCCTTCAGCATGTGTCTGAACCAGATGAAAACCATCCTACCATTTTGCAATATGAGCGTAGTTAGTACATCCAAGAAACTAAAAAAAATTCGCAAATATTTACTCACACGAGCACCTACCAAAATCCCTCTTCCACCTCACTTGAAAACCCCTCTCCTCTCCTCTCTATCCACTTACTTGATATTATGTTCGGCGGTGGGTGGGAGGCAGAGAGAGGTCTGGGGGTGAATAAATAGGGCAGTCAGGACCCATGTCGGCTGTCGATTGGCTGAGACCTAAGGTGTTTAGGACTTGTCGCCAACTGGCTGGCCGAGTAGGCTCAAGTCGGCAGCTGGCCAAAATCAGTTGGTTATTCAGCCAGTGGGCTGCCGACTTTGTCATTTCGGCAATTTGCCAGCCGATTAGTTCTTTTCGGCAGTTGTGCGGCCGACCAGTCGAGCATTTTGAAACTTTTTCATTCCGTGTTGTACTGCTGTGAATTCTGGGAAAAAATAATATTTAAAAAATTCCCGCGAACACGGCTGCGACGGCGGCACACTGCACAATTAAGGGAGGCGATCTGGCGAGTAATTAAGCATTTGTTAATGGCGACTCGGCGAGCATGCATGGGTGCTGATAGGCCCCTTCACATGCCCCGGACGGAACAAGTGCACCGCCCACCGCACACCGGCGCTCGTGCACACATGCATGGTAGATGGCACAGCGGTTTCTGCATCCTGCCCCACAGCGATGAACTCCCTTCTTCCTGTCTTCTCATGATCTCAATCTTATCTCAATCGCCCGTTTGGAATGTCGAATTCTCACACGAATCAGTTCATTTTCCACGCGGAACAGGAAAAACATTCCTGCGTTCGAAAAGGGGCAGCACCTAGCCTCACAGTCAGCTGGTAGGAGGTACATGATGAACAGCTACTGGTGAAATGCCACCATGAGAAGACAGGAATACAGCAGTACATGAATTCTGTCTGCGCCAGAGAATAATAGTCCCTGTCTGCATCCCTTGGTCATCTGCAAACCTCTAGGCGAGTCAGACCGGCTCAATTCAATTGCAGCGAGCGAAATACGGTGAGATCTGGATAAAAGTGGCTACTGGTTAGCGCCAATTATTAATCATTTCAGCTTATCCAGTGAGTGTACAGTCAACAGTATGTAATTGAAGGAGATGAAAGTGGGTCCGAACTATGAACATCCTCGTGAAGAGAAGACGGGCATGAGGCAGTGTGGCAACGCTGTCCATCCACCATGAACGGCATTAAACCCGTTTTCGTCGTTGCACATGGAGCTCCGCATTGCGCTTCAAGTGCTGGAGAGGAAGATCAGCCCCCTTGTCAGTCAAAAGAAAATGGGATTGTCAGTTATATCGTAGCATTCACCCAAAATATCTCATAGATTAGTAAATTGTACTCAGACTCCCTCTCTGAGGAGTCGGCGTGTTGTATCCTTTTCTGCTCTCCATTCCCTGCGCATTAGATCGTACAGAATCGCGCCAGCACCAACTGATAGACGGGCCAACCATTCCTCAAACCAAACACCCACTGACGATGGCTCACCGAAGAAAACTACTGGTAAGGAATTAACGACTTTTTACTCACGTTCTATTTCTCAAACCAGCATCTCAGATTCTCAATGCACAAAGCTTGACATGACCAGAAATCGTAAGATTTACACGGCAACAAGAAACCGAAAGACTCCGGGAAATGGCTACTTACTAGTCTGACATGCCATATCTCACAATTGTTCATACAAAAACGCATACTCTGTTACTGATACCGCACCCACTTTGTTTTTCCTTCTGATGAAAAGTATCCGTTAGCTCATCATGTTTACCGCAGAATTACAGACACGCCAGCTGTTATAGGCTTTAGTTACAAGAGTTATCTGGGTGAATCTTGGATGATCGGATCAACCAAATGCACAAAGTTCTCTGTTGTGGAATCTAGTTAACTATGGCGCAGAAGATCTAAGCGAACGACACGACGTTTAAGTTTTGAGACCCATGCTTTTCAAGGTTGCTACGCCCTACATTAGCCGGACTCGCTTGCAGTTTGAACTGACAGCATCTCTCACCCCTTTGCTTGTCACTGCATACGGTGTTGAAGCTACCGGAAGTGAAGGGGACTTATCAAGGTATGCGTACCGCTCGTTCCCATTCCAGTACAGAATCAGTCGATTTGTGCATGAGTGGGACCAGCTGTCACCTGCATAACAACACTGCATTATTTTCATTTCTTACAATCATTCAGTCTCTGAACCAGCAACAGATTTCTACATACATAATAAATTTTGCTAAAATTTTGTTACCCAATTCATGAAATATTTCAGAGAGAAACAATATTGTGTGGGGCCATTTCAAGTTGGGGCATTGCAGAACCATAGAAATGTGCCAATTATTCATATATTATCATTGTTTTTCTGTTAATGTTTCTACTTGGAAAATTAATTTTGCGAAAATCTACTCAACCCCTTCGGAAATGTTGTTGACTTGCAGTTATTACCACAACCTGGAAGCCATCACCCATCGGGACATAACCACCTTTTTAGCAACTCATCCATACATAACCTGTAAACTGTAATAATATTTTCTGGAAAAAGACCACAAGCTACAAGCTACTTGCAGTTCTTGTTTAAAGAACAAATCCAAAGAAGCAGAATGAGTCCCTCTAGGCAGTGTTACAGAAAACGTAGGGAAATACAGACCTACGCAGATATATGCTAATGCAGCTTTCCTCTACATGCAATTATATGCGCACCTTGTATAGTTGTACTGTATGTGTTGTATTTACATTCCAGGCAGGATTCTCTTTTCCATTTGTTTAAGAAAATAATGGGATATAATTAATAATACTACCTGGTGAAGTTTTGGACATTGATATGATCTTCAAAACACAACTTTGCCCACTAGTTCTATTGTCATATAATTATTAAAACCTAATAAGTTACTACCTCCGTTCGGAAATAGGTGGTATTTCAGAAAGCATGCGGTCAAGCTTTTCTACTTTTGACTAGTTAAAAAATATTTAGATTGGTGAGGTGAAAGTAGCATCACTAGATTTGTCATGAAAAATATTTTTGAAATATAAATTTTCATAATTTTTTGCTAACATATACATACAAAATGTAACAACTAAAAATGTGTATGGGAGGTTGTGTCAATGTCTAAAACGACTTAAAAATGGAGGGGTACAATATAATGGTTATACTTTTAAGACAAGTCAACATTTATAATTTTTATATGGCCAAATATAAATATTCATAAAGGTCCAGGTTAAAATAGTTTGATGCACACATTCTTCGGTCACTTTCTTATTTCTGACAGGAGGGTGTTAATTCACTGCAATATCATGATCGGAGTGAGCTAAACGATTCAAACAGCCCCAAATCTTGCTTGTAATCAATAAAACCTCAATTCTATATAACATTCCAGGGTAAAAAAAAATTGTCGCAGATGTTGACAATCAGCAGTTTGACCACCTTAGTCATTCAAAATGTATGCTCAAATCCAGAGGTACAGCAGGCAAGTGTAACGTTAATAAGAAAACCATAGCGATAAGAAAATAGCGTTGTTGATTTCAGTAGTTTTTATTAGAGAATAACTGAATTCATAGGCATCCGACAATGATTGAAAGCTAAAATTAGGGGTTACGATTGCATGAGTAGGGACATTTTTTTAGGGTAAAGAGTAGGAACTGACCTAGAGCAAGAGTTAACTGAAATGACCCTTCTGTAAATTTAGTAGTGACTTGGTTCAACAAGACAACCTGCTCAAATAAATAAGATGATAAGTAAGTTAGCCTCATTGAGTAGGATATCTCTACCTTAGACGAAGCTATCATTGAGTTGTTTCTAATGTATAGATGAACAAGATGAGATAGTAGTATCAAGATAGCAGATAATGAAGTCAAAGATTGAGGAAAATAGATGTACAGTTGGCAAAATTATGCAAGGAACAGCTATAGTAGTCTTAAAGCAGGCCATAGCTGAAGTGTCAACAGTAGAGTTTCACTACCAAAAGGTGTGTGTCCTTCTAAATTCTAACATTTATGTACATAGAGAAAATCCCATTTACTGGTGCCGCCTCAGGATAACAACAGACCTGTTACATGGTTTTCTCAAATCTCAACTCAACTAGCGCACTTTTCACTGGTTTATTCGTAAGCTGAATTTTAATAGAAAAATCAAATGAAAATGTGTTTTTAGTAATCAATCACCAACTAGAGTAAAATAAACTCCCTTCATTCCAAGATAGATGACATTTTTGACTTTTCATGATCTCAAATATGTAGCTTTGACATTACTTTTTTGAATATATAAGTAAAAGATTACAAAAAATTATATTGAGAAACTATTTTTCATGACAAAATAATGGTACCATTTCTACATAACCAATCTAAATAGTTCTTATTAATTAATTGTCAAAGATAGAGAAGTTTGACTGCATGCTTTTTAGGACGTCATCTATTTTGAAACAGGGGTAGTACCAATTTATAACAGGTACACTAGCTTCATTTTTACTAATATGTTCAAAAGAAAAGGCCATGGAGATGGCATAATGACATAACAGATATTGCAAAAGTTGAAGCAAAGTGCAAACAAGGTCACAAATATCTGTTTAACAAAACCAATCCGATCCTGACAATAGTCCCTGCATCAAAGTTAAGACCATTGATCCATATGGTAGGCAACTTACTGCCAAGTTATATGCCTTGGAAAGTTTCATCAACTTCAATTATAATCCACTGAGCACTCTAGTCCTCAATGCCAGATCATCAAAATCTTGTCGAAAGTGGAAAGTAACACTATCAATTATGACTATCCGCACCTGTAAAGCAGACAGAAAAAATCTTTTATTTGATAACACTGAACAATTGTGGTAGATTTTAAAAGGAAAGGAAGGTCACAAAAACAAATTGCTGTAGAATAGAGTAATTCTATTGCCAGAACAAATCATCTTGAGCGAAACATGTTAAGGAAAAAACAATGGACATAATTCAGGTGATTAAACTCAAAGACTCAGTTGTTCAAGAATATTACATCTTTATGTTCTCCAAGGAACTTCTCCAAATAGTTTATCACTGCAATCTGTTCAGTGTAGCTGCATATTCGGAAGTAATAGATGTCTGCCAGGAAACGCTCAGGCTGCACATTTTCTTGGCCAGATGAAGCCTCATGGCGGTATGGAAAGTACTCTATTATGTCACTGATACACCACCCTTCGGCAATCTGATAGACACGTTCAACCATGAAACTACCCTCTGTATATGTTACAATGAAAGAAAAAATATTGTTACAAGTTTCTCAATAAGACACAAGATAATAAGTGTTTTCTGTAAACCCACTATACCAATATAAACTGCTTTCCCGCCAAGGCCACCATATTGCACTGGAATTTGGACATTGATGGCTAGTTGAATCCTACAAAAGTTGGTATTTAGTAGGGAAATCTTCTTCTGAACTTGCATTAAATAGTAGGTGCAACATACCCCAATTGAGTTTTACCGATTCCTGGAACACCACCTGAATAAAACTAGTTTTGCTGATTAGTGCAGTCACCTCAGATACATCAAAGGACATAATCATTTCAGGAAAAAACTCAATAGAAAAAAAAATTAAAGCCGTTATCAGATGCTCATACACAAGGTGATAGCCTGATTAGAGCAAAACCTCACTAAACTCCTACAGTTCATCAGAACAGTAGAAAAAGTTTGACAGAACTATCACTAGAAGACAGTAGGCCGAGAAACAAGCTATACAAACATAGCTAAAGGATTGACTGATTAAGAATTGTCCGATCGATTGTAAGGTTCATCAAGAGCTCCTGCACATTCCTTTGTCAGGAAATATGTTAAGAAAGGTAAACTCACCAATCTCTGTAACTTCCTTACAGTGAATCCCTACACCAAGTATGTCATCGAGATCACCAGAACCAGTAGTTATGTGTTTCTGTGATTGCTCGTCAGATAGCATATCCCATGCATTTTGTGCTCCTGCAATGTATTTGAATGAGAACCAGCACTGTTATGATCCATTTCTACATCAAGGATCTCTAAAACATCATAAATATCAACAGGATAGCCTACCACTTTTATATTTTCAATTAATTGAGTTTTTCTAGGAAAATCAGGAGAATGCATTTCATTCTGAAGGAAGTGGATAACCAGAGTCAAAAGGAAGTATCCAGAAAGGAGTCTTCTCGCCCTGAAGTAAGTACCAGTCAAAATTATAAACCTCTCAAGTTGGGGCATACACAATTCCCAAGAACAAAGGACCTCCCTCTTACCCTTAATCACCACCTATAGGGATATGCATACTGTTAAACATCACCTGTAAACATATCACCCCATCAGTAGCCTAGTTCATTCATTTCTCCTTTATAGGAAGTGCATACTTCGTCAACACTGCACCTTCGTTGCCGATAGATCCGCACATTTCATTCCTCCCATATTATCCAACATGTTACCATGACGGTGTGGTTCCAAAGTTCCTTTGCTCTCTCCAGAAGTGACAGTGGGAAAGGACAGAGGGCTAGCAGTAGCAGGTGAAATGGTAGCAAAGCTATTGAATCGTAGGACTTGTTGGCAGCATCACATATGGATAGAAAATAAAACGTATTCTTAGGCAGTTAACACAGCTAAATACAGGGAATTTGAAGATAGTTAGATCAAATATATTGACCACAACTAAATCCATAAGAACATGTAAGACTAGAACGTGGAATATTAAATACACCCAATATCTCATTATCATAGGCTCACATTTACCTTGCTCAAGTCCAAAAGGGAAAATAAATCGATCGAGCATAATAAACGTGACGAACGAAATCATAGCACGTTTCAAAAGCAATGAACAAGAATCGGCATCGGCCAAGCAGTAATTTTACCTCTGAGAACACCGCTAGGTCCCTCCGCTCCCTTCAACTTGTTGGCACCCTCAACAACCTTGAGAATATCGACAGCCTCCTGGATCACAATGTTCAGATCTGCACAACACACATGGGAAAAAAATGTTGCCACTCATCCTTGGAGAGTCAGAGACAAAATAACCAACTAGTGACTAAAGGCAGTTCCCCACAAAACCCTTAGACAAGCGTTTGGTTCGTCACCACGGTTTTTAGTCATACTAAACTTAGCGAGGTCCAAGCATCATAGAAAAGTGAATTTGTAGCAAGATTCACTTAGGCAAGTTTAGTCGTGCGCCGTTTTCTCCGGCCTCTCCAAGTTAGCCGAGTTAGGCGAAATGTTCGCCAAACTTATCCATTAAAGCTACGAACCAAACAGTCCTAAAATAACTAAATTAAAGCCTAAGCCCAGTCAATTTATGCATGGAGCCACGGTGAGCGGGTTGGCGGCAAGCGTCGTGCGTACCTCGGGCGAGGCAGGGAGGGGACGCGGTGGAGAGCGCTGTGAGGGAGGAGTAGCTGGCGGCGAGGATCTTGGCGCGGTGGGAGCTGGAGATGGGGAGGTCGGCGATCTCCATGCCAGTCGCCACCGGCCGCTGCCGGGATGCCCTCGGTTAGTCCGATTCCCCTTCCGTCTGACCTTCCTCGAGGATCGAACCCTAGTTGCCTAGTGTCGGCGACGGAGGTGTTGTGGGGAGAAGGCGGAGGAGTCCAAGTGAGGGAGAGAGGTAGAGCTGGAGGCGTTGCATGGGAGGTGAAGGCGGTCGCGAGCGAGACGAGGTTTCCTCTGTGATGTTGGTAGACGTGGATTTGTTCATAGCAAAAATGACACGGATTGCACTAGTATACCCGCTCAGATAGGTGCCCAAACGCGTCGGTGGGCTAACCGGGATAAATTTGGCCCGTCGATTCGCCTCTCAGGGAATTAGGCCGGTATCCAGAGAAATTTAGGCTGCCAAACAAGCCCTAAACGGCCCAGCGGAACCGGGTTCTCTCCGGCACGGGTGAGCCACCGAAAGAGCTCCCCTTTTCTAGGCGCGGGAAAACTAGAGAAGGATCCCTCGAAGAAAAACAGAAACAAAAAAACTAAAGCACAGGTGAGTCTCCTCCTCTCCCTTCTACAAATCTCTCTCTAGCACTTTGAAAGTGCATATCGGCATGTAAACTTATGTTAAGTGGTTTTAGTAAATAATAACAATCGAGTTTGTGGAGTAACTATTTTCTTAAGTTTGAAAAGCGCATATAGGTTAGGTTCCACTCCGCGAGGTTTCATTCAGAGCATAAATTAACAAGCCCGTGATTGATGATGTTTGAAAGATTTTAGATGGACTCATGTGATAAAGGCCATCAAATCAAGAGATGCGTCAGTGATTAAAGACTTCGAGAAGAGAATTTAATGTGATTAAGAAGGAACTCAAAGGATCAAAATTGTGTTCAAGAGAGTGAACAACGTATGATCAAGGTGAAATCCAAGAGAAGAACAAGTATTAACCAAAATGAAGTTCAAAGTTGAATTCAAAAAGGTTAACATTGAGCTCATGAGATGAGCCGTGTGTGAGTAAAGTCTTGAAGCAAGAAATTCAAGAGAAGAATTTAAGATGCAGCTTGAAGAGATCATGTTAGAGCTTGAAGGATGAGTCGTATGGGATCAAGTGATCTAGTGATTCGGTAAGCAATTGTAAATCGTATTTTGTGGACTAACCACTTTCCATGAGTTTTGGAAGATGTGTAGGTTAGGTGTCACTCTGTGAAACTGCATCAAGAATATGATCTCACAAAGCTCAAGTGAAGATGACATCAAATGTTAATGGCCCTCAAGGTGTATAGATCATCGCCATAAGCTTATGAGGCGATGACATTAGGAGGATCAAGGCAAGATTAAATCAAGCATCATGTGTGGATGAAGACTTGAAGCTTGCAATCCTTCATGTGATGATGGACAAGTTAGTCGTGATCATGTTGTTTGATGAGTAATGTCAATTATATTTATGAACTAACCATGTTCCATGTGTTTGAAAAGAGTGAGGGTTATGTCCACTTCATGAGGTTACATCAAGATGATGATCTCACCAAGCTCAAGTGAAGCTAGCATTAGGTGTTGATTGTTATCAAGGTGCACTAAGTGTTGTCATAAGTTTTGGAGGGTGCTTCATACGAGAATGATCCTCAAAAGAATATTGAGGTGTGCATCGTGCGATGTTGAGCTTCAAGCAAAGCTTTAATTTTGATAAGCACCAAGAGATGACGATATCAAGGTGTGTAAGTTCAAGTCAAGCATTATGTGGAGATATATACTTGAAGCTTGTGGTCTATCAAGCTATAATAGACAATCTAGTGAAGATGTCTTTAAGAAAATACTTTCCCATATTTGTTATGAGGGAGCAAATTGCAAGAAAGATTTCAACTTGCAGCAAGAATGATCGTCTTCATCAAGTTCAAGTGGAATGCTCAAGAAAAATGTATGTCTAGCTAGGTGTTCCCAGTTTTGCCAGTCTCAAGGTGTTGAAAGGAGACAGGGTTATTGGATAGATAGCCATTCTATCAAGAAGAGTCGTCGGATGAGTAGCTTGAACGAGTCGTATATCAAGTGCTCAAACATTTACATGTCTGCATTCTCCCCCAAGCTTCTTTGTTCCCAAGCTTTAATCTTGCATGATTAATGCTCATTCGATAGGTCTGAAGAATTCTGGTTTTGTTCCTGGAGTTTCCGAACCGGTTTTCTCAGTTTTCACTGTGCTAAAAACTGCAATCCCAGAAGCTCTGAAATCATGTTCTGTTATCTGCATGTCTGAGGATCTAGAATTTATCTAAGATTTTCTCAGAATGTCTGAGATCGTTTTGAAATGATGTCAGAACATCCAAGATTGAACTTAGAACCTCCGAGATCATGTTATGTTGTCATCTAGCCGAGGAGTCAGAATTGTCAAAGTATCCAAGATAAAGGTCCGAGATTGTCTTCTCGAGTGATGTCAGAACCTTAAGGATTTTCCCAAAGTATCCGAGTTCAGGTTCTCTCCGGTCAATATAGTTGTTATTCTGAATCTCGGAACCTCCGAATTTGAAGTCAGAGTATCCTACATTTGCACAAAAAGTGCATAATGGCTAGTTTTTTTGTGAGAGTGAATGCTTCTAGGCCCCCTAGTGAATTTTGATGATTAATGACAAAACTATTAAGAGAATAATGAGTGTACCAAGTGTTGATCAAGTTTTATTCTTGAAGACATGGCATTGACGACCCATAAAAAGATTAAAAAGATAAGGCTTGCATGGCTAGAAGATTAAGGATATTTTGCTAACTATTTTTGTGGTTCAAAGAATCACATTGAGTGATAAGCAAGTTGTATTATAAAGAAGGAATAAGTCGATCGCTAGGATGGATTTCTGTTGTGTGATACTCAGTGGGATCCAATTTTCAATCTCTAAATGCCCTAGAGGATCCGAACCAATCGGCCGGATCCTCCGATTAGTGTGTGTGAGATCTTTGCCCATCCAGAACCACTGAGTGGCAGTAGCTCGGATACTCCGGTGTTCTATCTTGCTTCCGCCCAGAAGCACATCCTTTGCCCGAAGCCACCGAGCGGTGCTTGTTCGGATTCTCCAAGAATTCAAATGTCTTCTGTCTAGAAGCACTTTCTTTTGTCTGGAGTCACCAAGTGGGGTTTATCCAAAACCACTGAAGCTCTGTAGAGCCTCTATCTAGAGAGCATTTTGTTCATCCAGTGCCTCCAAGCTTAGTTGATCTAGAACCTCCAATACTACATAGTACCTATTCAATTGGTTTGAACTCTCCAAGCCATTTCTATCCGGACGCTCCGAAGGAAAACCTAGCTTCTGTCTCTTGTGCAAATCTCATCCGGATACTCCGAGTGGATTCAATGTGGTTCCTCTGAGAGAGCTAGTTGGTTCTGAGTTTTTGCTTGAGTCTTCAGACACTCCCAGTGTGTGTCGTACGGAGCATCCGAACCAATGTTTTCTCCTCTGGACAGAAGGTTATGTTCTATCTGGCTCCTCCAAATGTACCTTGTCTGGACCCTCCAGGTGCTGGAATTCCTTTGACGTTTGAATCATTCAGAACCTCCGGGTGGTATAGTTTCGTGCTCTGAATAGCACAAGTTAGTCGTTGGTTTGAATCCCGAAGCCTCCGAGTTGTGTTTGTCCAGAGCCTCCAGGCAGTGCAAAAGTTGAATAATGACTAGTTATTTATGGCCCTCTATATATAGCCATACCCACTCCGGCTGGGATTATCTACTTTCTTTCCCATTCCTTTCCTCCTGCCATTTGAGTCCTTCTTCTCCTCACTTCTAAGTGCTATTCTTTGAGGGTGAAGAAAAGAGAAGGAACGGTTGGATTTAGTTGAGCATCTTGCAAGAGGGTTTCTCCAAGCTCTAGTTGCTCTTTTTACTCTTGGAGGTTGGCACCACCTAAACAGTTAGGAGTTTTTGGAGAGCATTCAAGAAATTTGTGAATCGTTCCAAGTGTTTGGGAAGATTAGAGATCGCCTACCGTAAGGTGAAGAGCTGTTAAGAAGAGAGGGAGCCTTCACATTGGCAAGTCTCTTGAGGAAATGCACGTTTTGGTGCCCGCTTTGGTCTTTGGACCAAGCTTGCTCAATAAAGACGTAGGGTCTTCCCAATGTTCGAACTTCAACAACAAATCACCTTGTCTCTCTATGTTTTCACCACCAACTCGGGTAACTATGGTAGGGAGTGATCTAAATCGTTAGTTAGCACAACTAATAAACTGCCAATTAATCCATTTGAGTGTACCCACACAATAATACCCCAATACTTGCATACTCCCATTGACCAGGGATCTGATTCATGATTGTAACTAATCCACATTTGATAAGCCAATGGTTGCACTGTTGCACTACTTTGGGCAGTACTAATTCAGTAGTTAGCATACTGATCCGGGAAATTAGCAAAATCTTAATACCTGTGATGATTACTCAACCAATAAACTTATTAGTGTTCTAGTTGCACTAATGCTTGATAGTTAGCTCAATTAACTAAGTTTGGACCTTTCGAAATGTTCCAATCATTCACTAATCCAGTGCAAATGTAAACTGATTTTAGTATCGGGCAATTAGGACAAATTCCATCACCGTAAGCATTAGCTAACAATGAGGTGTAGGGCATAGCTATTTCTCTAAACCTTGTTCAACTGGTGCCTAGCTCAACTAACCACCTCACTAAACAAACAATGTGAAAATACATGTATAATCTAGCTAATGCCTTCATTGCATATGGTCTCGGTTGAGCAAGGTGCTACTCAACCTTAAATACCTGAGATGACTCCTGGACACAATTTTGGAATTAAGACAGATGTGAAACAAATTAAATTAAGTAGTAGACCCCACTGGTCATACTCTAAATTGAGAATGAAATTGAGCAATCCAAACCTGAATATCCCTCTTTACTAAGAAATAGGTAGAGAAGTCTAGGAATTGCTATACTTTGTTAAGATTGTAGAAAACTCATATGATCTCCAAACGAGGTAATTTCTTTTGTCAATTCATCTTCTGAAACATAATATTTAATGATATATGTCTCACTCATGCTACCATTTATAAAAATTTCTGAAATTCAGATATGTCCATTTTAAACCACACGTTCAAACATGAATATTTAAAATTCATAAGAGCTTTAATTGGAACCCACCTTATATCAACATCCATAACTTCACCTTAATTTCAGCATGGCATTGTCCTTATATACATTCCTATTATGCAACATTTAAGTGAAAAATAAGCCAAATGGTCCTAATGATAACATATACACTTCAAAAGTTCATATCTTGAGTTCTAGTAGTCCAAATTGAATAATTCCAATTACGTTAGCTTCATAATAAAATTTCCTACATTTTAGGATGCTTTGCATACATGTTGTATAATCACGTCGATGACCACGACATCTTAAAGTATAACACATGTCATCTCTAAAAAGGTGAATTCTGAAATTCTATACTATACCAATCCATTGGGAATTAACTTGCACCTTTAAATTGCCATGTGTATATCATACATGTTATTACTATGGTAACCCTAATTTTATTAATATAAGCTAATATTAATCAATCAAACCTGCATGTTGTTTAATCTTGCTCATAAGGTATTCACATCCATCTTAGTTGCATATCTCAGCGCTCGAATGCATCCATGTCAATTGCATCCATGCATCTTCGTCATTTTCAAATTAGCTCCTTAGGTTTGCTTTTTCCTTTTGGAGGTTAATTGCTTCTTGCCGGTGCTTCGAACATTTTGGAATTCTTGCGAATGATCACTGGAATGTTATCCTTCTCTCAGCAATGAGGCAAGTTCACCAAAAGCTCGTTAAGATTCCCTTAATCTATTTCATGCCTTGCTATTGATTAAGATGAAATGCTTGATTGTATTATTGCGATGATGACATGTCTTATGATGGCGAATCCCTAGCATGGTTAGGTTTAATTATGTTATAAGATCAGCGAAGATCTTTTAATTGGACTAATGAACTATGAAATCTCTAATGGAGAGTTGTGATTGCCAGGGTTTTGTCACCTACAGATGGATCGGCAGTTGGTTAATCTCAACCGATACCAGTGTCCTAGGGCTTTACCTCCAACCCAAGGTGGAAGACTTAGCAAGATGATTGGGTAGTCAAGGTCGGCCAACCTCAAACTAACAACTTCTCGGAAGTCTTTCCTTTGGCCAAACCTTTCCCGGTTTGCTCAGAACATATGATATAGCTCTTGTGAGCTATCCTTAAATCACCCCAAACTTGTTTTGACTTGATGTGATGAAATGATATGAAATTCTTGGCTGAGTTTCTAAATGTTCAGATCTAAAGGTAAACTTGGTCATGTGAATACATGTTGGTATTGTCTTATCAATCTTGTTCATGCCATGTTTACAATGTTATGATGATATGCAATGTTAGTATTTCATTCTTGTTAATAGCTTTGTTGAAATTGATGTGGAATGAGCCTATAAATGTGACTTGCAAGTACAAAAGTACTTACGGAATTCAATTCTGAACTTTTTGTAGGTGAGACTAGAATAGAAGGCTTCTACCATGCTGATTTTGCAGAAGTTGATGTTTATTTGGTCACACGTGTGGGTTACGTGTCTCTTATGGAGATGATTGGGTTGCCATCTCAAGGGTTTTTAGTTTATTCCCACTACTGTTTTTGAGCTTTAGAAGCATGTAAACGACCTTTGAGTCGTGAATTGTGTGTTGTATAATCTCCATCGGGTACGAGATGACCTATGTATCTTTATAAATCCTTGCTATTAGAGTTTGTCCTGTGATATGAAGTTGTTAAATATGATCATTCCACATACCGTGCGTGAATGGTTGAAGTATATGTAAGTGGTCGTAAAGAAGTAATGTCGACTCTCAGGTCCCAGTTTGTGAAGTATTTTCGGTCGAGTGACCCGCTAGCTGAGATGCAGTGCTGGCTAGGCAGGGTGTGGGCAATCGTACCGGGCTTTCGAGCGACCCACTAGCCTTGGGCTAGGTTAGGGTGTGGGTACGATTGTCGAACTCCTCCGATTTTACTTTGCTTAGTGAGCTTAAGAGCAACATTAGCTCTTTATCAGACCTTGCATTTGTTTTCAACTTCTCTCGCAATGAGTGTGTCCTTACCCGGCTTAACCAACCGTGAATGCATACGACATGTGGTAATCGTATGGTGGGTTGGTTAGATGTCGGATCGTCCAGCAGTGAAAGCATACGTTGTTTGGTAAATATATGATGTGCTGGATGATTTCTCAAGTATTCGAATCTCGTATCGCAGCTGGAGTTGATTATGAATTCGGGGTCCTGACAGCTTAATACATCCAGTTGTATTTTTTAAATCCATAGCAAAGCATGGGTATTTTGCTAGTATAATTAACTTCCCGAACAATAAGATAATCCTTTTACGATCTATGGTATGTACCACATGTTAGAAATTATGAGCTTAGCATGTGATTGTATACTGTAGAGTTATTTGAATGTTTCTTAGATCTCACCATAATGAATGGAGTATACGATTATTCCACCTAACTCTAATTCAGAACATTTTAGGTATTTATTGAGTATATAGAGTAGATCACTTGTTTTATTTTTCTTTTAAAATATGTCACATGTGCCCAGTTTACAGTATCGTACTATTTGGCCAGTACTGTCAATCTTAAACGCGACTATTTGGCCAGTATGATTTATGCTACCAATGCTATCAGTGATTACAGTAGAAAATTATCCAGGCATGAGAGGTAAAGAACAAGAATGTCACGGGTGCAAACATGCCCAATCAATGCCTCTTGATGTATTTGTAAATGTTATACTACCATGCAAAAGATGTGTTGTTAAATTAATAAACACTTTTTACCTTATCATACCATGAAATGTAGGAGGTTGATTTCCTGCCTCCTGCCTCAATCCCATTGTTCTAAGGTGGAAATATATACGCCGAAGGAGGCAATTATATTTTTCCTCCTTCGGTCATGGCGATGCGTCTGGTAGTGTTGCATCTTCCGTCTTCGGTGATGCCCGTCGTCTCTCGTGATCCACGATTTATCTCCACAACTCCAAGTATGCATTCTGCTATTGTTGCTATGCTTTGTTTGGCATTGTGTGACTTATGTCGGCTTTTCAAGAAACATTTTCCCCTTGTTTTTTATATAAAGCAAAGTCTTACGGTAATTAATAAATATTTCTATGTCCAACAAGATTGCATAGTGCTTCCCTGCCACTGCAGACTGGCCCTCAGTTTGCTCCTCATTTTTTATTGCTAGGGTTCTGCTTACTCGTGTCAAGGAAGGAAAAGAGGAAGCGGTTTGATATTTCGCTCGAGATGTTGTAGGACACTAACAACTCTGATCCATGTTAGGACATCGAGGTGCACTAGCGTAGCGAATTTTTAACCGTCTAGCGTAGCGAATTTTTAACCGTTTTAGTCCCTCGTTTTATGTAATGGTAGAAATAGTTTTCTCTTAAATTAGATGTTACTTTTATTCCTATGATATTGTTAATAAACGACACGTATCATCTGTCACGTTATGGGTTTGTGACAGGCCCTATCGTGTACCGAGGTTACGATGGCTGTAGACCATGTGCGCTCTGTCGTGACAAATGTCCTATCACATAGTCAGGTCACGATAGTTGTCCGTCGCGTCTGGTACACCTAAGTCACATAGCAAGCATGCTCTCCCGTAGCGGCTTAGGTCTGCGATAGATGTGCCCGTCTTTCATAGTACAACTAGCTAGCTCGCACATCAAGCTAGCTATTGCACTACTACTAGTTTTCAGTTGTAGACCAACGGGTCCATTTGTGCATTGCACCAGAGCAGGCGCGCTAGCTATTAGTTTGTTATGTGCGATTTTTTACTTAGTGGATCCGTTCATTTGCCACTTGCTAGATATTTTGGTGCTAATCACACAACATGCAAAGTAAGCATGCAACTAATGGATCCGACGGTCAACACCTGCAATTAATTGGACATGAATGCCAACAAGCTATCATGCAGAGCGAGAGCTAGCAGACCTGATGTGATAACCTATTAATTTATCTAATCCTATAAAGCTAGCTAGCTAATCACAGTATCACATGTCCAAGCTAGCTAGCTGTGCTACGATAGGCAGACACACCTATCGTGGGTCTAAACTATGATAAAAGAGCGGTCCAAGGTCCTATCACATAGCCCAGACGTGACGAGCAGTTATCGCGATCTGGCTGTGTGATAGGCGTCTGTCACCATCGAGTGCGTGTGGCCCACTACCATGGCCTCGATGCGCGTAGAGCCTGTTGTGGTTCCATGGCGCAACAGATGACACGTGTCGTCTATCAACGTTGTCGCAGGGAGAAAAGCGGCATTTAGTTTAGGAGGGGGCTATTTCTGCCATTGCAACAAGACTGAGGGCTAAAACGGTAAAAAAATTTCTAGCCTAATAAGATGTGCAAATTTAATGTCTCTCGCAGACCTATGCTGCCATGCGAGAGTAAGGTAGAATCATACTTCACCTTTCATGTATACGTCTCTTGCATATGTTAGAAAAATATTAGAGACTCTATCAGTCTTATAGTATCGATTAATATTTTCACGTGTAATCCCACTAAAAGAGTTCTAAATAAATACTAATGAACAGTGCGCTCCGCTGCGTCGTCAAGTTTTGGCGCCAATCTCTCTGGGGTGTACCACGATGCTGTTTTACTCGACGGGTATGTAGAACCACTAAGCGTATTCTTTCGCGTAGATGAGTTGATTTGTGCTTATAACACAAAATGCAAACAGAAATGATTGTAAATGAATACAAGTATTGTACATGGTGAAGCCGCATGTTCGTTCTTTGACGCACACAAATGGAAAAGTTCACCAACAAAATTTCTGAATATATTCAGGTTTCTGTTAGCAGTTCTTTTCTGAGAATTCACGACCAGTAGTCAGAACCAAGTGAAGCTCACGGACAGAATCTAAGTTTCGTGGTCGTATCTAAAATATTATATATATCACTTCTACTTCAGAGATATAATTTTAATATGATCTCTTCAATCAGAATATCTACCGCGAACTTAAAAATTAAGTTCATCTAGATTATTTTTCTCTCTTACAGAATATTTATTGGTTGCGTGCAGCTGAGGTCAACAAATAAAATTTAAGAGCTTTCATCTATTTCATCGATTATCATTGCACTCTATCTTCGATCCAACATGGCATGGTTTAAATATAAATAACGGCAGGTCATAGGAATTGCCCTATGCTCATGCAAAAGCCTACATCATGTAGAGGCCTCTATAAAATAGCGTTCATCTCAACCGTCATCGAACTCCTCTCACCCAGTAATCGCACGCACCCGAATCCCCCAAATCCTCCAGGGCGTAGCACCCAAGTCCCCAATCGATATCACCCAAAATCTCCAACCAGCAGTACCCAAATCCCCCAATCCTCCAGGCGCAGCCCCTCCGACGCTGCGTTCTCGTCTCCGGCCACGCAGAGGATTCGGGTCCGGAGAAGCGCGGCCATCTTCCATACGCAGCAGGCGATGACATGCAGAGCAGTAGGAGCAGCAGCAGGCGTGCGGCTCGGCAAAAGCTCGGCGCCTCCTCCACACCTCCTCTAGATCGAGCTCCGTGACGCGCGGGCTCCCCATTTGCACCTCCTCCGCACCTCGCCGGCTCGCCCCGTTCCTTCTTTGGATCTGGCAAGGATGCCTTGACCTCTCCTACTAGGTACTCGTTCCTGCCATAATTTCTTTTTTGAAAGGAACACATGAGCATTCCATTACATAAGCTTGCTGGACAAATCGCCAGCTACATAGTCAGATACAAAGTCTGGGAACTGGCCAAGCCAGCATTCAAAGGTACCTGCATTCATGATCATGCCATGCGCATCTAAATTGTGTGCAACCTGATTACAGGACTTTGGGCAGTGTTTGACACTTACATCAGATAAGCCAACTTGTAATTGAAATTTAATCTTCCTGAATAAAGCACCTAAAGAAGAGAAGTCATAATCTTCAGATGTAACGGCATGCTTCAGCACCAGCGAATCCGTTTCAAATAGCACTCGATTGCATCCCATCTGAATTGCTACATTTACAGCATGGAGCATTGCCAGCGCTTCGGAGTGCAGAGGTTCAGTCACCCTTTCCAAATTACCTGCCCCTGCTGCCAAAAGATCACCTTTGTTATTCCTTATAGCAAAACCCCAACCCCCTGATAGAGACTCCTCATGGAAGGCTCCGTCCGTGTGATTTTCAGAATATCAGCAAGAGGAGGGGTCTATTTCAGAATAGAGCTTTGTCTACTGCTTTTGCTTCGCTGCATAGAGTTCATAACATTAGCAAGTTGATGGTTATAGAGTAAGAGATTTCATCATTTATTTTTAGAACATCCCTAGCATTACACTTGTTTCTCTGATGCCACCATAACCAAAGGAGCAAGCAGGTTTTTAATTTTTCCTCCTCTTTCAAGTTGAGCACTTCCTCCATGAATTTAAAAGAATCTCGGTAGGCTATTAGTCGGAGTCTGACATGTTCAAGATGAGTTTGCCTCCATATGCCTTTTACCTTTTTACATTTAAGGAAGCAGGGTCCCCCATCTTCATCCAATCTAAAACACAGCGGGCATCGGGTATCAACTTGCATACCTCTACGTTGAAGCTTCATTCATAGAGGTAAGCTGTATGTCGTCACCCGCCATAGGAAGAGCAGAATTTTGTCGGGGAGAGGGAGTGCCCATAGTCTTTTCCAGTTAAAAGCACCTTTTTCATTGACTGCACTGGAGGAAATGTTAGGCCTGAAAGAGACGCATGGTCTTTAACGTCGACAGCTATCTTGTATGCAGATTTCACAGAG
Source organism: Stipa capillata (assembly GCA_019208055.1). Taxonomy (NCBI): domain Eukaryota; kingdom Viridiplantae; phylum Streptophyta; class Magnoliopsida; order Poales; family Poaceae; genus Stipa; species Stipa capillata. Next base: position 66,994 of record JAGXJF010004542.1, on the reverse strand, counting down.
AAAGTACATTTTTTGTCGAAATGCCAAGCGATGACATCTTCTGCATGTTCATGAATAGGGATCTGCAGAATTATGTTTGCATCTTCTGGTATAAATGTTTGCTGAACTAGCTGCACATCCCATGAATTTGTGCAGGGGTCAATTAATTCAGCCACCTTAGTTATGACATTGCAGCCTTTTTGGGTGATCACTTTCCTAGAACTTCCTCTTGGTATCCAAGGATCAGTCCATATCTTTATGTTTTCCCCATTCCCAATCCTTCATATGATACCTCTTTTGAGTAGTTGTATACCTTTTAGAATGTTGTGCCATGCGTAGGAGATACCATTAATTGGAGTGGCTTCCAATATTATTTTCCTGGGTAATATCTTGCAGATAGGACTTTTGCACAAAGTGATGATGGATTCTGAAGTAATCTTCATGCCTGTCTAGCTAGCATAGCTAGATTAAAAGAGTAAGGTCCCTGAATCCCAGCCCTCCATTCATTTTTGGCTTCGTAAGTTTATCCCATGACACCCAGTGTATCTTATTCTGTTTATCCATTTGGCTCCACCAGTATCGTCTTATCATGGAACTCAGATCATCACATAGGGACTTTGTAATATCAAAGCATGCCATTGTATATACCGGGATTGCCTGCGCTGCTGCTTTTATTAGAATTTTTTTTCCCTGCCTTAGACAACATCTTTTCCTTCTATCCTGAATCTTCTTCCACACCTTCTCCTTTATATATTCAAAGGTTTTTTGCTTTTGATTTACCAGTGTAGGTTGGAAGTTCCATGTATTTTGATGATAATCCTTCTGCTGATATGTGTAAGTTGTATCTCACTTCCTCCTTCTGACATGGTTTTGTGTTCTTGCTATAGAGGATCGCTGATTTGTCTTTGTTAATTACCTGTCCTGAGCAAGCTTCATATGTCTCCAGGATTCGATTCACTTCTTGAGCATTTCTCGCATCCGCTTCTATCAAAAGCAATGAGTCATCAGCAAACAAGAGGTGGCTGATGCTAGGTGCTTCATTGCATATTTTGATTCCCTTTAATCTTACACTCTGCTCAGCATCATATAACATGGCCAAGAAACCTTCAGCACATTGTAAAAAGAGATAAGGGGAAAGGGGATCACCTTGTCTCAAGCCTCTCTGTGGAATAATTCTATCAGTAATATCCTTGTTTATTTTGATTTGGTATCTAGCAGAGGTGATGCACTTCATTACTAGTTGAATCCAGCCACTATCGAAACCCAGCCTATATATACATGATGTCCTTCAAAAAGCTCCACTCCATACGGTCGTAGGCCTTACTCATATCCAGCTTGAGTGCTACATAGCCGACCGAACCATTTCTACTTCTCTGCCATAATTTCAGTTCTACGTGTATCTGTTGCTCGATTCTTGCCACATGAATTGATCGATCTCAGTACTTGTTCTTCTTAAAAATAGTGTGATCATTGAAGGAGGTGTTTGGTTCTTGCTGGTCTTGCATCTGTACGCCCTCACTTTCATTTCTTTTTCATCTTCTTTCTGCTCCAGATGGACAGTTGGTGGTGGTCGGGAGAGTCGGCTGCAGCGCGGGGGCGGCAACGGCAATCCGACAAGTGGGACCTTTAAGATTTATTTTAATAGCTTGGGGGCTATCATGAGGGTCGGAATCGATGTATTCAACGCAGTAAAAAACTGAAGACACGTGTAAGCCTTCGATTTGTGGAAATAGGAGGAGGCCTGAGGAGGCTGGCTTTTAGTCCCGCCCCCCCTTCCACATTCATTTGTAGTATAGACCTTTGATTCGTGGAAATAGGAGACCCGAGGAAGGCTGGCTTTTAGCCCCTCGTTCATTCATTTGTAGTATATATATGGTATATGGCACATCGTGTGAATCTAGGTGCGTAAAAACTACTCCCACCATGTACGCCATACAGTCTACGCTCTAGATTCTGCACAAGCCGCTCGCGAGGTTCCATGCTGTGCAGTACTGCAGAATATGCAGTAGCAGCCAGCCTCACGACTTGTAGGCACGAAAGTGACGCAACCCACGAACCCGACGAGCGAGCCCAACCGCACCACACGCAGGCCAGGCCAGGCGCCAGGCCAGCCCAACCCCGCGCCGATCTGGTCAGACCGCACCAATTCGCACGCACGGAGGCATGCCCTTCTCCCTCCCTTCTTCCTCCTGGCCTTGGCTGCATACGACGACGTACCACGCCCCTGCCCCCGCGAGCCCGCGACCCACCCCACCGCTCCCCGATCTCCGGCGACGCCACTGCCTCCGGCGTCCCACTACCGCCCCTCGGTGGCCTGCCCCGGCGCCCCTCCGGCCGCCAGGACCCGCCCAGCGGGCTGTCCCAGGCTCTTCTGCTCCAAACCCTAACCCTAGCTCCCGCCGCGGGGCTGTGTAGGTGCGTCCCCCGTTCTATCGAACGCTTATCCGGTCTCCTTCTGCCTTTCACCGTTGCTTAGGGTCGCAATTGAGGTGTGTTAAGTGGGCGAGGTGCTGTGGGGGACGACGCGCGCGTGGTGAGATGTTTGAGTGGCCGTGCTCTGCTGTTGCTCCGGAATTGTGCTCCATTTGTGTTGGGCGTGGAGTCATGCCCATGCCAGTCTTCTCTAGTAGTCGGTGTTGTGCATGATATAGCCGTTCACATTCGTGGCTTAAAGCGCGCTGTAGTTTTGAGCTGTTGGTGCGGTATGTCCCTCTTACTGTGTGAGATGGCGTGTACTAGCTAATAAATTTGATATCTTGTGCGTGTTATGCTTGTCGTGGATTGCTTGTTAATGGACACTGGTTAGAATCGTCACGTAATCTGTCGTTACGTGTGCTTTGATTGATTAGGCAAAAGGTTGTAATGTTGTTGCATGTGCTTGTTCGATTGGTCAAAGGATGATCTGTCTCTGCACGTGTCATGTTTGATTGGGCAAAGGCTGCATTACTGTGTTTATAAACTTTTTACTTTATTTTTGGTAAGGATTGCTTTTGCTCGAGCTTTATATGTCAAGAATTTATTACTTGTTTGCAGCTTCTGTTGGTTTAGTTATTTTTATTTGCCTTAGATGCTGTGTCGTCTATGACAATCTTTTGGTTTATAGGTCACATTTGTGCGGTTTGTGGAGTTGCGAGGAGGTCATGATTGTTTGATGTCTTCTGAGTAAAATGCACTTGCAGTGATGTATGGGCAAAGCCTACTTCTGTGGTCCAGTGGATACTGAGCCGTGCTCTATGGGAGGAATGTTGAATGTGGTGTGAGCACTGACACGAAAGCTTCTCCACGCTGTGTGGCCATAGAGAAAGCTCAGGAGGAGCTGAGGTACAGTGACCACCATGTTATTGTTGCCTAGTTTATGATCTCTATGGATACCTGATACTCTGCTATACACAAACTTCAGGCAGGAATATGATGTCCGTGAAGAACGGAGGAGGGAGCTTGAATTTTTAGTGAAGGTACATTGGAACGGCATCCTTAATGGTTTTGTACATTGTCTTCGCATTGTCTTTTTTCTCTGGTTTATTCACCTATTTCTGCAGGGAGGCAATCCCTTGGATTTCAAACTTGGACATGTAGCATCGCTCAGTGTACAGTCCACTTCTGTCACAGATCAGATAGCTGAACAAAATGTGATAAGGTGATAGTTAGTTCCTGGTCTGTCATGTGATGAAAATGACACCATTAGTTGATTTAAGCCTTTTGTCTCTCTTGCACTGCAGTGAAGCTAAAGGCAGTTTTGCATTTGCTGCATCACCTCATGGGGATTCGGTTGAAAGTAGCGGCAAACCAGGAAGTTCATCTTGTCGTGAAGCCAACACAGCTGATAATCTTATGCTTTTGGATGGAGATACCAGCAACATAGGTGGGGAGAAACTTGTCAAACGCGGCACTAAAAGAACTAACACAGCTCAACCTGATCTAAATGATAGTCAAAATAATGCAAAAGAAGCTGAAGATTCTGGTTTGTTCCGCCTTGGGGCAAAGAGCCAAGCGTATGCTCGACGCAGGTCAAAGTCAAGCAGGGAGAATGCAAATATTGCGCCTATTAGGTCTCCACCAGTTCCTCCTTTAAGTTCTCAGCGAAAAGATGTAAAAGGGGGTAATACAAGAAGCAAAAATTGAGGATCATGGTGCCTCATCCATTGGCGCTCCAAAACCAACAAGTCCAAATGGTAACAATATGTTGAAGAATGCATCATTAGATAATCAGATGGCAGAGATGGACGGCATTCAAGCAATTCATGGAGACAAGAAAGCAGAAAAGCATGAAATAACGAACGATAAAGATTGCACGCAAGCTCCAGAAATCTCACCAAACAGTGTGACTGATAATTCGCAAACTACTGGAGGTGGTCAGATGACTACTGCAGCTGTTTCTGCAGAATCTCCTCATACTATTCCAAAAGAATCTTCGTCAAGGACAACTTCTTTCCAATCTACATGCAGAGAAGCACGCAGTCCTGACAAGGCAAGTAACGGCTGCTCTGACAAAAGTGGGGTTGGTGCTCACGCAGATGATATGGAAAACAAGGTTTCTGTTCCGCACCCAGCTGTAGGAACTGCTACTTTGAATGAAAACGAAGTGGATCTAACTCGTGAAGATGCCACCAAGACTATTGATGAGCATTCAGGTAAAAATGATAATTTTGCATCAGTGAACGTTGGTGAAAGTTTTGATGAAGGCTTGAGTAACATTGTACATTGTGACAACGGCATCAAGAAAGATGGTCGATTGGAAGGTAGTAGCAGGCCCACTGCTGTGGATGACAGTTGTACTCCTATACAACCAGAAGTCAGCAATGCTGTGAAAGATGAAATTGAAGTTTGTAACGACGTGGTTGATGCGCAAAATGATACGGGAAATCTTGCTACTTCTGATCGTGACAAAGTGAATATGGAGGCAAGTTCTGATTTGGATAGAAATAATAATTGTTCTAGTGATTTGAGTGGTTCAGATAAGTTGGATTCTGTTGCTGTGGTCCCTGCATTGCTCACAGAGGATATGCCTAATTCTCTCCCGTCAATGAAAAATTCTTCGTGTAACCTTGACAATGTTGTCAAAAAATCTAGCGGAAATGAGGCAAGAATGGGAAAGGAATGTGAAGATTCTGTTGTTGCAAAGAAGGAAAATGAAGATTCTATCCTTAGAAGGGCTCGGTTTATAGAGGTACCCCTAGGTTATATAATGCTCTCCTTTTATATCAGTGCTCCTGCTTCTGAAATGGAGGTCATTACTTGACAGGTGAACATTAAGAAGGCTGGTGAACGAGCTCTCTGCAATATTTCGTTGGAGAAGAAGCGGAAGAGTCACTGGGAGTTTGTTCTGGAGGAGATGGCTTGGATGGCAAATGACTTCATGCAGGTACTTTCTCAAATGATCTTGTATTTCTTTATTATACTTATAAGATCTGTAAGATTTCTTATGTTGTTGTGTAACATTGTTGACTGTATTTACTACATGTAATCTGATGTTTCTATCTAACAGGAGCGTCTGTGGAGAAGTGCAGCTGCAGCCCAGATGTGCCATTGGATTGCCTCCAGTGGTCGAGCAGCATTTGAAGAAGCAATCATTCATAGAAAGCAGAAATCTCTTGCTAGAATTCTGGCCAAGGGTGTCGTGCATTTTTGGCGTTCAGCTGAGACTTTACGAGCTACTAGTGGTAAGATGCCTAAAGCAATGCAAATGGAGAAATCAAATGGGCTTGAAGAAACAAAACTGGGTGGAATCAAAGCAGAAAAAGAGCTGGTATTCAAAATCAATGCAATATTGTATTTTTATTCATTTTTTGGTACTTGTTAGCTCTGATGGTATCACATGTACTGGCTAGAATGGTTTTAGATTTCAAGTCTCCCTAGTCCCTATAAGCCTCAGAATGAAATAGCTATGAATGTTTCTTTATATCTGGCCATTTTGTTTAAGTTGCAGAAGTTTTGTCATACATTTAATGGGCTTGATGTGTTCGCAAATTGCAACTGCAAGGTTGATGTGATCTGTGAATTTCTACAGGGTGATGAATCCTTTGAACAAGAGAAGTCTAAGTGGTCTCATCAGTCTCATATTCAGAGTTACGCTCTTCGGTTTCTGGAGTACAACTGTAATGTTTCTGAATGTCTTTCCGTAGCTGAAGCACCACCAACTCCGGACAGGCTAAATGATTTTGGCATTTTAGAAGTGCCAGATCAACTTTCAGAAGTAATCCATCTGGCTCTATATGGTTTTTAATAGTCAATTTATTTTCTTTATACCCTTTTGCATCCTGTCTCATTCAAGTCACTTACTTAATAAAGCTTGGTGCCACTTTTGTTAATGGAGAAGAAACATACACAAAATTACCCAATTAATGATTTATTTCCTAATTTTCAGGCAAATCTCTTTTATGGGGTAGCCCCTGGTGCAATGCGCAGCTATAGAGAGTCTGTGGAGTGTCTATTTGTGTATAATAAGGTAAGGTGATGCTTTCGGTATTCTGAAGACGTAGTAATTTATTTATGCTTTTTAGCTTTTCTCATCTTCAGGGGAGTTATATTAAAATGGTGAACTCCAGGATACAGTGGAACATGTAATTATGGGTATTTACTATTCCGTGTTTTGCTTTGTGAGTGGTCTTCAGTTGTCGGGTAGTAAAATTTTCAGTTGTTTACGTGTTTCAACTGTGGGCGTACAAAATTCTTGACTTGTCACATTTAAATTCAACGTCCAATTGCTTTCAAGATTTTATTTGGCATTATGGGCTCATTGAATATTGGATACTACCAGTTACCATGTCAATGCTAGAGCTTTAAGGAGAAAATTTATGGTTCCTACAAGGCCGTAACTTCTGTAAAATATGGTATAAACTAATGCATCACAACTATGGTCTCCATGTTCACTACTATGGCATATTCTCTCTATTGTTTTTCAAATATTTTCTCTTTTGTGTCCATGTACTGTTAAAATTAACTATCTTTTTATTCCAGAGGTCTGGTAACACTGGACACAAGGATGATTATGAGCCATCCACATGCGATTCTGTTTCAGGTTTTATATACCACTACACCACTATTTCTGAATACCTGTGTTATGATGTATTTCATGTTCTTATCATTGCTTCACTTTTGTTTAGATGTACAAAGGGAAAATGCATATGAAGATGATGAAGGCGAGACATGCACTTATCTATTGCCTGGAACATATGATGGTGGGTTGGCATCGAAATTGAGTTACAAGAAGAAACAACAGATGCAGCATAGGATGAATGGCACAAGACCGTATGATATTGGTGTTGACCTGACTTATGATCCATGCTTGGAGAGCAAGTCAGGAAACCAGCCATTTTTATCGAATGGCAAAAGACCTTCAGATTTCCTTTCGATTCCTACAAAACGCATTCGGACGGCTGTTAGACAACGAGTTGCAAGCCCATTTCCTGCTGGTGTTGCCGGAACCCCTCAGTTCACAAGTAAAACAGATGCCTCTAGTGGAGACACAAACTCCTGCCAAGATGATCAAAGTTCATTACATGGAGGATTTTTCCCCAGGAAGAATGCAGATATTGAATCCACTGTTGATTTTGACAGACAATTAATGTATGATGGCAGTGAGGTGTCTACTAAGTCTAAGAAGAAGAAAAGGCCTAAGCACCCGGGATACAAGACACCACAAAGTGTGACCGAGTCCTGTACTTTGATGGCTGGAAAGGTCAAACTCTTGATGCCAACTCTCTTTTTGTTTTTTGTTTTGCTCATGTTTGATAGAGTAAGTTCATTCTGCTGATCTTTTAGGGTCCTATGATCCTAATCTTGGACCTCTCTTTGATTTGATTGCTCAATATGAGCAGTTATTATTTTTGGCTGTATTTGATCAAAGTGCGTGAATCGACATTTGCAGACAAAATTCTTATGACCAATCAATTTGTGGTTTTGAAGTGAGCAAGACATACATGTGTTCTAGTGACAAACTAGTGAATATCATTCTAAAATGATATTGAGGGCGGGAAGCAAACTATGGCATGGCATAATTTTAGTCACCATTCATGAGTTATGGGTTTTTTGTATGTTCTAACTTTGGAGCAAGAGAGCACTGTAGGGTTAAGTGAAGCCTAAGCAACACCACAAGCCCCCAACATCCCCACTACCACCAAACACTTCTGAATAGAAATATAATAAGCTTGTAGTTTCATTAATCTCTGATGAATGCTATCTCCTTTCTATACCAGAAGGATTATTTGAAGAGACCAGAGGCTTACCAATTTGATCCAAATGGGAATATTGGTACTTTCTTTCTCTCTGCTTCAGATAGCATATTTTTATCAGCTTGTAACCTATGTCACATGAGAATAACTAGTTCTTATTTGAGAGGACACAAGAATAACTCCTTACATGTTAGATGTTGATTTATCAACAGTGGTAAATGGTCAGCATGCTGCTAAGAAGACTAGATTGTTAAATCAAGCACCAGATATTTCATTAGACGTTCTTACACCAGTTGGTCCAATGGCATCTCCAGTCGCATCACAAATGAGTAACATGGTAAACCCTACAAAGATTATAAAGATCATCACTAATCGGGATCGTGGAAGAAAAAGTAAAGCACTCAAGGTATCCATATATTTCGACATTCTGGCCATATATATTTTTCTACCTTATCTGCATATACACTACTTTGCTATGTCAAACCTTTTTCCTTTACAAGTCAAAACTTTGTCTTTACACATGCATTACTTTTCTCTGTTAGAAGTTATCATTATTCAAGTTTGGACACTGTAGATTGTAGTATATTCGCTCTTAATACACTAGTAGATAAATAACTAAGAGTGCATTTCATCTTATGCTTTTATTGGTTTTCCCTTTTTGTTTCTCTTACATAGCTGAACGGACTGCCCAATTACCAATTAAAGCTTTTACATTTTTATTGGCTGCTGAACTATAGCATGTGCTTCCTTACATTACAACTAGTGCTGCGAACTAGCTGGGTTCAAGAAAAGACAGCCAGGCTTGCCATGAGCTTGAGTGAGTTTGCTTGAATGAAGTTCTCCAGCACAACTAGAGGGAAGCTTGGTCAAGCTTGCATGCTGCTTGAATTGTTCAGTAGCATGTTTAGCATCGTTACATAAAAATATAGAACCATGATCCTTGAGAAATTTTCTTCCTCAAGATTTTGACAGTATAAAGTATCAGTTGATAATGATCACATGATACATATGCCAATATAACTAAGAGAAATGAAGAACTTGTGGATCAATCTTCTAAAACTTTCATTGTTTTGAGAAAGTGTGTTTCACCCCTATGTGAATGCGGATCGAACTCATGACTCCACGCTCGTGAACTCTCACACTGGACCACCTGAAACTCTTACAGGTCCCTCTAAATGACAATTGATAATTTGATACACCAGAAATCCAATTGGTAGTAGATCAAGGGCAAGAAGTTTGGTCTGGTTAGGGTCACCAGGAGGCTAGGATTTCTTGGTTTGGGGTTGAGGATCATATATTTAGTATATTCATCATTCATGACCCTAGCCTGAGCCATGCTAGGACCAGGCATGAGTTCCATCATCCAGCTAATGGCATGGTGGATTTGGAAGCAAAGAAACGCTTGCGTTTTCCGTGGTGATACCCCGGCTGTGATTGGCCTTCTGGACACGATCAGATCCGAGGCTAAATCTTGGTCAAGGCAGGGGCTAGGAAGCTGCAACTGCTTGTACCCATCGACTTAGCTTAGGTTTTGGTTCTCCAATTGGCTGTAGCCTGCTTTCCGGCTTGTACATAACTTTTTTGTTCCATCAATCAACGAGACGCAATGCTTATTTTGTTTTCTCGAAAAAAAGCTTGGTTGAGATCAAAATCTGCCCGAATTTGCTTTCATGCTCAAGCTGCACTAGAGATGAGCTCATTCTGCGCTGATCCTTGATGAATTGAGCCAAAAGTTTGAGTCGATCTCTACCTTTATTTTTTTTTCCTGCCCACCATAGTTGAGCTAAGGTAATTATTTAGCATGCAAACACGTTTACCTCTGGCATTTTACTCATCAACTGCTTTCTAAAATGTTTTTGGTCAGATGGCTGCTGGTCATTCAGGTCCTGGAAGTCCATGGTCAAATTTCGAGGATCAGGTTATTCTATGTTTCAAATAACTGATTTTTTTCCTGATCTTGCCACAATTTGCTAAAATCAGCTAACATCTTAACAATACCAGGCTCTTGTTGTGCTTGTACATGATATGGGCCAAAACTGGGAACTAGTAAGCGACGCACTGAACAGCATTGTCCAACTGAAGGTAATATAGGATAATGACTTACATTGCTTTTGGTAATATCAACCTTGTAAATTTCCCTCGATATTGTGCAAGTGTGCCTTGTTAAATTCATTTTGTTGGAAATCCATGTTATTCAGTTATTCTTCTAGTATTTTATAATTCTAATGAGTAAGTTTAGTTCTTTTGTGTTAATTCTCCTTAGAAGTGCTGTAGTTTAGTTCTTTTGTGTTAATTCTCTTTAGAAGTTCTGTAGTTTAGTTCTTTTGTGTTAATTCCTTTGGAAGTTCTGTATATCCATTTTTTCCTTGTATGTGAATTTTATGTGTTATCAAATTTTGTTACCACATTCTGGTGGCTGTTAATATCTTTGGTGTTTTACTTGCTACTTAATTGTGGATTGTTGCATCCCACATGTGCAGTGTATATATAGAAGGCCTAATGAGTGTAAGGACCGTCATAAACTTCTCACGGATAAAAGTTCTGGTGATGGTGCTGACAGCGCAGATGACTCAGGCTCATCTCAACACTATCAATCCACATTGCCAGGCATTCCAAAGGTTTGCTCTCCCAATTATGTTTTGTTGTACTATTCCTATTAGCATGTATGTGGAAATGGTATCTAATTTTTTTCACTGCTAGATCCTCTATTTAGTATCTTTAGGATTTCTTTTAATCTGCTGCAGCTTTTATCAAAATCGATATACTTCTGGAAAAATAAGGCACCTTTTCTTGTCCAATAGTATGCATGCAGATGCACAAAAGATGTCAACTCTTCTACAATTAATACTATGATACCCTCCATGTGAATATCAGGGTAGTGCCAGACAGCTGTTCCAGCGCCTTCAAGGACCGTTTGAGGAAGAGACTCTTAAGACACATTTTGAGAAAATAATATTCCTTGGCCAGAAATTGCATCCAAGTCGTAAACAGGTTAGTATTATCCTCTTTTGCAAAACCTCATACTGACTTAATTTTGAGTGAGGCTATAATATAATCATAATTTTTCTTATGCATAGTAGCTAAGTTTCTCTCTCTCTCTCTCTCTCTCTCTCTCGGTTAAATTTGTCATGCTATTTTATGCCTTGCTTCATATAATATTTCCTTACTGTCTGTAAGGACAATCAGCTGCTACTGTTTGACATGTAGAGAATGCTGATCACATCTTAGGTGTGTGATGATGATGGAGTTGTCATTTCCCCATTCATTTGTGATGTATCATGTGTGACCCTAGGTGTTCTATGGAGTTCAACTAAATAGTCTGTACTTACACGAGTCCGGAGTTTTGGCAGGCTCACATGAGCCCTGTTGACTTTCTTTTCTTTAAAACGTGCAGCAAAGTTCAAAAAAAAATCCAAAAGATTCACAGATGTAATGTTTGAATACCATGTGCATTTGCAAAACGAACAAATTTGGGCCAAAAAGCTATTTTAGCCCTTCATCCTTGTTTTTAACAGTCCACAAGTGCACTATGTGCTCAAACAATTACCTTCATGATTTTTTTTAATGTGGGAAAATTATCCCGAGCGGGAGTATATGTGCCCATGCTCACATTATAGTTTCTGGTACTTACATTGGCAACCAAATGTTTGTCAAGTCTGATCTTAAGTAAACCACATAATCTACTGGCAAAATGTCGCTTCCCTTATTCTTTTCAACATGACAAATTCACATTTAGTATAAACATAAACTCTTATGATATTGGCATTGTTTCCTGCTTAAGATTCGCTAGGTTTCAGCATTGTATTTTCAATTTAAATCATATCACAATTGCGCGCATCTATGTTACCCCGATATGCAATATGGGTAAGGCGATTTGGATATGGCGATACTGCGGTATGATATTTCTGAAAAACAAGGATACGTCGATATGGTGAGTATATATGTATTTTGAAATAAAAATGATATCTGATTTAAACCGTGTTCCTTTTATCTGAATTTACAACATGCTTATCTGGGTTTGTCTTATCATCTTTCTGATGTTTCCTTTCAATTTGCCGAATTTCGTGTTATTTTGTTTTGCCACTCATATTGGTATTATTAATATCTGCCAGCTTACATGATTCTCTTTTCTGTCTTGTCTGTCTGTCTTTGTGTGTGTGTATTATTTTTCGGTCATGAAGGGGGAAAGTCAGGAGCTCAAGCAGATAAATTCACTTCATACTTCTCACATTCTTGCACTTTCTCAAATATGCCCAAGCAACTTCTCTGGCGGTGTTTTGATGTATGTGCCATACCCTTCAAACTACCCCTTTTAGATATTACTCTGAGCTTCCTGTGTTTTATTCAATATGCTCTCATCCATATCTGGCTGCTGCTGGTCATTTTATGCTCTGCACCTCTATCTAATTCAAACCTTTTATAGGCCACTTGATCTTTGTGATACAATAACTTCAAACTCGGATGCACTTTCTGTTGGTTACCCGGCACCTCATACAAGTGGGTTAACGCTTCCGAACCATCATGGTTCAAGTGGTCCTAGCCTTCCAACTTCAAATATGAATGCTAGGCTACCAGGTTCTCCTGGGATGGTTCTGGGCAGTACTTTGCCGTCTCCTTCAGCATTGAATGCTCCCTCTAGGTAAATAACCGGGTTGTCCTCTCTAGCTGATATTGAATAAATTTGATTTTAATTTTTTTCTCAAAATAAATTTGTAGCAGGGATGCTCAGAGGTATGGTGTGCCTAGACCTACCTCTTTACAGGGTGATGAACAACAAAGAATTCAGTATAGCCAGATGCTCAATGGCAGAAGTCTTCAGCAACCTGGAGTTTCTGTTCCTGGTGTGTTGCCTGCTGGAGTTGATCGTGGTGTTCGAATAATGCCTGCTGCTCATGGTATGGGAATGATGACTGGACTAAATCGAGGCACGCCTGTTGCAACGCCAGGCTTTCCAAGGCTTGGTTCTGCAGGAATGCTAAATATGGTTTCATCCGGAAACATGCTATCCAACAATGGGCAAGGCATGCAAAACACAGTGAATGTTCATCCTGGTCCTGTTCCTGGCCCTGGAAATACGATGTTGAGGCCACGTGATCCAATGCAGATTCTTCGGGTAAGCATTTCCATTCATACTGCATTATAATTTTTAAATTTCAGCATATCTTCTGCTTTATATTGACCTGTGTGTTAGAATCACCAAAGTGGAAAATATTGTGTAAGCAACCTACCTTTTGTTCTTATCATATGGATAGCACCATGGATTAAAAAACCAGCACGAGAATATTCACAAGTGAACCATTCAGCCATTGTCCTCACTTCGCCCAAAAGAGTTAACCGAGTTACTACATTTGATACGTTTGGATTAATATGCTTGTGGCTTGCGAAACCTATCTCAAGTTCTCAACTCTCCATGTGGGACTAATCCTGACATACTGCTACACTTGGGCCACATTGACCACCATTAATGGGCTGGAACAATCCTTTAGCAGAACAGGACTGCCAGACTTTTGCCGGTCAATAGCTCATCTGCCTTGGTCTTAACAACTATGCCATACTGAGGGCTGGCGCAGCTGAAATGTGCAGTAGCTATAATTCAGAAAAAGTGAACAGCGAGAACAAGTGGCAAACTAGATTAATCATCAAAGCGTGATTGAGTCTTGTGTTTTTTGAATAACTTGGAGAACCGACTCTCTTTATTAATTCTGAATTTGATGATCAGCAATCTCAGTAATTGCCATGTCTTTATAGGCCTATCAATATAAGTAAGTGTACAACTAAATTAGGAACTTTAAAAAATATACTAAAAATCAATATCTCAACAATGGGAACTTCTTGGACTCGACTTGAACCAGACACAGACAAAAGGAAAACAACAATATGCCGACCTTCACTGCATGCATGACTTGGACACCAACCCAGATGCAAATGAAGGAAACTAATAATACTTCCCACAAAACTTTACTAAATTAAGATCTTTGCATTGAATATCTGACTATCTGCTTGAACCTGTAGATTCCTGATGTCCATGTGAGCAAAGCGACACCCTTAATGTTATCTATCTTTACATATATTCTATAGCTATCCCAGCTGCATGCCTATATCATCCTTCCCAGGCTAAATAACTCACCTTTGAGTTCCGAAATCTTGTCTAACAACCATAATGTTATCGTTGTGAAAGAGAAGAAGACATCTCTTTGACAATTATTCTCATAGAAGGAGCCATGTATTGTGAAAACCATCAAGATGCATCACATCAGCCACATGCTCATCAATGAGCACCTTATTGAATGCATTGATTGACTTATGTTCTTTAACAAATTGTCTGATCATATGCACATAATGCACCATCTCTCAGGATACCAATATGAACAAAACGGTTTTCCATTAGAAATTATGTGTTTAGGTCATCACACCTGCACAGCAAATGCCCTAAAAATGGGGCAGAAACTGGTTGGGTTACCACGTACCAGACTCTGCACAGGGAAGTTAGCATGTGTGTACCAAGACTGATTCGGTTACCATGTAGGCAAATACTGGTCGTGGACTCTACTAAACCGTTTATTGGTTGTTTTCTGAACACTGGTTGTTACCTTTCCATCTGGAGATAAGCCTGCGAACTTGATGGGCATTGGCACATTGTAATATTTTAACTAATAATGCTATAATATACCACTTTCACCTTGCAACTTCCGAGCTATATGGCTATGGGCAGTGGCACATTATAATCTATGCTCAATCTTCATCAACTACTACGGATGAACTAAAATACTGTATTCACCTCTCTGATAATTTTATAGAAAAAGTGATTGTTAGATGTAAGAAGGTAATAGTCTCAAGATGGTGCATTACAAGTCTGAAAGGATATCTCAGCTAGAGAGTAAGATACTGTTGTTTTTCTACAATGTGATTTTGGTGTGGCCCAGTTCAGTTAATGATGTTTGCATCACTTGAGATGTATTATCCAAATTTAACTTAATCAAGAAAAGCTAAGGTTAAACATAACTTTTCTTTTGCTACGTGATTGCTGATGCTACCCCTTCCTTTCTTGTAGCCTGGCCAGAATTTGGAAGAGCACAGGCAGATGATGGTGCAAGAGTTTCAGATGCAAGTCTCACAGGGAAATAGCCAGGCTGTCCATTTCACTGGTACACCATTTTCCAATGCTGGAACATCTTCACCTGTTCAGTCCTTTCCTGTTCAGCAGTCCCAACCACATCAGATGCCACAACAGTCGCACATGTTTGGAAATACACATCATTCTCATATCCAAGGAGCAAACCAGTCAAGCCCACAGCATCAGGCTTATGCTATGCGCTTGGCTAAAGAGAGACACATTCAACAATGCATGATGTCCCAACAACAGCACCCACTTTCTGGAGCTAGTGCAGTGCCAACTGTGCAGAATGGTTCACAAATGCAACAGCAGACTGCAGTCACTGCTGTCCCATCTTCACAGCCACAGCATAAGAAGCAGCATCCTGCACAAAATTCACAAGATAGCTCAGTGCTTCCCAATCAGCCTGCCAATACTACATCGCATAAGCAGAAGAAGCAACAGGGTCAGCAGCCTAGACAAAACCAACAGCAACGAAATCAAGGTAGCCAGCAAGCTAAGCTTATGAAGAGCTTAGGCCGAGGGAATATGATGCAGCAGAGTCCTCCAGTTGATGTCACTCAAGCCAGTGGTGTTTCTGCAGCCTCTAAAAGCCAAGTTTCTGATAAAAATTTGGTGCAACAGGGCCCAGCATATTTTGCGGGTAATAAAGGATTGATTCCATCAGTGCCTCAACCTGGGAATCAACCAAAGATGTATGCTTCTCATATACCTCAGTCACCAATACAATCACCAGATATTGGTAATCAAGGCTCAATACAGGGTTCTCCCAACCAGACCTTGTTAGCTTCCCAACAAGCGCCATCATCGCCATTGGCTAAACAGCAGCAGCAACAACAGCGGTACATGAATCCATCACAAAATAATATCCAAAGATTGATGATACAGCAAAACCGCCATATGAACACTGATGGTAGGACAGAATTGCCTGTCGATCAAGTCCAACATAATCAGGTGATTCCATCTACATCCATTGCAAGGAGTACAGATTCAGGTAGCCCAGATGTCTCATCTATAAACCAGCGGAAACAAGAGTCATGTCATGATCCAACTTCAGTTACCTTAACCTCACAGCTAGCTAGCTCGCCTCAAGATACCTTTGTTGGAAACGAAACGTTTTTGTCAGCATCTAACCAAGGCATACTGCAAAGGCAAATGTCAGGTGGTGTGCTTATACATGGACATGGTATTGGCGCACAGCGGCAGCAACAGCAGTCTCGGCAGCAACTTCAGTCCCAGCAGCAGCAGCAGAGACCTGTTGTTCAAGGCAGTGTATATGCTCATCCTTCAAATTCTGGACAAGGATGATGATGAAATCATGCCGGGTTGATAACTTCTGCAGAACATTGCTTTCCCTTGTAAAGTGACTGTACAGGTATCCAGTTATCCTTTGGTGTTGGTGTGAGTGCGATGCAAGATTTTTAGGTTAATTCCTGAGCATGTTTTGATTGTTTATTCCTTCAAATCGAATGCATGGCATCCAGGTGATTTTTTATCAAATGCACAATAATTTTTCTCAACCATTATGGAACTGATACCACTCACCTTTTTCTTTCTAGTTATAATTGTCTGCTTTTTTATTGGGATACTGACAAATTTCTAGGCAAGTCTACAAGACCACCTTAAACAGTTTCATTTAATGCTGCATTGTCCCAATTATTATGCAGTACTGTTGATCTGTAGTTGTCTAACATAGTTACGTAATTGTTAGTTGTGAATGAGTTGTGCTTGTGACCAAACCTGGAGGTTACCCTCTATGAAAAATAAGTCACTAAATTTGTTGCCAAATTTGTTGGAATATGTGCATGCCATTCAATTGTATGTTTTTGATTCTGGGTAGCAAGGGCCAAGGGCATTCTTTGAGTGGAACTGAATATAAGACTTGGTAATTTTATTGCAATTCTTGCAGATAGCTGAAAGTCTTAATTAGTGATTATCAACGTTTTCTTCAATTTTCAGATCTCTTGCCTTTTGCGCTCTGCTAGGTATCCGTGTTAAGGAAGCTGCATGGATGATAGCACTCTCCATCCCCAACTTTGAAGCTAATTGTAGTCACCTCAATGTCAGGTAGATAATTGTTTCCGGGCCATTTTGGCTCCACCTTACAAGCAGTTCGGTTCTAGATTGCTGGAGATGGCTCTTGTAACGGCAAATCCCTTTTGTTGTTGAACTGTAATCCAATTTGGGCCCAGCTGTATATTTTGTCTATGAGGTCCATGTTGTTACAGACAAGTCTTCTTTTGTATAAGCCTGTATATTTAGCTCACAAGTTAGTGAATGCAAAAGCCCTCGTTTGCGTCAATGCCCTCACAACTGTTATTCGCACTTCCAGAAATTTTGTTTTGCAAGCAGAATCAGACCTGGTGTACCTCATCTTAGGTAGCCCTATTGCCCAGCTTGGAACTCGATGTTCCGATGAAGTTTCTGCGAAGGTTTGTTGTTACTGTCGTTGATAACTTGACATGAGGATCCATCCACTAAAATTCTTGCGATTATTCCTTGTGGGATGATCATGTTCCTTTTGTGTTTGTGAAGTATGTTCTACTTATCTTGTAAGATCCGCAAAAACCGGGCTGTACGGATGGGTATTTATTGCAAAATTAAGATGGTTAATTAATCAGAGAGGGATGCATAGGACTAACCTTTTTATATTTTGCTGGCCAACGGCGTTACGTTTTTCTTTTCTTTCATCCATTCTGGTTATTTCGTGCTTGCTAGCCAAATATACGTTTATTTATCTGGTGATTTCGTGCTTGCTGAGCAAAACATGTTTCGCTACCGCCGATTATTGGTCCAGGTGTAATACGTGAAACGCTGGCTAAGGCCCTGTTTATTTAGGTTGGAGCTTACTTATAAGCAATTGAAGCTGGTTAGATTTAAGAATTTACTAGAGCTGGTCAGCTAGTGGACAATAATAGGGGCCAGTTCTTTTCAGCTTTTATTGTGGCTTATAGGTCTATAGAAGCCCAAGCCCAAAAGAACTGAAAATTTTTGAAGCTTCACGCAGCAGCCGGAGGCCCAATTCTTGTTGGTAGAAAAAAGCTACGTGAGGGCAGCTTCCCGAGCTTCTTGTTTCACCGGTTAGCAATTTGCCCTCCAACTTACTTATCTATTTACCGAGCATTGCCACCGCGTACCGGTTCGCTATCTCCCCGAGCAGAACGCGCACGCCCTCTTCCTCCTCCCATTTCCCCTGCTCCCTCTCACCCTCGCGACGTGGTGCTAGGGTTCGCACCCTCCGCCGCTGCCCGCCGTGCTCGTCGACCAGACGAAGCCGCCGCAGCCCCTTCGCCGTCCTACACCTGGCGCAGCCTCTGAGCTTCCTCCGCCCGACGCCACCCGACGCCACCCGCCGAGATCCGTCGACCAGACGCCGCCGCCCAGATCCGTCCACCCGACGCGCCCGCCTTCGCCGTCGCGCTCCAGATCCTCTACCCGAGGCCGCCGCCGAGCTCCCTCCGCCACCGCGCTCCTCCACCCGACAGCGCCGCACCCCCTCCGCCGCCCTCGACCCGACGCAGCCGGTGAGCTCCTCCACCCGTCGCCGTCGTCGCCAGCCCGGTCCTCCACCCAACGAGTCCGCCTCCACGCTACCGTCACCAGCCCCCTCCAGCGGTTGTGCAAGGTTGGGTTTTTTTCACTCATTTTTTTGTACAGACAGTGAAGAGTGTATGTGTTTTGTATATGACATGTGAAATGTGAAGAGTTAGATGTTGAATCTTGCTTTGTATATGACATGTATGTGTATATCAGTGTATGAATTGCAAAGAAGGCATGGTGTTACTGTGAGACAAACACATTGCAAGCTCATTGCAAGCTCTGTTCTTCTGTTTTCAGATGAGGTGTTCGTTATCAGAACTCGATTTCCATGAATAAAGTACGTAGTATAAAAAATGCTTGGTAAAGTATGTGTAGTTACTCCTCTTTCCATTTTTTGGCTTTTATGTTTTAATTAGTATTGAGGTCTTAGAAGCGCAAACTTTTCACGTTCTGGCATGTGTAGTTCGATACAAATTTCTAATTGGGGAGGTCCTAAAATACTGGATAATGTTATAAAAAGAATAACTCTCCTGTGTTATGGTATGTGTAGGCACGTGTAAGATCATTTTTAGTTGCTTCATGTGGAAACATTTAGCACAATATTTTTATTGTAATAAATAGCACAATATCAAACACTTAGCACAAAATTACAGTATATGGGCATTATAGACTTTCCATCCAACTACTCATACAACAAGCTCAGATGGCAGAAGCCGAAAAGAACTGGATCACAAGTTTTTGAGGGCTTCTCCCCACCGCAGCTTCTATCCGTAGAGAAGCTTAAGCTGGCTTCTGGATAAGCTCAAGCCGAAAAGAACTGGCCCTAGATCTGTTTGGCAATAGCGTTTTTGGACGGTCAGTGAATCTGTGGCTAATGACAAATGTCTAAAATGCCTTTGTTTACTGATGTCTAAGTCCTGATTAAGCGTGAATTATCTGTTTTTATCTGATTTTAACATAAATGACATGTTTTAGCGTAAATTATCTAGTTTTATATTATTTAGCGAAAATGGTCCATTTGAACTATGAATTATTGTAATTTTAAAATTTTAAGAAATAGTAAGAAGATCAATATATATACAAACAAACCCATCATCCAATAACTCTCTCGATAGACCTATTGCAACTTCATTGTTCATTGCCGTTGCTTTTCGCATGAAAGGCGAGAAGGGATCAAAGTCCTGTCGAAGTAGAGGATCCCAGTTCACCAATTAGAATCAAAAAGTAAAATTTTGAAGTACAACCAGCTACAACATCAAGTACTTGATGTAACAGAATGAACAAAGCATTGAAGCACTGAATCACACACTGAAACACTTCGCAAGCCATCACAGCATTTATAGGAGTAAGGAACTCGATACTGAACCACAGTCAAACAATTAGTTACATGAACTACACTGCTATCTCTCTCTCTCCCAGGAAGAAAAACTGAACCATTGCAAAAGCTGTCAATACTGAATCACAGTCAAACAGTAACGCATTCACAAATTTGCAACAAATCCAGCGAGGAGGTGTGCGCGGGTGGAGATCTGAGGGTGCGGATGGAGATTGACGGCGACGGCTCGAATCCAGCCGGAGCGGCGCAGCGGCGCCTGGTGGGGAGCTCGAGGCGTCACCGGAGAGGCCGGCAGGTGGCGACAAGCTGGAGGCTGCGGCGCTTTGTGGTGCTCGGGGAGGAGGGAGGAGCTCGGGCTGGTGGGGGAGCTCTGGGGCGACGGAGAGGGCGGAGCGCGTAAGGGACGGAGCTGGGGCCAGGGAAGGCGGCGGAGGGAGGTTCCGGCCGGTGGCTTGCCCGGAGAGGCCGGCGGGTGTGGCGACGAGCTGGGCCGCGGGGACTGGAGGGGAGCTCGGAGCGGCGTTGGCTTGCGGAGGGGCGCGAACGCGAGGGAGATGGGGTCTGGGAGGGCTACGAAATCCACAAGTGCTTTTCACAAGCCCATTTAAAGTCATTTAAAAAGTCGAGTGTTTGTTTGGACTTATGTTTTTAAGGGGCTAAAAACACCACACGCACGAAACCCAAGCTCAAGCAATTAGGATCTAAGTCTAACAAACTTAAATAAGTACGTATACTGGTGAATGGTCCATCCGACTTGTAATTCTCTACAAAATATCAATTGTACATTTTTTTTGGGTTTAATTTCACTGATGTTCTTGAAGAAGGAGAGCATTCACCATTATCTGATCAAATGGTTAGTGTAAAGTTGCTCCTAGCTAAATCTTAAATTTAGAACTTCTTGACTCTAATATGATATTGAGTTGTATGTACTAAGTTGTCCAACTAAACGTCTAATCTGATGAGAGAAGGTAGTGAATATACTTAAACACATTGTAACTTAGATTTAACCATTACACTTTGAGCCTCTTGGACTCAACTCATCCCACTTTCATTCTGAACTTCCTAAAAAATATAGTTAAAGAAATTTCTTGAGCATGTGGACTTTAGTCTCACGTGGATCATAATTATGGATTAGAGCCTAAAAATTCTCCAGTTCTTCTTCTTCGAGCTAATAACGGTAATGGACCAACTTATCTAGAAATCAGCCAGGATGCGACCAAGAGGTGGTTATCGTTTGTTGTACATTAAAGTTATACACTTATAACTTCACCATCCCAAAAGGTGGTTATCATTTGCTGTACGTTAGTCATACACCTATAACTCTAGCATTCAACCCAGCGGTGGTTATCGTTTGCTGTACATGTAACAGCAAAAGCGAACCTTTACCACTTGTTTAGGTTCCCTGGACCTAGTACACGGACCAATTCTTCCAACTTGCGAAAATCTACTGTCAATTTGTCATCCGTGCGATGATCACGGCGATGCGACGTCGCTGCCGCCACTTTGGGTTGGAGCCTTGCAGGCATGCACTCTGTTAGGTCACATGAGAACCAGTACCAAGTGGCAATGTACTTACTACACGGAATAATTCCTTGAGATTGCAGTTCTTTTCAACTCTGGACTATTGCCGCAAGTGCAGTGTCGCGGACCCTCGGAATTAATCTCATATAAAGAAGATTGATCATTTCGAAATTGGTTAATTCGGTAATCTCGATCCGCATATGATGTTATGAGAAATGGTCGGATGAAATAGATTAATGAAAGATAATCTAGGTTATCACGAGACTTTTACACATCAATTCTCAATATTACAAGAAACGGTCGGGTGAAGCTTAAACAAGAAGAGTCCTCCATCACACTCGGTGCTATAAGAAACGGAGAAGTCGATGAGGCCTCAAATTCTGAAGTCGATAGACCTTCAACGTGCAAGAATGTTTCCAAGAATCCTATACACATTCACCCCCTTCAGGATCACATACTATTAGATTTAATTGGGCTTGGCCTATTAATAAACAATTAAATCAGAAAATCATAAAAGCTCATTTATTTGCAAAGAGGTGTAATTCTATTATTCTAACATGGAGAGTTTAACTCGAGGTTCACCAATTTATAGTGGAATATGGCTCATGCCTTGTGGCATTAGAAGGGAATAACATTGCTGAGCCGAGACGTAACGTGACGAGGCTGGCTGGCGGTGCGGTCTTTTGGACTTCCAACAAGAATTATTTTTAGAAACAGACGCATTACTAGACTTAATTACGAAGTGCCTATTTGTTACATCTCTCGACGGGGAACTGAAACGATTACTTGTTCAGTTCATCTCCCGATGGGGAGTTGAAGCACTTTGGCTTCCATGACTGCGCCTATATAAAGGCCTCTCTGCCACAGAGCAAAGAGCACCTCTGCTCTCTTCTCCTCTAGTGCCAACCTCTTCTCGTCCACTATTTTGTCACTGCTTGTTTACCCCATCCTGTTATCTGCATGCACGGACGTATGGAGAGCAAGCCTCCGGAACCCCTGCCTTCGAGATCCTACACAGGAGAAGGTGAATAAGATTTTTGGGGAGCGCTTTGAATGACTGCTCACTGTTCAGCTCGGGTACTTCGTCTACCACACGCAGCGGGACGGACTGCTTCATCTGCATCAAGCGAAGCGACGCGGCTGTACATCTACTTCCTCTACACCAAGCGAGGAGCAAGGTGTGCTTGTGTACGGCTACCTCGCAAACAAAAAATGAACAACTACATGATGGGCGATGACAACAACAACGGCGCTGATGTGTTTCCTGCAAACGCCACATACATTATGTGCATCCTTTTGTTCGTGATTGCCTTCCGCTATGACCTAGAAACTAGTATGTCTAGGCTGTTTTGATAACATATTGATGATAATATATACTAGCATGTCTAGTCTGTTTAGAGATATTCTGATGATAACGTATACTAGTATGCTTAGTGAAAGGGATCTCAGGAGTCGACTAGAGTGAATAGGTCGGCTCTAGAAATTAAAATGCCTAATGGGTTTCTCTTCTAGAGATAGGTCAATCCTAGAGAGAATATATGCAAATGATGCAGGTAACTGAGACTCAGCAAGATATATCAGATAAACACCAGACACTCAGATAGCAAACTCAGCTGATGTAAAACAAGTTATACACAGAGCTAACTGAGTCTCAGGTGCGAGAGTCAGGTGAGTGCATCAGATGACGTGAACAGGAAAGGTCCTATTTTTTTAGCAAGAGCTAACTGAGTCTCAGGTGAGGAAACTCAGTTAGTGTGCAACAGATAAATGTGCTCTAGTGATCTAAGCATGCATAGATATCATAATAAATAAAAGCAGATCACAAGACAGAAAGTAAAGCACACAATGATTTGTTTTACCGAAGTTCCTACTTCTTGCGAAGCAGTACGTCTCCGTTGAGGAAGCTGTTCTCACAGCCGGCACCAAACCGTGCTCTTTCTTCGAGTACCTTTCTTGTGTGGAATCCTTTTGATCTTGCCGCGGCAAGACAGGCAGACCCAAATCGCCTTCACAGACTCTTGGTGACAGCCACACAAGACTTGGCTTGCTCACCAACTCCAAGAGCACTCCCACTCTTGGAGGAACCAATACCTCGAATGCTACACCTGAAGCACTAAGCAACTCTCTCTCACGATGGATGCACGCAGGCAACACTCACTTGGAGACCTAGAGCTCTCTCTTGCTCAACAGGTTGCTTTCGGGTTAGAGGCAAAGGTTAGGTAAAGGTTGAGGTTGAAAACCTCCCCAGGTTCCCTATTTATAGGGTCCCTGGCAGCTAGCCGTTACCCTCATGCCACGTCAGATAAAGAGCCACCAGACCTAACCTGTCTGAGACTCAGCTAACATGCACCTCTGGTAACCTACTAGCCGCGGCTGAGCTACCCACCTGAGTCTCAGATGCCAAACTCAGGTGGACTCGGTTGCCTCAGGCAGCACCTGAGCACAACTCTGGCCGGCTCACTACAAGCCTAAAACTGACCAGAGAGCAATGGCCTCGCCACAGTCCCTGTCCAGCTCGCTCAGACCCTTGGCACTGGTTCCAAGCTTCTTCACCGAAGATGACTGCCCTTGTAGACGCACAGCGAACCCTTGGTCCAGATCCACCAGCTTCCTAGCTCCTCCAGGACTTATCAAGCTTGCATTCACGGCCCTTGAACTCCATTAAGCAACCATCACCTCGCTTGTCCTCGAGCACAGCCTCGGCTTCTTCGCAACTGTGCCTCAGGAGCCTAGCTCAGCTGGTCCTTCTGACCTTCCCAGTTCCTTGCTCTTTTAGGGCTCATCATCAACAGTTGTCTCACTTCAGCTTTCACCTGTCCATCTAATCCCTGTTCACACTCATTGCAAACATTAGACACAGGTGAGGATTGCCAATAACCATCAAAACCAAACTCTGGGGCAAGATAGCCATCCTCCCAAGCTCCATGGGAGTGGATGCAATTTCAATCTCCCCCTTTTTGGTGGTTAGTGGCAACCCCTTTAAAACATTCACTTAGATGAAAAAAAAATTATTGCATTTAACCTAGTTTGACATCAACTCCCCCTTAAGATGTGCACAAGTGAGATTTTGTATTTGAATACAAGTGTACAATTCAGTTTAATCACTGGAGAGTTGATGCAAAACAGGTTCTCACAACATAACTGAGAATATAAGCACAGCGGAATAGTAGGTATGTTGGAGGAGTACTCAGCAAATAAGATAACGGAAAGGATTGCATGCTTGAGTACAAATATCAAATATCAGAGCATCATGTATTCGAGCTAAGGAGAGGAATATCATGTATCAGAGCAGATGTGATAAAAAGATAGTCAATATGATACAAAAACGAGGTGTTCAAGACTGATAAAATCATTTTTCAGTACATAGAATGTCTTGACACACATGCAGACTAGTCTAACCCCTTTTTTTTATACTGCTCCCCCTGAAACTATTCTCTCCTTCATATAATAATACTCTCCCCTTTAAGCTACTCTCTCCCTACTCTCTCCCCCTTTGCCACTAAGCACTAAAAAGAGATAGGAAGAAGAAAGAAGGAGATCCTCAGGGAGCTGGCTTTGGATGCAGGAGGGATAGGATCTGATCAAATTTACTGTTGACGAGGCCTTGAGATCTGCCATCTCACTCTTGAGTTCAGATTTCAGCTGAGCCATTTCTTGTTGCAGTTCATCTTGTCTCCTCTTGATAACAGAGATCTCTACTGGCACAACCCGTTTAATGAAAGCATCAATAGCTGCGGGATTGTCTAGACGTTGAACCATAGGGAGACTATCTGATGAAAGGTTCACAGAGACCGATGCTTGTCGCTCAGCAGGAGGAGATGATTCTCTAGCTGAGTCTCGGGTAGGAGACACCTGAGGCTCAGGTAGATCTGCCGGGAGATCAGCTGCTGGCTGAGGTGGTCTGACTGAGACTCTGGTAGCTTGCTCTGGAGGCTCTGAAGAGTCTGGCTGAGATGAGTTGAGGATGTTGTAGAAAGGAACTTCATCTTCATGGTCATCCTTCTGAGGTCTGAATTTGCTGAGATATATCTTCTTGTCAAAAGAGAAGACTGAAGATGCTAATGATGTTCTTTGGAGAATCATATGCATTAGATATGAGCCATATCTCATCTTGTCAGATCTGTTCTTTTGGCACTCATTTATCTCTGAGAATATGTATCTGGCCACATCAAACTTTTCTTTCTTTGCTATGAGCTCAAGAATTCTCCATACTGGATTGTATATGGCATCAGTTCCTCCACCTTTGGCACAGATGGATATGTTCAAGATCTTCACTATGTGCTTGGGTGTCTTCATCAATCCTTTGAAATTGGAGATATGCTTAGGGATAGTACCCTTAACAGGAGGAGGCACAAAGCCTGTAGGGAAGAACTTCTTTCTTCTCTCATTTGGAACCCAATCTGGCAGGAGACTCTTATCTTCTTCTGAGCCTTTTGAAATGCTGATCTTCTGTAGCTTTGACCCTGATGGTAGGTTGAATAGCTCTGCAAACTCTGGAGCTATGATGCACAGCAGTTGACCTATTGTCATCCAAAGCATATAATCTTGATTGTTCTGCTCTACAAAGACTGTTGCATAGAATTCCTTGATAGCTTCAAAATCATAATCTTGGTTTAAGCTGCATATCTTATCAAGTTGAACAACAGCTAAAATCTGCTTCAGATTTCCTAAGCCGTTTTTGGCAAGGTTTGCCCAATCAATTGGCATGCTGTCAACAAAACCTTTCTTCTGCAGCAAGAGATGATAGCTTGATTGCTGCTGATCATTCCAAAACCTTGGATCATTGCAATGTCTTCTTTTCAGATTCCCTTCACTGTCAAAATATGAATTTGTGGTTCTCATGGTAGTGTAGTTTGATGTGCTCCGTGAATCCAGGTTCATGGAGGCTAGACTGGCATCTGCCTTTGGTAGCTTCTTGAAAGTAGTTGCAGATATGAATTTCATCATTGATGTGTCAGATCGTGTAACTTTTGAGAATATAGTTGAATATTTGTCTTCCAATGTCTCATCTGACTCTTCTACCTGTGTCTCTGCTGGAATATCTTCTGAGTCAGATGCAGAGGGGGATGAGTCTGATTCTTCTGTTGACTCTTTCCTTCCATCACTATCTTCTTCTTCTTGATATTCTTCATCTGATTCAGACAGCTTTTGCTTCTTCTTGCGAGGAGATGGAGGATGAGGATCACTTGGACTTGAATAGGAGTCATCTGAGTCTTCTGACTGAGCCTCAGTTGACTGTGCCTGAGACTCAGTTGGCATCCTATGGACTGACTCAGGTGCTGGAGAAGATGCTGCTTTTTCTTGCTCTTCAAGTCTTGTTTCTTCTTGAGCTGGTTCTAAGTCTGATAGAGACTGAAATACAGAACCCATGCTCACTGATACTCCAACTGATGGATCTGCTTGTGGCTCAGTTGGGTTTTCATGTGCTTCAGTTGACTTCTCTTCAAAAGATGATCTTAGCTTATCCATAGATTCCTCCATAGTCTGCTCGAATTCTTTTCCACTTGAGTCAAGCTCAGCCAATATGTCTTCAATTGATTCCAAGGCAGCTTTTCTGTTGAGTTTCCACTTCAGTGAGGACTAATTCTAGTCCAGCTGATGCAGCCGCCTGAGACTCGGCTGGCTTACTTGGTTGAGGCACTGAACCACCGGCTTGTTGAAGGGGCACTGCATCAAGTGCTTGAGAACTGGATATCCAATATATCCTAGAGTTTGTTTCAGCAATCTCATTTTGTAGATGCTTCTTATGAGCTTCATCAGCACAAGAATTTAACTCCAACATGTAATTCTCTATTCTCCTTTGTAGGGTGTTATCTGAGAACCTTGTCCAGATAGACTTATAATCTTCTGAGAGTTGAGAGATTAGAAGGTCAATTTGCCTGATCAGGTCTGTTTTCTCTTGTCCAGAGGCTTTTCCTTCTTGCCTCAGCAGCTTTTTGAGTTCTTCATGGATTGCCTTGTTCTTCAGCTGAGTTTCTCTTTGGAGTTTCACATCCTTTGGAACATCTGGTGATTCAAAGATTTGCTTTGCAAGAGCATCTATTCTTTCCTTCATTTGAGGCCTTTCCTCATCTGTGGCATTATGCAACTTATCAGTTAGGTCTTGCCATTTTGCTATAAGTTTGCTGTGTTCCCTTTTTCTAAGAGCTTCTACTCTCCATTCAGCTTCTTCCTCTTCTTGCAGTTGTTTCTTTGTTTTCTTGACTACCACAGCCTCTGATCTTGGCTTCTTTGGGGCTTTGCACAGAGATATATCTGTTGGACTTCCTGCAGCCCTTGTCCTTTTGAGTGCATCAACTACTGGAGCCTTCTTGGCTTTGATAGCTGCCTCTTTCTCAGCAGCCTTCTTGGCTCTTTCTTCAGCTCTTTTCTTCTTTGCTTCTTCAGCTTGGTCTTTCTTTTCAGCTGCTTTTGCTTTCCTCTCTTGTTTCAGTTGTTCTTCCTTGCTGGCCTTCTGAGCTTCTAATTCTTTCATTCTTTGAGCTGACTGAGCTGAAGCTATGTCTATCTGACATTTCTCTTCTTGTAGCTCTTGAGCCTAGCTTCTCTTTTGGCTAGCTCAGAGGGTGACATAGGAGCTTTTACTGATTTTTTTGTGCAGCTTCTCCTGCATCCAATTTCTTTGCAACACTTTTAGCCTGCTCTGCCTCCCACTCTATCTGCTGCTTCTGACTCAGGAGCTGGGTTCTCAGTCCAATGGGCAGATCATCAGTTATATCCTCAGGCACATTCCTTGATCCAGACATCTACATAGGTGAGGTAGGATAAAGAATAGATAAGAGATAATCCTATTGCAGAGAAAACAGGAATATTTGGCCATTTTTGGGATGGTTTTAGGAGAGTTTCACAAGTCATCTCATGCTACATGGCTTAGCTACCTGACACTCAGATGAGATAAATTGTGTAACTCAGGTGGAGTAGCAGAGCGACCTAGGTTCATCGAATCTTGCTGAAATTGAAAATTCTGGACAATGAGTTGCAAGAAATCGTTCTAGAAGATAAAGGTACATCATCTCTATCTGATTCCACAACTAAAAGCTACTCGAGAGCATGGGATTCGCATTAAGGCGGAAACCACCCTAGTTCTGTGACGAACAGCTCGAGGAGACTTACATTTGGAATTTTTGATTGGAGATGAAGGCGCCAAAACAATCGGAAGAGCTTTGGGAAGCTTTGGAGAGAGCGAAGATCGTCGAAGAAACGCACGATCGTTGAGAATCAGATGGTGGCGATGGGCGCAAGGGCACTGAGACTCTGAAGAGGGTTTAGCGCGAACCGTTACAGAGGTAGGTTTTTTATATCCCGAGTGACCCTGTGGCATCTGAGGGTCAGCTAGAATGCTACCTGAGACTTAGGTAGGATAAGAAAAATGAGCTGAGTTCCAGACTTAGGGATTTTCTCCGGAATTTTTGAATGTGTTCAGCTGAGACTCATGTGGAAGACTCAGCTGACAAGGTTTTCAATAGGATTACCAGAGAGAACTTAAGGATAAGAGATGAAAGCAATAGAGAGAATTTCTTTTCAAACACAACTTGCCAAACAATCAATCAATACAAAGCTAAAGCTGTGTTGAATTGAAATAGATGATAAGATCCAACTTATCTAACTCAATGGTGAATCCATGAGTTCAATAAGATGCAAAATCAGCATGATATCTATAAAACCTTAACCCACCTAAGGTTCAACCGAGACTCAGGTGGCTGACTCTTGTGGAATGCAGAGAATAAAAAAACCAGAAATGCAATCATGTGTACACGTGTATCATCATTTCCTCACTGCACATTTGAAATATCCATGATATTTAGCTCATGCCTGAGGGTACAGAACCTATTTTCATCTAAAGGCTTGGTGAAAATATCAGCTAGCTGAGCTTCGGTTCTAACATGACACAGTTGGATATCTTTCTTCTCTACATGGTCTCTTAGGAAGTGGTGTCTCACTTCTATGTGTTTGGATCTTTGGTGTTGGACTGGGTTGTTGGCTAACTTGATTGCACTTTCATTGTCACAGAAGAGGGGTACTTGAGACATAGATATGTTAAAATCCTTCAAGGTCTGCCTCATCCATAACAATTGAGCACAACAACCACCAGCTGCTATGTATTCGGCTTCTGCTGTGGATAGGGCTACTGAATTTTGTTTCTTGGAACTCCAGGACACAAGGGAGCGCCCTAGAAATTGGCAGGTACCTGAGGTGCTTTTTCTGTCAACCTTACACCCGGCATAATCACTATCTGAATAGCCTACAAGCTCAAATGGTGCACCCTTAGGATACCATAACCAAACCCAGAGGTATGAATCAAATATCTCAGTATTCTACGAACAGCAGTGCGATGAATATCCTTAGGATCAGCTTGAAAACGTGCACACATGCAAACACTCAACATTATATCAGGTCTAGATGCACACAAATACAACAAGGAACCTATCATAGACCTATACTCCTTCTGATCAGTGGACTTACCTTGTTGGTTCAGATCAAGATGAGCATTTGTTTGCATGGGAGTAGATATTGACTTAGCTTTGTCCATGTCAAACTTCTTGAGGATGTCCTTGGCAAACTTCTCTTGAGAGATGAAAGTTCTCTGCTTGAGTTGTCTGATTTGCAGCCCTAGGAAGAACTTCAGCTCTCCTACCATGGACATCTCAAACCTTTTGATCATCATCTTGCTGAACTCATCACTTAGCACACGGTTAGTACTTCCAAATATTATGTCATCGACATATATTTGGCATACAAATAAATCCTTGCCTTTAACTTTAGTAAAGAGTGTAGTATCAACAAGCCCAATTTTGAAACCATTATGTATAAGAAACTCCTTTAGGGTATCATACCAAGCACGAGGGGCTTGTTGAGACCATATAAAGCTTTGTGGAGAACATATACATGATGGGGTCTTTTTGGATCTTCAAACCAGGGGGCTGTTCTACATACACAAGTTCAGCAAACTTACCTTGGAGAAAGGCACTCTTGACATCCATTTGATAAAGCTTGATGTTGTGATGATTTGCATAAGCTAAAAGTATCCTGATAGCTTCAAGTCGAGCTACAGGTGCAAAGGTCTCACCAAAATTCAAGCGTTCTATTTGAGTGTAGCCTTGAGCAACCAATCTTGCCTTGTTCCTCACCACTTGGCCTGTAGAATCTTGCTTGTTGCGAAAGACCCACTTTGTTCCTATAACATTGTGATCCTTGGGTCTTTCAACAAGTGATCAGACTTCATTTCTCTCAAATTGGTTCAGCTCTTCATGCATAGCATTGATCCAGTCTGAGTCAGATAGAGCTTCACCTACATTTTTAGGCTCAATGGTGGAAACAAAAGAGTAGTGAGCACAAAAGTTAGCAATACGAGAACGAGTAGTCACTCCCCTATTAATGGCACCAATGATTTGGTCTACAGGGTGATCCTTCTGCAGCCTACTGATCACAGGGGGTTCTGGGTCAGCCACCTGAGTCACAGCTGGATGTGGGTCAGCTGGGTGTATCTGTGACTCAGTTGGCTCTTCCTGAGACTCAGCTGGGTGCATGGAGGCTTCTGAGTCCAATAGATCATTAGCTGGGTTGTACTCGAACTCAATGCCATTGACTTCATCCTGCTCATCAGCTGGGTCAGGTAGGTTTGTAACTCCAGATGAAGCTTGCTCCTCAATTTGGGGCCTGACTTCACCTGTTGACTTGTGAAGTATATCTACCTTCCCTGAAATATCATTAGCAACTTGCCCATCTTGTGAGCCATTAGATTCATCGAATGTCACATCTACAGCTTCTTCAACAACCTTGGTGTTGGTGTTAAAGACTCTGTAGGTGTGAGATTCTGAGCTATATCCAACAAATATTCCTTCATCAGATTTGGATTCAAATTTAGAGAGACGTTTGCCTTTCTTCAGAATATAACACTTACAACCAAATACTCTGAAGTAGGAGACATTTGGCTTCTTGTTGGTCAGCAGCTCATAAGGTGTCTTCTTTAGGAGTGGGTGAAGATATAGTCTATTGATGTTGTGGCAAGCAGTATTTACAGCTTCAGCCTAAACCTTGCTGGTGTCTTGTACTCACTCAGCAGTGTTCTTGCCATCTCTATCAAGGTCCTGTTCTTCCTCTCCACCACTCCATTTTGCTGAGGTGCATAGGGACCAGAGAACTCATGCTTAATTCCATGCTTGTTCATGAAGGCTTCAACTCTCGAGTTCTTGAATTCTGTCCCATTGTCACTTCTCACTGCCTTCAAGTTGATGTTCCATTCATTTTGAACTCTGACAATGAGATGCTTGAACCTTTTGTACACCTGTGACTTGTCCTTCAAGAAAAATACCCAAGTGAAACGTGACAAGTCATCTACAACAACAAAACCATACTTGTTACCTCCAATGCTCTCATATGTAGTTGGACCGAACAAATCAATGTGTATGAGATCGAATGGAGAAGTAGTGGTCATGATGTTCTTGGGTGGATGAGGGCGTCCAACTTGCTTTCCAGCCTGACAAGCACAGCATGGTTTGTCTTTGTTGAATTGGATCTGCTTCAGGCCTAGGACATGTTCTTCTTTACTGAGTTTGTTCAGCAGCCTCATCCCCACATGACCTAGCCTCCTGTGCCACAGCCAGCCTAACTGAGCTTTGACTATAAGGCAACATGGCACAGCTGCTTCTTGATTCTAAAAATCTACAAGATATAGCTTATCTACTCGATAGCCATTGAAAACTTGTGAGTCATCTGTTAGTTTCTGAACATAGACCTCTTTAGGATAAAATGTGACTTTCATTCCAGCATCACATAATTGAGAAACAGATAAGAGATCATATGAAATAGACTCAACAAGCATTACTTCAGTAAGAGAATGTTCCTGAGATATAGCAATTTTACCACAACCCAATACCTTGCCTTTTGAATCATCAGCATAGTTGACATACTTGCAAGGAAGGTTATCTTTTCTTATCTCAGAGAACTGCTCTTTGCCTCCAGTCATGTGCTGTGTGCAGCCACTATCCATGACCCATTTTGTTCCACTGGAGGCAGAGCCCTGCACGATTAGTTTCGAGACTTAGGAACCCAAATAGCTTTGGTTCCCAAGTTAGCAGGTCTCTTACTGTAAGCATCAATAGCAGGAATAAGATTAACATTAGGGTTCTTAGCAGTTATGGCTTTAGAAAGCTTAGAGAACCTCTGAATCTTTCTCAGATTCTTATCTCCTGTAAACTCAGATGGAAGGGTTAGCAAATTTGCATTGCGCCTGAGTGCGCTACCTGAGTTACAGGTGGCTCTCCCTGACTTCGGTACCCAACCGAGTGAGTCACCTGAGACACAGGTGACTACTGACTTTGGTACCCAAATGCTTGGTACCTTCTTGTACCTACTCCAGGATCCAACATATATTGCCTCAGGTTTACCCTTTTTCCCTGTCTTAAGCACATAGCTTGGATTAGAGGGAATTTTCACATAACCACCTGTCTTTCGATGGTTTCCTGCAAGAGAGTTAGTATCATATTTCCCTTTCTGAGGAACAAAGTGATTCTGCAAGTATTTCTTGTTAGTGGCAGAGGAAATATATGATGACTTGTTCTTTTTAAGTGTAGGAGTGAAACCAAGTCCCCTTGTACCATTATTCTTTAGTACTAAGGTGGACTGGAGCCTAGCAAAGTTCTGCATGCCTATGTTAGCACTGCATAGGCCTATTCTCATGAGCCTTTTTAGCTCTTCATGCTCCTCCTTGAGCTCATTGTACTTTGCTGCATCAACAGAATTAGTAGCAGTTGAAGTGCTTGATTCACTGGGTGAATCTACAACAAACACTGTACTAGAAGTAATAGCATTGATGCGAGATGCACAGTTTAAACAGGTTTCTATAACAGTAGGAGGATTCGCATCAGGTGTAACAGCAGTGCAAGATGAGTGAGTTTCTTTGAGTTTATCATGCTCAGAGATTAGAAGCTCATGTGATAGCTTAAGTTTGTTTTGAGCTTCCTGCAATAAGTAAACCTCCTCATCAAGATCTGCCTTAGCATCTTGTGCATTATCAAGGGACACCTGCATGTCAGTTAGTTTGTCCCTGAGAGAGATGTTTTCTTTTCTCTCTTTCCGAAGGAGCTTCTCTGTCCTGTCAAGAATGTCCATTAGTTGAGCATAATCAGGGAAGTCATCCTCAGTCATTACCTTGCTGCCTTTAGCCATAAGGCATAGGGCTGGAGTCTCAGCATATGTAAGATCTGCATCCTTGTCGAAAAGAGAGTCTGACTCGGGTGCGCAGCTGAGTGACCTAACTGAGTCTTCTCCTGGCTCAGTTGGGCTGCTGAGTGATCCACCTGAGACACAGATGGCTAACCCAGCTAGCTCAGTTTCTTCCTCTGACTTCTCCTCTGACTCTGAGTCATCTGAGACCCAGGCTTGTCCCACATATGCTCTGGCAGCAGAGGTCTTCTTCTTTCTGAAGGTGGGAGGCTTCCCTTCTTTGTACTTCTTCTTGACAATGATCTCCTTCTTCTTGTACTTGCCATCCTCTTGTCTCTTGCTCTTTTTGGGACAATCAGCAATGAAGTGTCCTGAGTCACCACACTCAAAACACTTCTTGTCACTGAGTTGCTTCTTCCCTTTGAATCTGTCAGCTGAGCCTGAGAACTTCTTCCTTCGATAGAACTTTCTGAAGTTCCGAGTAAGCATGGCAAGCTCATTCTCCTCATCAGTGGACATCTCTTCATCTGAATCTTCTTCTTCATCACTTGAGTCCCTGTGAGTGGCCACTGCCTTGAGAGCTATGTCCTTGTTCTTTCCAGAAGTGATAGCATGCTTCTTGGAGTGGTTTAGCTCCATCTCATGAGTGAGCATCCTACCAAGGACATCTGTGGGCTTTAATCTGTCAAAGCCATCCTTTTCTTTCATCATCAGACGCAGAGTGTGATAAGGCTTGGGAAGCACAAAGAGGAACTTCTTGATCACATCTCCATCTTCTACTCTGTTGGACCCAAGTGCCTTCAGCTGGTTAGTGATCATGGTAAGTCTTGTGAAAATGGAATTGATGTCCTCTCCAGGTTGGTAATGGAAGTTGTCAAGTTCATGCTCCAGCACATCTTTCTTGGACCTCTTCAACGTGTCACTACCTTCATAGATAGCCTGAAGTGTGAACCATATATCTCTGGCTTCCTCAAAGGTGCTGACACGGTTGAAGTCATGCTCTTGCAGTCCCATATAGATAGCATTGGCAGCTCTAGCATTGTTCTTGATGCTGATCTTCTCTTGATCAGTGGGATTGCTCTCATCAACCACATCAAGACCTGTTGTGACAATCTTCCATACATCTGGGTCAAGTGCAGTAAGATGCATTTGCATCTTCCGCTTCCAAAAGGCATAATTATTACCATCAAACATAGGGACTCTACCCTCATAGTTTCGACATCCTTTAGACTCTGGCTGTTAGGCCAATTATGAGCAACCTTGCTCTGATACCACTTGAAAGGGATCTCAGGAGTCGACTAGAGGGGGGGTGAATAGGTCGGCTCTAGAAATTAAAATGCCTAATGGGTTTCTCTTCTGGAGATAGGTCAATCCTAGAGAGAATATATGCAAATGATGCAGGTAACTGAGACTCAGCAAGATATATCAGATAAACACCAGACACTCAGATAGCAAACTCAGCTGATGTAAAACAAGTTATACACAGAGCTAACTGAGTCTCAGGTGTGAGAGTCAGGTGAGTGCATCAGATGACGTGAACAGGAAAGGTCCTATTTTTTTAGCAAGAGCTAACTGAGTCTCAGGTGAGGAAACTCAGTTAGTGTGCAACAGATAAAGGTGCTCTAGTGATCTAAGCATGCATAGATATCAGAATAAATAAGAGCAGATCACAAGACAGAAAGTAAAGCACACAATGATTTGTTTTACCGAAGTTCCTACTTCTTGTGAAGCAGTACGTCTCCGTTGAGGAAGCTGTTCTCACAGTCGGCACCAAACCGTGCTCTTTCCTCGAGTACCTTTCTTGTGTGGAATCCTTTTGATCTTGCCGCGGCAAGACAGGCAGACCCAAATCGCCTTCACAGACTCTTGATGACAGCCACACAAGACTTGGCTTGCTCACCAACTCCAAGAGCACTCCCACTCTTGGAGGAACCAATACCTCGAATGCTACACCTGAAGCACTAAGCAACTCTCTCTCACGATGGATGCACGCAGGCAACACTCACTTGGAGACCTAGAGCTCTCTCTTGCTCAACAGGTTGCTTTCGGGTTAGAGGCAAAGGTTAGGTAAAGGTTGAGGTTGAAAACCTCCCCAGGTTCTCTATTTATAGGGTCCCTGGCAGCTAGCCGTTACCCTCATGCCACGTCAGATAAAGAGCCACCAGACCTAACCTGTCTGAGACTCAGCTAACATGCACCTCTGGTAACCTACTAGCCGCGGCTGAGCTACCCACCTGAGTCTCAGATGCCAAACTCAGGTGGACTCGGTTGCCTCAGGCAGCACCTGAGCACAACTCTGGCCGGCTCACTACAAGCCTAAAACTGACCAGAGAGCAATGGCCTCGCCACAGTCCCTGTCCAGCTCGCTCAGACCCTTGGCACTGGTTCCAAGCTTCTTCACCGAAGATGACTGCCCTTGTAGACGCACAGCGAACCCTTGGTCCAGATCCACCAGCTTCCTAGCTCCTCCAGGACTTATCAAGTTTGCATTCACGGCCCTTGAACTCCATTAAGCAACCATCACCTCGCTTGCCCTCGAGCACAGCCTCGGCTTCTTCGCAACTGTGCCTCAGGAGCCTAGCTCAGCTGGTCCTTCTGACCTTCCCAGTTCCTTGCTCTTTTTAGGGCTCATCATCAACAGTTGTCTCACTTCAGCTTTCACCTGTCCATCTAATCCTTGTTCACACTCATTGCAAACATTAGACACAGGTGAGGATTGCCAATAACCATCAAAACCAAACTCTGGGGCAAGATAGCCATCCTCCCAAGCTCCATGGGAGTGGATGCACTTTCACTTAGCGTATCGGGGAATATCTATGTGATTAAATCTGTGAGAATTATTTCCATATCGTATTTCATTATTTTTGGGAATAGATTAATTCAAAAATTGCTAAATATTCCAACACATACACACTCATATACATAGGAGGGAATATATATGAGTTACAACAAGGTATCACAACATAACTCTACAGGGGAGAGTTATGAATTTCATAGCCACATCTCATATATTGGAGCAGATAATTAATTTACAAACAAATCGGCTCGAAGGTCAATAGAGATCCAACATAAAGTAAAGTTCAGCAGCGGGACATAAATAACAAACCTAAGATGGTAGCCACAACCATCTCACGAAAGCCACATTAACCCACGAGATACCGACCAAAGCAAACCAAGCAACTAAAACATCACTCTCAATATGCTCGGTATCGTAATACTCTCCTACACTAGGATCACCTACAAAGTTATTAAGGAAAAGATTTCCAACGAGTACTTTCGTACTCGCAAGACATAATCAGGCTCTTTTCAATTAACATAAGCATGCCATCGAATAAGAAATAAATTATTACACATGTAGTCTATTCTCAAAGTAGCATGGCATAACCAGGGAATATTAGAAGTACATGAACCAACATGTATTCAACTTAGCAAGAAATTCTCAAGTTTAATCGTCATATTTCAACTAAGGAACAACATTATAAAATCCACCAAGATTATATTCATCTCATTAGTTAAGTCCACTAGGACTTAATCTAAATCATCACATTAAGCTCAGCAAGACTTAAATCAAAATTTCTCAAGTTGGGAAGTGTTCCGAGGTGCTTTTGCTTCATAGCTGGCCGACTATGGCTTTATGGAGGGTAGAATCCAACAATGTAGGTATCGACTGGACGACTGTGGTGCTTATGTTCACCTCACATATCGATCCATCTGTTGGTATAAAACCTCAAATCTCAGGTCTCACTTATTAGGTTTCATATTTAATTAGTCCAAATTAACATCATAACCCTATGGTCATGATCCACAATCAAGCCCTAGCATGCTAGTGATTCCATCCATCACAACAAATCATAATTAACATATGCCACCAAGCATAATCATCACATAAGAAAAATCATGGCATAATAAATCATAAAATTATCAAGATGCTACTTGCCTTAAGTGTCACAATTTTGAAAGAAGGATCAGTTTCATAGTAGGCCTTGTTGCCGCCTCTACCGATAAGAGCGAAAATTTGACCGAAAAGCCAAAAAAAGAATAAATCAATAACATAAATTTAAATTGAAAAATGATGAACAAGATGAATCCCAGAGTATGGAAAATAAAATTATAAAACTAATGCAATTGGTTTCATTCAATTTGGTGCCCTACACCAAAAGTTATGAATTTTCTAACTTTTATATGTCAACTTTAGGGTTTATTAACATATCAATAATTTCAAAATTTTATACTACATACATATGCACTAAATCTATACCATTTAATAGTACATATCAAACCATGAATTTACATAAAAAGTTCCTCTCATTCGGAGTTAGGATGAATTATCTATGAATTTTACAAGTTTAACCTTTTAAAGCATTTTCAAGAATTTCTTGATTTAGTTTCGAATTTTGAAAAAAAATACATTTTATACTTAGATGCACCTAGCTACGAAGGCTGAAAAGTGGGGTCAAGGGATATTGTTGACTGGTTATGGATTTACTGGTCAATTGGCCTTTGGATCCACCTGTCATTCTTAGCACATATTCCTTTTAATTTATTTTTTTGTTTCTTTTATTATATTAGGCCACTGACAAAAGGGGTCCAATGTTAGTTTTAATTAGAAAAATTAACGATTAAGTGGTAGGGCTAGCATATCATACACATAGAAGGTTTAATCAGGTTTACGTAGATATTTAGATGGCATGGCCTACATGCCTCATATGCACATTACTCTGACATTTAATAAACTAACACACTGGCCTTACAAGTCAGGCCACTGGCGGCTGAATGCCTGCGAGGCCGAACGCGGGAGCATGGTGACGCATAAGTGCGTGGGCACTATAGGTGGCCATTTTGAAAACGGCTTGCATCGCTCGGCTCCTGGTGCTGTCGCGGGCGCAACCGCGCCGGTGCGGGGAACAATGGTCGCCGGCAACGGCCAAAGACAAAGCAAGGGCCGAGAGTACCAAACAAGGCAAGCAACCGAGGGGTCCGATTTAGTGTCTCACCACGATGCCAATGGCTAGCTTGCTAGAGGCTGAGGGTTTTGGAAGTGAGGGTGACACAGTGGTCGATGGCGGAGGAGAAGAGCGAACACCAGGGAGGAAGAAGAGTGGTGCTGAGCTCCTCACGACTCATCGAGGTAGCTTCGTGGCACCACCACACTTGGCTCGTCGGTGACGACGTCTGCCAGTGTTTGTGCGAGGGAAAGGTAAGGACCATGGGAAGCCAAGGAAACCATGCGAGTGGTCTAAGATTCAACAGAAAGGAAGTGAGGACGTGTGGCGGCGTTCCGTCCGAATTAAGGACGACAACATCTTCGGCTCGATTCCGTGTGCCAAAGATCAGGTAGATGCATGGTTAGACTCAGGGAAAAGAGGTGAAGCAAAGATGTAGGGTATGCAGTGTCGGCTCACCGCTCACTGTCGAACATGGGATGCATGGTGATGCCAATGGCGGCACACTTGTTGGAGTTCCAATGCCGCAGGTGTTCCTAGCGTTGGACTCAACAACACTCCCCAATTCCTACCCGTGGAGGTGTAGCAGGGGAGTTGAGCGTGTTGGAATGGTTTACGGGTGGATAATGTGAGGGGGAGCCATGAAATCAAGAAGGGCATAGGCGGGGTGGAGTTGGCCAAAAATGACAGCGGAAGCACCGAGGTGTCGTGCACTGCCTCCAACGGCTTTCGACTGTTGCAAACATATGCGAGGCATCACAGGGACTCGTCCGCGTGCACTGGTAGCAATATGGCACCAACAGCGGCCAGACGAGGCAGTTGGCCATTGGCGTCATTGTTCACGCGTAGAGGGTGAGCGACGTTTAGAGCGGCCATATGGAGACGATGGTTTGTCCGGCGGGCCGCATGAACCAGTGAATAGAAGAGGCGCAGGCCTGATGTAGAGGGGAGGACAAGTGGGCTTGGCATATGTGGCGTGGGAAGAACTGGGCCAAAAGTTGGCCCAGTAGGGTAAGGCCTTCTAACCCTTTTCTTTTTATCGTTATTTCTGTTTTGGAGTATTTAACATTTCAATTATTTGCAATTTCAAACCTAGATTTTTAAATCTATACAAATTCACAGAGGGTCTATACAATATTACTGACCAATAAAAAATTTCCCAGGTTTTTCTAAATCATATTTGGCAGTTATTTAAATTCAAGTTCAATTTTTCCTTAATATAGGTTTGAACAGTAGCTAGGTGAGGTATGGTTCCATAATTCATCAAAAAGGAAATAAATGAGTCACGAATATAAAATTACTTGAGTTTTCAATGGAGGAATCATAACCAATTAAATATATTATAGTTCTACCAATTTGGAACTTGTTTAAATAGCACTATTCAAATATGCAAATTTATCCCAAATCACTTGAAAATTTTCACTGGCTCTTTGAGGTATATGAGACCTATTAAAATTATCAGAGTGACATTTCAGTATTTTTGTTTCACAACTTTGTTTAGGGTTTGATTCTAGGTCAATTTTGTCACTATCTTAGGGTTATTTGAATTACTCTAAATGCAAAGATGACATGGAGATGAAATGAATTTAATTGATG
The DNA here is from genome assembly GCA_019208055.1 of Stipa capillata. Classification (NCBI taxonomy): domain Eukaryota; kingdom Viridiplantae; phylum Streptophyta; class Magnoliopsida; order Poales; family Poaceae; genus Stipa; species Stipa capillata. The sequence continues at coordinate 26,629 of JAGXJF010004542.1, read as the reverse complement.
ATGAACTTCAAGGTACTAATTACATCAAGATTTAAAAAGTTGTGTCATTACAAAACTTAACCCGCTTAAAAGAATCTTCATCGAGATTCCTAACGGTTAGAAAAGAGAGAAGGGTATTTGACTTAGAGTTGATCTTCATGCTCCCAAGTAGCTACATCTTCAGTATGGTTGCTCCACTACAACTTATAGAATTTGTTGGAGTGACGCCGAGTTTCATGCTCAACCTCATCAAGAATGCGAATCGGGTGCTCCTGATGTGAAAGATCATCGTTTAGCTCGAGGTCTTCCAGATGAGCATTGGCGGTGGGAGGAGGAAGACATTTTCTCAGCTGAGAGACATGGAAGATGTTTTGCACTCTGGAGCGCAATTTCATAAGCCATGGTTCCCTGTTTAGCAAGAATTTTGAACGGACCGATGAATCAAAGAGCTAGCTTACCCGTGACTTTGAATCTATGGGTGCCCTTGAAAGGAGTGACCCGGATATATGCTTTTATCCAACTTCAAAGCTTATATCTCGACGCTTGGGGTTGACATATTTCTTTTGATGGGATTGAGCTGCACGGAGTCGTTCCCGAACAACCCAGACTTGAGCTTTCGCTTCTTTGATCGAGTCTGGGCCAAAGAGTTGGGGCTCTTCAGTCTTAGACCAGTTCAATGGATTCCTACACCTCCTTCCATAGAGTTCTTCAAATGGCACCATGCCTAGACTGGATTGATTGCTATTGTTGTAGGAGAATTCAGTGTAAGAAGGCATTTTTCCCAATTTGGGCCGAATGAAAGAACACATGCCCTCAACATGTCCTCCAATATTTGATTTGTCCTTTCAGTTTGGCCTCCCATTTGAGGGTGATATACTATGCTAAAGGAAAGGTGGGTTCCCATAGCCTTGTGTAAAGATTGCCAAAACCGATTGACGGTGCCTCGATCAGAAATTATTCTTTTTGGCAGTCTGTGAAGGCAAACAATCCTGGAGATGTACAAATACACCAATTGTCTGCATTTGTAGGTGATGTTGACTAGAATGAAGTGTTACACCTTGGAGAGGTGGTCCACGATTACCCAAATAGCATCATGCCCTTTTTGGGTTTTCAGCAATCAAACGATAAAATCTATGCCGATTTCTTCCCATTTTCACTTGGGCATAGGAAGTGGTTGAACAATGTCCATTGGTCTTTGATGTTCGGTCTTCACACAACACACGTTGCATTTGGCAACGAATTTGGCAATCTCTCTTTTCATTCGGGTCTACCAAAACCTTTGCTAGAGGTATTGATACATTTTGGTGTTCCCTGGATGAATGGAAAGAGGGGAATCATGAGATTTTTGGAGAATTAGAGACTGCAACCCATCAACCTTTGGCACGACAAGCGTTTGCTAAACCAAATGACTCCATGCTCATCTTCAGTGAAACAAGTGGCTGCACAGATTTTTCATCTGCTCCTTTATTTTTCAGATATTGGCACTGGTGACTTGAGCGGCTCTAATTTGATCCTCAAGAGAGGGTTTCACCTCAAGGGGAGTAAGGAAACCTTGCTCGATCACCTTAAGGTTGAGCCACTGAAATCCTTCACAAAGAAGCGGTTGTTTATAGGATCAAGGTGTTGGCCTAGAGGGGGGGGGGTGAATAGGCGACTAAACAATTTAAATCAACTTTTAACAATTCTTGCAGTTATGCGGAATTAAGGTTATCTAAAGAAATGAAGAATATGAGCACAATGATAAACTAGCCAATATACAAGCAAGATCAATATATATCAATTAAAGCTAAACTTGCAAATATGTAAAGCGAGTAGAAGTAACTAAATGGAGACAAGTGGTTTATTCCCGAAGTTCAGATTTTTGGAGGAATCCTACGTCTTCGTTGGGGAGCTCGATCACACGTGATCAAGAGCCGGCTTCCACTGAAGCCTTTTATCCCTGAGTACACTCTTGCGTCTCCTCGACTTCTTGTTGGTGATTCTTTTCTCGCAGAGGCGAATCCTGGTCTTCACAAACTTCTTAAGGCTCACCACAAAGGATGGAAGCTCTCAAGGACTCCTAACCGTCTAGGAGACCCCGATCTCCAAGAGAAATAAGCTTGATGAACACTTGGAGATGAACTCAATGCTTGGCTTGGAATGAATCCCAAATTTCTCAAATATTTCTCTTCCTCACAAGGATTCTCTCTTAGTGCTTGGAGGAGTGGAGGAATGCTCTTGAATATGCAGGAAATGAGTTGGCAAAGAGCTCCCCTTGCTTTGAGCTTTCTTTGGAATATCTTCAGATGTGATTTCAATTTGATGGTATCCGAAGCTGAGATCAATTTGGGAGAAAACTTTAGCATTGGTTAATTGATCAAAGAGATCATCAATCTGAGGTAGAGGATACTTATTTTTGACCCTAACCTCATTCAACAGACAATAATCCACTATATACAGAGGGAATTGACCTTCTTCTTCACAAACATAGCTGGACAACCCCTATTTCCAACTCCTTCAATTGCTTCTTCATCTCGACCAATTCATTTTGAGAAATACGATAGGGTCGTTTTGAGATGGCAATAGTTTTGGGTGGAAGTTCGACGAAAAACTCCACATCACATTAGGGCGGCATACCTGACAAATAATTGGGAAGACATTCAACTAGTTGCATACCACTATAACTTCTTTGAGAGATGGAGCTTGAGTGGCACTAAGGGCATACAATTGAAGTTTGACGAGCTTCGGGGCAATTTTGACTTGTCTGCCATCGGGGCTCGTGAGAGAAATAGATCTTCGGGAACAATATTTTTTTCCTCATGCTTGGACAGAAAATCCATGCCGAGAAGGACATCAATGCCCACTGATCCGACAATGATTAAGGTTGCCAAAAAATCTGCCCCATCAATCTCTATGTTAACACCCTCGCATTCGAGCTCGGTCCGCTTTTTCGAGCCAGGTGGATGAATTATGAGAGTAAAATGCATGGGCTTAGATGGAATGCCATGATTTTTCAGAAAATTCACTTGATATGAATGAGTGAGATGCCTCAGAATCAAAAAACATGCTTCCAGGAGCTGATTTGACATGAAGTGTACCAATAACAACTTCCGACACGTGTTGTACCTCCTCAGTGGTGATGTGATTAACCCAGCCATGACCAACACCCTAGGGCTTGTTAGGGGGCTGCCTCTGAACTTGAGGAACATTCCTTGGCAGTCCTCGAGGTGGTGGGGGTGCACATGAGCCACCTAACTTTGGATTAGGGCACTTACTAGCGTAGTGTCTCTTATCTCCACAGTTGAAGCATATGAAATCTGCATAATTGTGGTTGGTGTCCTTGCTGTCTGCCAAAAATTCCATGGAGGGAAATTTAGAGTGGGCGACGAGGCGGGTATCCTAGCGGTGCTTGATAACGAGGTAAGGGAGGGGGCCAATAGAGAGGTTGTTGAGAACTGACACTAGCTGATTTTGAGACATCCCTCTCGTGATTGTGAGAAGCCTCGAGTGCCGCACCCTTGCGCTCCATGATGATGACCTTGTTCACCAAATATTTGAAGTCAGGAGCGTCAAGAAGGGCCAACTCCTTTTGCATCTCTTCATTGAGGCCTTTCACGAATTTTCTCCGCCCTTGCTTGAGAGCAAGGAATTCCTCCCTCTTGTTATCCATAATGCCTTCTGGAATGTGGGCAAGATGGACAGCCTTGCAGAACTCATCCTCGGTCATCACACGGTTGGGGCTTGTGTGGCAAGAATATTTCCCACCAAGCACTTACAGCTCGCTCCAACCGATAGGAGGCATAGAGCACCTTCTCTTGATCGGTGAAATCTATTAAAACGGAGAGCATATGTTGGGGTGGTGAATCATGAAGAGAGCCGTCTCGGCAGGGATCGAAACCAGGGCGAGGAAGTTGTGTGGTGTATCCCCTGGAAGTGGCTCACTAGGCCCATGGAGTGTCCCTGGGACAGCCATAGCCACATGGTGGCGAGCGCGCAATGGGGCCCCAAAATCCACGGTAAGTGGAGGGGGAGTGGACGGCTTGCACCGTAAGGATGGGAAAACTCTCCACGGCCCTCCATTAACTCAGTGGGGGCATGATGAGCTCCAATGTGCTTGTCGATGGAGGTGAGCACGTGACAAAGACGATGGTGATATTGATCATGGTTGTAGGCAGCAAAGTGGTACAAGTGGTGGGTGAGCATCAACATTAGCACCGTTTCAACGAGAGTGGTGTCAGGCTCAAAAGGAAACTCCTCTGAGAAGGTCTCATCAGTGGGAGTCTCCTGTCCCACATAGTAGCAAAACGGTGTCTCGTGCAACTCCATGTACCAAAAATGAAGGTAGCACATGGTGTTGTAGGCAACCACCTACGTAGCGCCCTCTTAAGAACCATCACAGCCCTCAAAGATGAGGAGCTGAGCCAATGGGTGAATGGGATGGGGTCGGATAAACATTTTGAAGCCAAAGTCTCTCAAGCCGAAGCCATGGCTATGGCGGTAGATGGTGTACTCTGGCACACTGGTATCCGACATTTTGAAACATACAGAGGAGAAGCGGCAGAGCACCTTTCACTCTCTAGATGTGGGTAGTGTCCACCAAAGTGACATAAGGTTCAAACATCGGACACAAGAAAAAAAGAGGGATAGATCAGCCCCTAAACTTAAAACAAATGAATTAGAGAAGCAAAATTCAGATCTATGATGGATAGGGAAAAGAAATAAACGGGAATTATACTTATAGTTTTCAAACATCATTTTTAGTTTTCACAAATAGGTTTTCTTGAAGACACCGAGTCTTATTCTAACGTCCACCTACAACATTTGCTTACGGTCAGTTCGGCTCTGATATCAAGTTGTCGTGGATCCCTAGAATGAATTTCACATGAGAGGAGATAGATCGTTTCAGAATTGATTCAGTCATTAATCCCAATCCAAACCAAAGGATAACCTAGGCTTCCGTGGGATTGTTGCTTATCAACCCCTCGTGTGTGAGAGCCTGGAATTAACTTCCAAACTCCCCTGTATGTCATCATCAGTCTAGGATCATGTTGATGAACACAATCGAATGGTAACATTGCAACATCAAGTTTAATACAAACATAATCTTGGGTTACATGCCACTTGGCTTTAAACTAAATACTTAGTCACATGACCATTACATTCATAAATAGCGGAAAGAAAAGTGATAATGGGATAAGCTCCATCTCAGCCATAGGCAGTTGACAGAGTCCAACGTGGCCTACTCCTCATCAACATCATCATAGAAGTCACTGACGAACTCATCTTCATCATAGTAAGCTTTTGGACATAATAAAAAATAACATGCTTGATGCGCGTACTCAGAGTACCCCCTTTTTAGGAAAATATAACTACATGTAGGCTTAACAAGGAAGTCTTTATGGCTCTTTGCATAACCAATATTTTTAGTTAAATTATTGTAAATAGTTTCAAAGGTAGTTTTAAGATCAATTTTTTTCATCAATGGGTATAATTAGTGAAGCTTCTAACCACCATTAGGTCCACTTCGTCTACGGGGTAGCTTATATTTTGCGAGTAAAATCCTTATGTTTTCCTTTTGATTCTTACCGGCTTGTAAACTCTTTCATATTTGGTTTGTCATTTAATTTTATACTTTAATCAATGATATGTGATGCAATTCCACTTATTTGGATCTATGTAATATGTTATGTGCTATGCTTATTATCATATCCTCGCACATTCATACATCCCTAAGTGCATAGTTTATTTTATTCATATGTTTGTTTGACCACATGCACTCCCACGAAATCTTGGATATATGGGGAGCTCTCACACTTTTGCCTCTAAAATTGTGCATTTGTATTTAAAGCAAAATTCTAAATGCACACATTTAGGGGGAGCTCATCATATATCAAAGAATCCAAAAGATTCTTTTTATCAATTCAAAGCTTTGATTGTGTTGTCATCATCACTAAAAAATGGGTGATTGAAAGTGCATCTTGGACCCCTAAGTGGGTTTTGATGATTAATGATAAAACACTAAGGGATTAATGAGTTTATTGAGTGCATGCTTGGGTTTTAGTCCCACAAATGAGGTTTAACCGGCATTGGCGACCCCTTCCCTCAAAGATTGAACAAAAGAAAACAAAAGTAGTATATACAATAAATCTTTTTCATATGGTTTTCTATTATTTATATAGTCAATTTGAGTATAGTAAAGGTTATACTTTTAAGAGGGGTTCATCGATTAGCTGGTGAGAAAGCTTAGTGCTCAAAATGCTCAACATTGATGAGTTGGCTCTCTGGTTTCCCTTCTCTACCTTTTGGAGAGAGTTATGTTTTCTATGTCCCGGAGTATCTGAACATATCTCAGAGAATAGGGAACGGAGTCTTCGGAGAGGTCACTCCGGGGATTTCAATTCTCTGTTTCTTGTCCAAAGTGTACGAAAATCAGTCTGGAGTATTCGGACAAGTAAAACCTCCAGATCAACCAGAGTCTCCAAAGAGGTCAGTATGGGGATTCAGGCTATTGTTCTGTCCAGAGTGTCCGGACATTTGTCTAGAGTATCCTGACACATGAAAGTTTCCAGGCTGGCCAGCCAGAGTCTCTAGAGGTTTTGCTTCGAGGATTCCAATTCTCTAACTTCTTTCCAGAGTGTTCGGATGTTTTGCTCAAAGACTTTCGGTAGAGACTTTGTCAACCCTCCAACTTCTTTCTGAGCATCTGAAGTAGCCGTTGCATTTTGAACCCCGGAATGTCCGAGCCTTACCCGGACACCGCGAGTAACAGTTTTCTTGTCTCAACAGCTAGTTTCTGTGAGTGAGTTATTTATACCCCACTCTCCCATCCAAGATTTACTTTTTGCCACTTCAAATTCCTACTCTCAAGAAAGCTTTTTCATCTTCCTCAAGTATAAATCCTTTGATTCTTGTGAGGAAAATCTTAAAAGAGTGAGAGATCTAGAGTTGTTGAGCACTAGAGCATTGAGTAGTTCATCTCCAAGCATTCGTCGAGCTTATTACTCTTGAAGATTGGGTTTTTCTAGACGGTTAGGAGTCATTAAGAGCTCCCAATCAAATTGTGGTGAGCTTCAAGAAGTTTGTGTAGGTCGGGATCTGCCTCTGTCAAGGAAAGGATCACCAAAAAGAGACCGAGGAGATGCAAAATGCATCCTTAAGGGATAAATGCTTGAGAGAAATCCAGCTCTTGATCAGCGTAATCGAGCTCCTCAAACGTAGACGTAGGATCCCTCAAGGATCCGAACAACACATCCACCACGTCATTTGGTTTTCTTGTTTCCCTTCTCATTTCTGCAACTTTTCTTTACTAGCTTACTTGTGCTTGTGGTTGACTAGTAGCTAGGGGTGCTCATATAGTTCTTGCATTAGACAATCTTTAATTCCACATAATTGCAAAAAAAATTAAAATGGGTTAAAATTGTTTAGCCGCCTATTCACCTCTCCCCTCTAGGCCAATATATTGATCCTTTAGTTAAGCATGAGTTAAACTTTTGTGACTCGTAATTAAGGAAAAAGGGCATGCACAACTTTTGTGACTCATAAGTAAGGAAAAAGGGCATGCACGACGGCCGTGGGGCTGGTCGCCATACACTTGCTGGAGTGCCACAACAATGTTTTTAAGCAGGTTCGACTCAAAGAGAGAGGCTTACTCTTGTTAGAGGTGCGACCAACCGATAAAGGGAATGTTTCATTGAGGGTATGTCACACCCTGATTTTCTAGAACCTAACGATTAGGGCTTACAATTTTTTTTTGTGCTAATTAAGCTACCTTAAATAAACCTAAGCAAAATTCTGATTTCAAATCATGCAGTTGGTACAGATCCAAACCTCTGCTCCTATGTTTTGACGTCCCTACCTACCGGGTTCGGTAATTGCCCATCCCTGCATTCCTTCAATCACCTACATATGAACACCAATGCATATACGCATATATGCCCCTATACATATATGCAGTCCCTAAACCCCCTCCGTTCAAGCGACGGGTTGAATCCTAAATCTAACCCATGACCACATATATTCCTAAAATAAACGGGACACTGTTATTCTATGATGATCTTTTCCCTCATGCCATCTGTGTGCCCCATATATATATACCCTTGGCTCCTTGTCTTGATTCCTCGACGTCTTCCAAAATTTGGGAAAAATATATTTTAATATCTATAGCTCAAACCTATAAGTGGCCACCCGCATACTTTTTGAAAATTTTAAACAATCTAGGCATAAACCCTACAGCTTCTTGGCACATAACCATTTGATTTGAGCTTCTGAAAGTTCCACAATCTCTATGGGATATCTTACCAATATATTGAATCTGTTTCAACCATAAACCCTACAGCTCTTGCATAATTTTTCTTCCCGAAATAGGAATGAAAATTCCATTGAAAATATCACTGCCATTCTTTGCCATTTCGTTGTTCTGCTCTATTGTTATTCCTTCCTTCTATTGCAAAGTCCACACATAAGGTACCAACTGAACAGCCATGGAATCTCCTCCAGGTGGACCCCGGTCCTGCGTGACAGCCTTCTTCCCCCAAACACCTTTCTTCCCCCTCTCTCCATTCTCCTTCCTCCCTCCTCCTGCCAAGCACTGTTCCCTGCGCCACCTCCTCCCCATCAACAGCAATCGGCACCTACCCCTACAACACCAGCTAGCTACCCCTTCCTCCTCCTTAACTCCTTCTTTTCTTTATAAGTCCGGTAGCACCCGAGCTACCACTCTCCTCTTGCCTCTCTTTCCTCTCTGCTTCTTTGACTTCTGACCTGAGCTAGCACAAGCCGAGCTGCTCCTTATCCTCTTCTCCCCATCGGACTGTTCTAAAGTTGAGCTCGGGTTTCACCTTCCATCTATACTTCCCTATGGCCCCTTCTCCCATTCCTTTCTCCCGAGCTGCTATTCCTTCTCCTCCCCTATTCCCCAAGTGCGCAGTTTCCTCACCCTTCTCCTCTGTTCTTCTCCAGCAGAGCACCAAGCTTCTTCCCCTTTTCTATTTCTTTTCTACCTCACTCGAGCCCACAAGCTCCCATCTACCAGCACCCGCCGCTTCCGCTCTCCAAAGCAGACGTGAGGCTCTCCTTCCATCTCGGCTCCGGCCGCTAGCCAGCCACTTTCCCTCCCCTAACCTCCTCTCTTCGGTGGCATCTAGCCGAGCCTGCTAGAGACTCACCACCGATTAGATGCCGAGCTCCCGAGGCCTTGCTCCCCACCGCAATAGCATCGGCCCCGACGCTAAGCACTGAAGTCAACACCGTCCCGGGCATCCCAAGCGCCCCGGCGCCTTTTTCCCCATATCCGGGTCTACCGCCGCTCTTGCCGTCGCGGTGCCCACTCCAGCAAGTGCCGCCGCCTATGACTATTCGATTCCCGCCACCCTCTCTACCTGCCGCCGCTCCGGCTGCCAGCCGACCATGTTGCCCCGCTGCAAAGGGAGCCCTCAGCAGCACCTCGTCCTGGCCGCATCCGCCCTCGAGGCCGCCACTCACTACCGGTCCCAATCTTCCGAATACCCTGCGGTGAGGCTTCGCCAATCTCCCCCCTCCCCGCTTAAGCCCTAATCACACCTTAGGCGTGCACGACAGCGGTTCCTAAACACTATTTGCCCCCTATCTATGATGCATGGGTCCCGTCTCACAGCCGTGGCCCACGGCCAAAGCAGTGAGGGTGTAACCTCGGGAATGCGCCTTCCTTTTCTAGAAGCGTAGTCCCCTCTATCCTTCCCAAAGTACATTTCCCCCACTAGAAGACGTCTTTCCTACCGAGCCCTCCATTTTTCCTCTACGCTGTGTTCCCCAAGCCGAAGACGTCTTTTTATTTTACGCAACTGACATCACCTTCTAAGTCACCTCGGAGCTAACCAGTGAGCGACCTCTTTATAAACAACCTTTGGACACTGATTTCTCCAAATCCACTTATCAAAATTAAATGATTCTTTTTCCTAGCTTTCTAAAATTTCAAAATCTATCTACTAGTACCAGTTTCATAATTTTTTAACCCATTTGAATTTCAAATTTGGATTCAATTCAAATATAGCCCTAGAATACCTATCTCCTGAAATATAGCTCCACATGGCCTTTTTCTTTCTCCAGCAACATCTCAAATCTTATAAAACATTTGGAGTCCAATAAAACTTTAATATTTAAATATTTTATACATTAATTCCATAAGGGGATGTTAAACCCTCCATATGCCACATCCCTTAAATGATGATAGCTAGTATACTACCCCAAAAGCCTCGTTAATAAAAACTCCAGAATATTTCTATCATGGCCTCTACCCTCTGAACTCAACGAGAATATAGGAACCAAGAACATCTAAGGTACTAAGATACTATGAACCCAATAAACTAGGGTTCCATCCTTGCAAAAAAATCTTTATTTCATGTGGGACGACTTCCCTCCGGCCTTTCTAAAAACCCTAATACACATTTAAATTCCGAACCCATAGTCTTAAAGTTCGTGAGAGTATGCTGGTTCTTGTTTGGATCTTCCTCGCAGCGTTGTTTATTCGATGTTTTTTGACGTGTAGATACAACGTTACGAGATATTGTGCGAAGGATTCCGGACGATTGCCATATTGAGTTAGAGATCGAGACCTGGCCAGTATTGCCAGGCAAGCATTTCCACTTTGATCATGTTGAATCCCATACATGTCAACTCTGCATGCTATTTGTGTATCAACAATATTTTTGCTAGAACTAGGTATACCCTATAGTGCATATGACATAGGTCCGAGAATCTAATCCTTGTAACCCTAGTAAAATTTAGCCGGTCATCGTATGACCAGTGGAATATTAGGGATATAGGCAATAACCATGTTTAGACTTGTTATAGAGAAAAATCTACTTTTGTCCAATTCACGTGAACCACCCTTTGGTTATGGGACTTAAAACCCTTAGGAAGGCGTATACCTTCTAGGGCGAATGTTTGGAAATGATGTTTGCCAAAACCCCGAAATAAAATGGAGGATGATTTTGATTCGGGTGAGAATAGTAAGTGTAGATCGGAGGAATGGTTGTAGCATGAAGGGAGATGTCTATGAGGTGATGATATGTAGTCTTGCTCGAATCAGTTAAGGACCGAGCCTAAGTGCCACTCGACCAAGTTCACCCCGTATGTCCACATCGCCTTTGTGGGAAAGACTTGGCTAACTACCCTGTCGAGTGCTAGTGTCTAGACCGTGGGCAGTAGGAAGCAAGTGCTAGGTGGATTGTTATCCCTAGAGGACCTCCACGTGGCTACGTAAGAAGTAGTTCGACACAAATGTGAGTCCACTTTGGGTTATGTGTCGGGGACCGCCGAACATGAGCGAAACTGGGTAAGATCTCATCTAGTGGGTCCAGCTCTAGTACGAAAATGGGGGAAATGTCTCGTTGTAATAACCCTACCGATACACCTCGTGAAGTGTATCCGTTAACTTTCGGCAACAAGGGGGACTTACATCTTGTGGTAAAGCCGTACAACCTCTGCAGAGTGTTAAAAATCTATCCGAATAGCCGCGTCCTCGGTTATGGACATAACTTGGAAAGGCCACAACTGGTTAGACTAAGTTTTGATTATAAAATCTGGGAAATGGGATTAAGGACGTGGGCATGATGTGTCCACAGTGTGTAGTTTGAGCTATAGGCTGGTAGTGAGGAACTGCAAGAGTGAAGCCTAACCCGTGCCGGGTGGTGGTAGCACGGGGAGGGCTCTAAGGACTGCCTGAGGCGATACAAGAGATATCGGCCTCTAGTTGGTGATTGTCGGAATGTAACTTCTAGCACCAGATACTGACCCGTCAGAGATGGACTTGCTTTCATAAATGCTTTTGAATATACTATTATCATATTTTAAAACAAAACTTACTTTTCCGCTCAACATTCGACTTAGGGTAGAGCCATTTTCTTGAGGAAGCCTTGCAAGAGATACATCCGTTATACTCTCCCTACGGGATGCTTGCGAGTATAATCAATGTACTCACCTGGCTTGTTGATTTGGCCAGACAAAGGAGACGTCGACTCCGAAGACAATGATTACGTTCACGAAAGTTATGGCATAACCCCAGTCAGTTGCCTCTTGGGTATGGCATATTGATGGGCCGTATCACCGCTTGATTTCCGCTGCAAGTTTCTAGCCGTTGAGCTACAGGTATAAGACCTCGACCTCGACGTTCTATTTATATATCATATACTGATATGTGCGCGTATGACAATGATATACGGGTTAACTTGTGTGTACCAGCTACTGATCATGGGACCGGTACAATAAACACAAGGGTCTATCCGGTCTTAAAACCGGGTACGCCACAAGGTGCTAGACTAAGCTTACGACAATGTCTTTGGTGTTGGTCGTCCTCGCCTCTATGCCTACGTAGTGTCATCAGCAATGTGATTCCTCTTGAAGAAACTTAGGGTAGTCCTCAGAGGAGGAGAGGCCTTGGCTACACTGAGGTGTGAGATCCTATTAATATAGGAGATGAAGCTAGAAGTGACCCTTTTTGGTGCTTAAGGTACTCCTGAAAGGAGGAGAGGAACTTGGCATACTTTGAGGAGTGAGATCGCATTCAATATGGGAGATGAAGCTACAAACGGTCCTTTTGGTGCCTTTATAAGCTCAAAGCTATGTATAATTGACCACAAATACCCTTGGTGGGAGGGAAAACTAGGGGTATCTTGGTCTTTTTATCTAAGCTTTATGGTAGACTTGGTTCATGAAACATGAGGGACTTGGTACATGATCCATAGTGGACCATATACTTAGGGTGTGTCACACCCCGATTTTCCAAAACCCAAAAATTAGGGCCAACAAAAACTTTTTCGCTAATAATATCAGTCAAAATATACCTAACTAAAACTTTAATTCAAATCATGATACCAAAACACACGAAAACCCTTGCTCCTATTTATCTCGATCTCCATTTTATCAAAACCCTAATTCCCCGAATCACGTCCGACGACAAGGGCGACCCTGTTCAACACCCTGTCCCCATATGTGGCCACTCGCCCTCGCGTTCCCGCCGCGAGTGCACCCCGGCATCCTTTCTCCTTTTCCTAGTCGGTGTAATCTGGACCGACATCTACAGCTAAGTACCCACACGGTACTTCTGTGAAATTTAAGCATATACCTGGCACAAATCTCTTCCGAATGCCGTGATCTTTTGCCACCTACCTCGCCAGGTCATATCGTGAGTGTGTGCACATATATACTGCTTTTATATATGCACATACACACTGAAACCCTAACGCAGGAATACCCTAGCTCAATACCTACGCGGTATACGCTGGTACGCCAGCGGCACCTTGCAACCAAATGGTTCCGAAACAAGATGAGAGGACTCTCGAGAGTTCCCATAACCTCTCCACATCTTGCCACGCTCTGAAACCCTAGTTCCAACCCCGATCCTTTTATTTCTATTTAAATCCAATTCCTTCCAAAACCCTAATCGCGAAATTGAGCGACCATTAGCCCTTCTAAGAATTCCGAGAAAAATTGTGGAACACCCTAATAATATTCCCAACTCAAATATAACATAAAATGGACATGTCCAGCTCAAAAATACCTGATTATTTAAGATAATAAGCTCTAGGAGTACTACAACCTGAAGAATAAATTCCCAAAAATTTCGATGAAATTCCACAATAAGCTTCACCCAACTAGAAGCCCGAATATGTAAAAATATAGACATGCCTAGTTCAAAAATCTACCGCCGCCAGCATCGAACACCACGGTCCAATTAACTTCTTCGCATGAAGTGACAAGCCATCCCTCAGGGCAAAACGCCAAGTCAATTTATGGGACTTCTCTTCTGTCACCTCAACTCACCAGCATCATAACTCCCGACAGCAGAACACTATTTTTGTCCTCTACCATTCAACCCTAGTGGGTGGCTTGCATGGGCATTCGAATCCTTCCTGTATGTCTACACTAAACGGTGCCTAACTTTTCCCATCTCCTTGAACACGTATCTCTGAACACCCATGACCTGGTAGACACCTCATGACCAAGCCACACCATGACAGTGCACCCCCATGTGCTCAAACGCGTATCATTCTTCTTTCCCAGCTCACCTGAGCTCCCCTAGTCCCTCTATCTCCAAGCTCAACATGCTCCTCATCCCCTCACCTCTTCAACAACCCAAACTGCAGCTGAGCTCAGAGCTCGTCTCCAATGGCTCCTCACCACCCGAGTTAGCAAACCAAGAAGTCGAGCCCCCCCCTTGTTTCTTCCCCTACCGCACGTAGCAGAGCAAGTCAAGAATGTCTCCAGATCCGGCTCCAAGTGCTCCATGAGCTCGAGTACTCTCCAATCCCCTAACTCTCCCTCCTCCCAGACCAGCTGAGCTCCCCTGATGTTCAACAACGGGTTAAAGCCGAGAGCAGCCGCCGCTGTTTCCGATTGGCAAGAACGGAGCTACCGGATGGTATTCCTTCTTCCAAAGCTACCTGAGCACCGGTTGGTTCCGCCCCGTCGACTACCACCATGCCGCCGCCGAGAAGCCCCGGCGGAGCACCGTCCCTACGCCCAGCCGTCGCCGCCAGCAACGCCCGAGGTCAGCAACCCCAAAGTAGCGCCGCCGCGGATCCCCTTTCCTCCCAAGCGCTACTTCCTCGAGCTAAAGCCGCGCAGCTCGAGCTTCAAGCTCCATCCCGGTGCCGAACTCCCATGGCCTTCAACCCAAGCTACAGCTGAGCCTTGGCCGCTACCCGAGCCTCACCTCACCGCGCAGCCCACCTCCTCTGACCACTCCGCCGCCCATGCCGCCGGAGCTACTAAGCTCTCCCAGCACCGCCTGCTGAAGTAGTCGCCGCCGCCGGAGCTGCACCATGCCAAGGTCCGCTCTTCCCCACCACCGATGAGCCCCTCCTCCTCCCCTCGGCACGGCACCACCATGCTCCATCTTCCTCCACACCAAAGCGCCACAAGCTCCAGCCCGAGCTCCTCTCCCAATCCCCTCTACTCCCGAGCGCCTCCTATCCCCCACGCCGCCGGCTAAGATCTCCTCCCGCCTGGTGGGCTTGGCCCGAGCAACTGAGCTGCCGCCGCTTCCGCATCCCCTCCGAGTGCCTCTCGCCGGAGTAACCACGCGCCGCTCCGCCTCTCCTCTTCCAGCGCCGTGCCATTCCTCGCTGCTCCGCCCCCCTCCTACTGCATCTCCGCCGCCGGCACAGCACCGTCGGCTATCGGTGAGCCGAGCTGCAGAGCCGCCAGGGGAAACCATGCCACGCCCCAATCGTTGTCCCGATCAACGCCGCCGCGCCTTCTCCGCACGCCGCCGGGTGGAGCTGATTCCCCACCGGTCATCTCGCCGCACCGCTCCTCCGAGCGATTGTAGCTCCGCCACCGGCTGAGACCAACCCCCCGAGCGCGCCGCGGTCTTGCCTAGCGCCCCCTCCCTTCCTTCCTCCCGGTCCTCACCGACCTCCTCCATATTCAGCCGCCACCGGCAAGCCATACGGAGTTGTCGCCGTTGTTGAGCTACTCTCGGTAAGCAGCTACCCCGACCACCCCACCAGGCCCACGCCCGTAAGTGGCCCCGACCGCTGCCCGGTTCCGTTTCCTCTGCTGAAAAGCGTATTCTTCTCGGGGTTGAAGGCGCACTTTCAATTCAGACTCCGGTTTCCTTTAATCAAACCAAGCTTCACTGGTTTAGCCGGTTTCTCAAATCTATTCATGCTAAAGCAGTGAGGAATAAGCTTAGGGTTTAGTTCCCCTTTCTCTAACTAGCATATATGCTGTATATATGTAAAATTTAGGAAGCGCTAACAAAATCTCGCATTCCCTCGAACATTCTAAGGCATTTGTAGTACTCAATTAACCCATAGTACGAAACATATACATTTCGAAAAGTAGGATCAGGACATTTCAACTCACCACCTAAAATATTTCCAAACCTAATTCAACCTCTGAGCTCAAATATATTTTGAAATCCCAAGTGTTTCTTTAAAGGCTAAGTGACATGCAGTATATGCCGTATTCCAAAAGTCTGGAGTAAACCCTAATATGCACAGCGTCCGACAAAGGAAATCTGGGCTTTGCCATGTTCTTCAAAGCTACCCCAAGTTTCAAAAATTTCTTCGCACTATCCCTATCACCTCCCTATTTGCAAATAAAATGAAACCCTAGATAAACCATAACCCTCAAATGACTATATCTCAAAACATTGTTTCAAAAGCTTTGTTGCCCAAAATAATTTTACCACAATAGTTACCCTCTAAGCAACGAGGATACGAGAACCAAGATGACCTAAGCTACTAATGTTCTAATAATCAGATAGGCTAGGGTTTTCCGGTTCTAAAAGAGACCCTTACTTCATGCGAAATAGAGCTCTCCTCTTCGCTTTAAAAACCTCCTAATAAACATTTAAGTCCAGGTCATGTAATCTAAGAATTCATGAGTGTACATATTTGATTCTTGTTTGGATCTTTTCGCATCGTTGTTTATTCAATGCTCTCCGACGTGTAGATACGACGTTATGAAATATCGTGCGAAGGATTTCGGACAATTTTTGTATCAAATCCAAGCTCGAGACTCGGCCAAAATTGCCAGGCAAGCATTCCCACTTTGATCATGTTGAATCCCATATTTGTGAAACGTAATTACTTTGTTTGCGAACCTTGCATGCTATGTTAATAACAAACGTTATTTTATGCTAGAGTAGTTATGCCTAATAGATGCATGTGACGTAGGTCTGGAATCTGATCCTTGTAGCCCTAGGAATATTTAGTCGGTTGATATTCGACCGACCAACTAAGTAGGAATATAGGCTTTAGCCTTGCTTAGACCTGCTGTAGTTAAACTAAGTTTATCGGTACGATGGGTATGGGAACAAAAAACCCTCGGTTTGTTTATACATTCCGGGGAATCTTTTTAAAAAGAAATGCTTACCAAATTCCCAAAAGAAATGATGGAGGATTCAGATTCGGGCAAGAATGCTAAGGGTGTTTGGGGTGGTAGAGTAGCCCGGTCGCTACTTGAGGCAGGAAAGGGTAGGGTAGCCGGTTGCTACCTGAGGCATGGAATGGTAGGGTAGCCGGTTGCTACCTGAGGAGATGGTTGGACATGGAGTCTTGCTCGAATCAGTTAAGGACCGAACCTAAGTGCCGCTGAATCAGTTCCCCTACCGTACGTCCACATGTCCTTTATGGGAAGGACTTGACTCGGTACCCCGTCTAATGCTAGAGCTCGGAACCGTGGGAAGTTAGGGTGATGTGCTAGGTGGATCCGGGATCCCTAGAGGATCTTCACGGGACTACGTGGGGTAAAGCCCTCGATGAGTTCCACGCTGTGGAGGTAAAGCTCTCAGTGGGTCTCACGAGTACATGAAATTATGGTTCGACACAAAGGTGGAGAGTCCCATTTTCGACATCCGGGATGCGAAAGTTGGGTTACCCTCCTAGCGGGTCCGGCTCTAGTGTGAACATGGGCGAAAGGTCTCGTTGTAATAACCCTGTCAGTATACGTCGCGAAGTATACCCAGGGTGACCTACATCTTGTGGGTAAAGCCGTACAACCTCTGCAGAGTGTTAAAAACTATTCGAATAGCCACGTCCTCGGTCATGGACACGAACTGGCAAGGCCACACATTGGTTAGACTAAGTTTTGTTTGCGAAAGCTTGGGAAAGGGATTAAGGACGTGGGCATGATGTGTCCATAGAGTGCAATTTACGCTACACAGATGGTAGCCAGGAATTGCAGAAGAGGAGGCTAGCTGCACTGCCCGGGGTAGTGCGAGCGGAGCCAAAAAGGGTAGGCGTGAAAGGCTGAGCTATTGAAAGTGCATCTAGGCCCCTTAATCCGGTTTTGATGATTGACGACAAGCGGTTAAGGGACTAACAGGTTTACCGAGTTTATAAACAGATATTAGTCCCAAAGAAAAGGCTCAAAGGACATCGGCGACCCCTAAAAAGAAGAAAAGAATGGCGACTTCAGAATTCCTATTTGAGTAAAGTATTTCGCATTTATTTGAGTAGTAGGAAAGCTGTTCTATTAAGAGGGGTGCGTTGTAGTGGCAATTAGTTGACCTAAGTGCTCAGAGATCATTGAACTCTTGTCTAGAGAGAGCAAAACATTTGTTTTCCGAACTCAAAGTCTTAAATAAGCTACATCGGAAGTTCCGGTCCATATACCGGATATTCCGGTCCAACCGGAAGGTCCGGTGTAGCCCCTATTTTAAGAATTCTGGAAAAAACCGGAAGTTCCGGTTCCTGGATCGGATGTTCTGATCTGGCCGGAAGTTCCGGACCACCCTTGGTTTTGAGAGTTCTGAAAAAACCGGATGTTCCGATATTGTGATCGGATGTTCCGATGTGCCTATAAAGTGTGCTGCGAGGAAGAGAAGTAGCCGTTTTATTTGAACATATCGGAAGTTCCGATGTGGATATCGGAAGTTCCGATGTGGTGTTTTGTGTGCATAACGGCTAGTTTTTGGAGGGTGCTATATATAGCCCCCATCCCTCTTCCTCAACCAACCTTTTGCAAAATTCATTCCTGCACACTCAAGAGCACTCACTCCTCCTCTCTCAAGTTTCCAAGCCACCCTTTGTGAGAGAAAAGAAAGGAAGCATCTTTGTGAGGATTTGAGTGGAGAGAAAGATCAAGATCTTTGAGCACTAGGTTCACCTCCTTGCGACTTCATCGCGCTTGTTACTCTTGGAGGTTGAGGACTCCTAGACGGTTAGGAGTTGCTCACGAGCTCCCAAACCGTGTGGTGAGCCGTGGGAAGTTTGTGAAGGCCCGAGATTCGCCTCCGCATGGAAAGGGTCACCAAGAGCAAGTCGAGGAGACTCCGGAGAGTCCTCGAGAGGAAAGTGGCTTGAGAGGGAGCCCACCCTTG
Organism: Stipa capillata; assembly: GCA_019208055.1. Classification (NCBI taxonomy): domain Eukaryota; kingdom Viridiplantae; phylum Streptophyta; class Magnoliopsida; order Poales; family Poaceae; genus Stipa; species Stipa capillata. Next base: position 7,863 of record JAGXJF010004542.1, on the reverse strand, counting down.
ATCACGTGTGATCGGGTCCTCAAACGGAGACGTAGGATTCCCTCAAGGATCCGAACTCCGGGAACAAATCATTTGTCTCTCTTGTTCATTCATTCCGCATTTACTTTGCAAAGTACTTTGATATTGCTTATGTTCATCTTGCTTAGTGTCATTGCTTAGTCATCGTGGTTGTCATATTAAGAATTGCCATATTAGTTAATCAATCAAGTAAATTCCACATTTTGTAAGAATTGATTAACTTTGAAGAAAATTTGATTAGTCGCCTATTCACCCCTCCCCTCTAGGCCGACATCTTGATCCTTTAATTGGTATCAGAGCAAGGTCTCTCTTGTTAGGGCTTTACCGCCTAGAGAGCCCAAGATGTCGAACAATGATTCGGGGGTAAATAGTGGTAATAATAGTTCATATCAAAATGTTCCTCCTCCAAATGTTTACAATACTTATTCATTTGGTGGATCATCCGGTAGAGCACCCTACTTTGATGGAACCCATTATGCTTCATGGAAACATAAAATGAAGATGCATTTAATATCTCTTAATCCCGCCATTTGGCGAATTGTTCAAAATGGTTACGATGTAGTAGATGAAGACAACCCGACGGCCGATGAAGATAGACGCATCCACTACAATGCTCAAGCCGTCAACGCTATATTCGGAGCATTGAGCGGAGATGAGTTCAACCGGGTTTGCTCTCTTGAAAATGCCAAAGAGATTTGGACAACTCTAATGGAAATCCATGAGGGCACCTCGACCGTTCGGGAGTCAAGATTAGAGTTGTTGAAGGGCAAGCTTGACCGTTTCGTCATGGGAGATCAAGAAATGCCAAGTGACATGTATACTCGTCTCAACAACCTAGTCAACGAGATCAAAGGGCTTGGAAGCAAAGAGATGACCGACAACTATGTGGTCAAGAAGATGCTTCGCGCTATAGCCCCGAAGAGCCGCACCTTGGTTACCCTCATCCGTGAGAAGGAGAACCTCAACTCTCTCACATCACATGATGTTCTTGGGTGAATCCTCGCTCATGATTTGATGGATGAAGAAGCACAAGAGATCTGTGCTCTCAACAAGCAAGCTCAAGCTCAAGGAAGAATGACATAGCTTTGAAGGCCAAGCAAGTCGTTGAAGAAAGCTCAAGTGAAGATGAAAAGAAGATCAAATGGAGCAACTTCAACAAGGGATGCAAGAGATGGCTCTCTTCGTCAAGAGATTTGGAAAATTCTTGAAGAGAAGCAGTTTTGGTCAAAAAGGCAACAAGTGGAAGAACTTTGGGAAGACCAAGACAAGAAGACCAAAGAGGGCTTGCTTTGAATGTGGTGAGGTTGATCACTTCATTGCAAGTTGCCCAAACAAGAAAGGCGACAAGAATGGAGAGAAGGAGAAGAAGTTCAAGAAAAAGAAATTCCACAAGAAGAGCAAGTTCTCGAAGAAGGACTCCAAGGCTCAAGCTCATATTGGTGAAGAATGGAATTCCGACTCTGACTCCTCCTCAAGCGATGATTGATGATGGTGTTGCCGGAATAGCTATTGAAGCCTCTCCTCCACCACCAAAGTCACTCTTCGACAACTCAAGTGATGAAGAATCGCCCATGTGTCTTATGGCAAAAGGGCCTAAGGTATCACCTCTCAAAAAGTCTTCTCTTGCATTATTCAATGTAGGTAGTGATATTGATAATGATAGTGAGGATGATTTGCTAGGCGATGATATGATTACTTCACTTGATAAAAATACCATGCTTAAAATCTCTCATTTGCTAACCACTATTGAAACTCTTGAGGAAACAATGGATAAGCAATGAATACTCTAGATAAACAAGAAGAATTGCTAATCTATGAAAAAGAGAAGAATATTAATCTTGAGAAAGAACTCACTAAAGAAAGATTAAAGAGTGATGCAATGGTGAAAATGTTATGACAACAAAGAAATCAAAAAGAAACTTGAGAAAACCATTGATTGCTTAAAAGAAGATTATGCTCAATTAGAACTTGGATATCTCAAGACTAAGAATTTGCTTGACAATATTGTCATTGAGAATAAGAAGCTTAAGATATCAAAAGTTGATCACATATCTATACCATGCTCAAAATGTGCTTCTAACTCAAATGCCAATAATGAAGAATTGAAGATTGAAATGCTAAATTAAAATCTCAACTTCATTTTGGCTTATTAAAGTGTCACAAGGGTAGTAAGGCCCTCAAGGAATGTTAAGCAACCAAGTGGAGAACTTTAACCATGAAGGTCTTGGATTCACTCCAAAGTTCAACGAAAAAGGGAAGGCTTGGTTGCCTCAACAATATCCGAAGACGAAGTTTGTGCATGGCAAAGGTAAGCAAGTGGAGGGACTTCACTTCAATGGCCATGAGACGAAGAAGCGCCAAATGAGTAAGACATTTGGCGGTGGATCTTTTGACGCTTCCTATGTCCTAAGGAAAGGCAAAGATGGAAATATCCACGCCAAGTACGTAGGACCTAGGATAGCGGTCTTAAGAAGAGCACTATTTGGGTGCCCAAGATTCTAATGACTAACATGCAAGGACCCATCCAAAAATGGGTACCTAAATCAAAGATATAAACTTGTTTTTGTAGGACTACTCCTCCGGTGGAAGAAGTTGGGTAATTGATAGTGGTTGCACTAATCATATGACCGGAGAAGCGAGTATGTTCTCACAATTACAAGTGAAGGATCCCCCCATGAGAACATCATCTTTGGCGACAATGCCAAAGGAAAGGTAATGGGGTTTGGTAAGGTAGCAATTTCAAATTATTTGTCAATTTCAAATGTGCTACATGTCAAGTCTCTAATTATAATTTGCTTTCGTATCTCAATTATGTTCTTTAGGGTTCAATTGCTTATTTACCGATGTTGATGTGACCGTCTTTAGAAGAGACAATTCCTCAATAGTCTTCAAGGGTCATATGAAAGGCAAGCTTTATCTTGTGGATTTTTCCTCGGATAAATCTCGTCTTGAGACTTGCTTGATGGCTAAATCTAGCATGGGTTGGTTATGGCATCGCCGACTAGCTCATGTTGGTATGAGGAATTTGAGCAAACTTCTAAAAGGCGAGCACGTTTTAGGGACTAACGGTGTTACTTTTGATAAGAATAGAGTTTGTAGCGCTTGTCAAGCGGGAAGCAAGTTGGAGCCCATCATCCCGCAAAGAACATAATGACCACCTCAGGACCTTTGGAGCTTCTTCATATGGATCTCTTCGGACCCGTTGCTTACATTAGCATCGGAGGTAACAAATATGGTCTTGTAATTGTTGATGATTATTCTAGATATACTTGGGTATTTTTCTTAAGTGATAAAGGTGACACGCAAAAGAAGTTCAAGAAATTGTGAAGCGTGCCCAAAATGAGTTCAAGCTCAAGATCAAGAACATTCGGAGTGATAATGGAACAGAGTTCAAGAACACGCAAGTTGAAGAATATCTTGATGAGGAAGGAATCAAACACGAGTTTTCATCACCTATACTCCTCAACAAAATGGCGTGGCGGAAAGGAAGAATCGAACCTTGATAGAGATGGCAAGGACGATGTTGGACGATACAAGACTTCGGATCGCTTTTGGGCGGAAGCCGTCAACACCGCGTGCCATGCTACTAACGGTTGTATCTTCACCGCCTCTTGAAGAAAACTCCATGAGCTTCTCACCAAAGATAAGCCAAATATCTCTTACTTTCGAGTCTTTGGTAGTAAATGCTTCATACTCAATAAGAAAAATAGATTATCAAAATTTGCACCTAAATGTGATGAGGTTTTCTATTAGGTTATGGATCAAATTCGCATACTTACCGAGTCTTCAACAAAACCACCGGTTGTGTTGAAGAGTCGTGTGATGTGCAATTTGATGAATCTAACGGCTCTCAAGTAGAGCAAGTTGATTTAAACGATGTAGGTGATATTGATCCTTCACAAGCAATCAAGACTCTCTCTATTGGAGAGATCAAGCCACGGAAGGTGGTGGAAGCTCAACCCAATCCAACTTCATCTTTACAAGTTGAGCCATCCACATCCGTTCAAGATTTAAATACAACAATGGAGCAAGAAGAAGGAATAGGAACATCTCAAGCTCCGCTTCATCCAAGGGTCATCAATGTGTTCAAAGAGATCACCCCGTCGACAATATCTTGGTGATATGAACAAAGGGGTAACTACTCAATCTCGTGTTGCAAACTTTTGTGAGCATTACTCCTTTGTATCTTGTGTTGAACAATAAAGGTACAAGAAGCACTTGATGATCTGGATTGGGTGAACGCAATGCACGAAGAACTCAACAACTTTACCCGCAACAAGTTTTGGTCCCTTGGTGGAAAGACCCAAGCAAAATGTCATAAGAACAAAATGGGTCTTCCGGAACAAGCAAGACGAGGATGGGCAAAGTAATCCGAAACAAAGCAAGGTTAGTGGCACAAGGTTTCACCCAAGTCGAAGGTTTGGGACTTCGGTGAGACCTATGCCCCCGTTGCTCGCTTAGAAGCTATCCGTATATTGCTTGCTTTTGCATCCCATCATAATTTTAAATTATATCAAATGATGTTAAAAGTGCTTTTCTCAATGGACCCATAAATGACTTGTATTTGTTGAACACACCACCGGGCTTTGAGGATATAAAATTTCCAAATCATGTTTATAAACTTCATAAGGCTTTATATGGATTGAAACAAGCTCCTAGAGCTTGGTACGAATGCCTTAGAGATTTTCTAGTCAAAAAAGGGGTTTGAAGTTGGAAAAGTTGATACCACATTATTCACTAAGAAAGTAGACGATGATTTGTTTGTATGTCCAATATACGTTGATGATATTATATTCGGTTCTACTAACAAATCTTTTAGTGAAGAATTTGGTAAGATGATGGCTAGGAAATTCGAGATGTCAATGATGGAGGAGTTGCAATTCTTCCTCGGATTTCAAATCAAGCAACTCAAGGAGGGGACGTTCATATGTCAAACCAAGTACGTCAAAGATATGTTGAAGAGGTTTGACATGGAGAGCGCCAAGCCCATCCGAACCCCATGCAAACTAACGGCCATCTCGACCTCAACATTGATGGAAAATCGTGGATCAAAAGGTATATCGCTCCATGATTGGTTCTTTATTATACCTTTGTGCATCTAGGCCCGATATCATGCTTAGCGTATGTATGTGTGCAAGTTTCAAGCCGCTCCTAAGGAGGGCACTAGTGGCGGTTTAAAAGAATTCTTAGATATCTTGTTCATTCCTCAAACTTAGGGCTTGGTATCCCAAGGGTTCTAGTTTTGATCTTATTGGATATTCGATTCGGATTATGCGGGTTGCAAGGTTGATAGAAAGAGTACCTCCGGAACATGCCAATTCCTAGGTAGATCATTAGTTTCGTGGGCCTCCAAGAAACAAAATTCCGTAGCCCTATCCACCGCCGAAGCCGAATACATATCCGCCGGTAGTTGTTGCGCTCAATTGTTGTGGATGAGGCAAACATTGAAGGATTATGGAATTAATTACGATAAAGTGCCTCTTTTATGTGATAATGAAAGCGCAATAAAGATGCCAACAACCCGTCCAACATTCCCGAACCAAGCATATAGACATCCGTCATCATTTTCTTAGGGATCATGTTGCCAAGGGAGATATTGAGATAAGCCATGTTAGAACCGAAAACAATTAGCGGATATCTTCACCAAACCCCTAGATGAAAATAGATTTTGTGAGTTAAGGAATGAACTAAATATCATTGATTCAGAAACTTGGCTTGACCTCTTGCACCAAAATATATACAATGCTTTGATGATTTCATGCTCTAGATGTAATTACACACATAGGGGGAGTGTCAAAATTGTCATATATATTGACACATCTCTATACATGTGAATAAATCAATAAGCTTGTATTGGTCTCATGTATATACTTGAGCAAATTTACAACAAATTTGATCTTTGCATATTGAAATACCTATTCTCAATGAATACGTGATTCTCGTGCCTAAGAAGATTGAACATCATACACGGTGGAAACACCACAAACCTTCTTTGGTTCTTATTTGATGTGTTTCTCAAACTCCAGAAAACTAATTCCTAAGGAATTATATATCTATTGTCATGTTGGATTTACACTCAACAACACATTCCAAATGTTGCTTGACTGTTTGGTGTTGTCCATTGGTGTGGTGGAGTACATAAGGTCATCCCTAGTATTCTTTCTATCTAAACCTCTCCAAAGATTCAACTCTATCTAAAAATACTTGGGCCTTTGACACTGTGGTAGGAGTATCCTGGGTGAATGTCTAGCCCCGGAATCTCCGGACACGCTAAACCGAGTAATTATAAGGCAACCCTGAGTCTCCGCCTTCCACATCGGAGTCTCCGGAAAACTTAACCCGGAGCTCCGGGGTGGGCCGGAAAATGTCCACAGACGTATGGCGGTCCCAGGTTAAACTTCCCCACGCGATGAATCGGATTCCACTTTTTCACCTCGTTGATTAAAACCTAAGGAGAGCCGCCGCTAAGCACGCATCCTCCCCCCGCGACTCCGAAATCCTCCACCAACCCCGTCCGTCGCTCGGCCATCTTCCACTCCGTGCAAACGCCGCAGAACTCCCTCCGCCGAGTAGGGCAAGGAGGATCTTTCCGCGTGGTCTCTTCCACTCCTTTCCTCCGTGGGATCTTCATTCTTCTTCGGTGAAAAATCTCGCTAACCTCCGTCTATTTGTTCCCACTTGAATAAATGTCAAATCTCGAAGATTCCTTGCCCATTGGTCGGGCCGTTCTATGATTTGCTCCGGCCCTTCCGGAGTATCCGGATATTTTACCACCTCCGGACACTCCGGATTGCTGAGCCATAGGGCTGTCCTTAGCACGCCTGGAGTACTCAGGTACTCTTGTGCCCGTACACTCCGGTGTGCTGAAATGTGCTGAGAAACAGCAACCCTATCTTCGTTCTTCGACACGTTCCTGCTCGACCATTCTCCTCTGTGCCCAGTAGTCTCATCTATTGCTCTCCAACTTATTCCTCACAGGTATCATGTCTCCGGATGACATTCATTCGGAGTATAGAGAGGGAAGATTTATATGGAGCAGCTTCGACCGATACTGAATCAAGTAAACTTTCGAGCTGGAGCGGCTTAGCGCAGAAGAAAAGAAGACAGAGGAGGTGGTGAACGGCTCACTAGTCCCCAGATGATGATGACTTCTTCACTCCCCGTCCAAGAATATAGCCGTTGGACTGCGTAAACTGACCTCTTCTTCTTCACGTTAAAAAGGCCCTTAAATATCCAATCAGAGGGTTTGCAAATTGATGAGGCAAGAAGCCAACAGTGCTGCACACTATGAAGACCGCCCTCTACATGAGGTAAGCCCAGCGCACCTCAACCTCAGGGTGTTTTTTGGACCTCTCCAAGCTCTCGTCCCCTGTCGAGGAAATTTTGAGAGAGCTCCCATGAACTCCAAGAATGAGAAGAAGTCAAGGTTCAGTGCAGAAACTTCAGGTGGAATTATAAACCTTAGTAGCAGAAAGAGATGCAACGGATCCGAGGTTTTTTCAACATTTGGTCCAACAAGATTACTAATCAGACCGTGCTCTTCATCTCGGGAATCCTATCATTCATCAGAAAGCGATTGGTGGGCATCATTGAAGCAAAACGGAGATGCCTTTCCGAGCCTAAGAATTGAAGAGATTCTGTCGAAGGAAAAGGAGATCAAGGACAGAATGGGAATTTTCAGAACAATTGGTGTGATGAGCGATCATGCCAATTTCTATGCCAACCATTTTTTTGAAACAAGGATAAGCGCCAAAGCCTATTCATGGATGTCCAAATGGAGTGAGGGTACGCAAGCCACATACACTGAAGTTTGCACATACCGTTGGGACTTCCAGGATTTGATGA